>JBBBDQ010001648.1:2885000-3412500 GCA_037127315.1 Ascarosepion bandense
ATTTATTCCTATGTTGATGGCACTACGCTGAGAGTTATGCACTACACAATCATCTAGAGTAAACTCCCATCAGTCCTTCTTGTCAATGCACAAAATGTCTGCGGCCAATTGAAAGTTGATCACTTCTTTTTAAACCAGGCTCTTCCCACATTGTGTTTGATCACAAAGCCAATTTGGTCTGAAAGTTGCCAAAATTTGCTGCATTGATGATCCAGACTTGGCTGGGAGCCACGATAAGAAAAGGAAATCTTTAAATAAACAATAAGGAGTTTATATCTATCTCTCTCTCTCTCTCTATATATATATATATATACACACACACATTCTTTTCTTTTAGTCACCTGATTTTGTCTCCTTCACTCCTGTGTGAGTGTTTTTATCATTGCTTGAGAGGCATGGTCCAGCCCAACAGACAAATTTTAATTATTGTTCCAAAATTTATTTATCATCAAATCTTCAGTGTATAGTTTTTTTTTTTGTTTTTTTTTTGCATGTGTTTTATCATTTCATCGTAAGAAATTATATATCTTTGGTCGAAAAGAAAACTGTATTTTTTTTTTAATTATAAATGTTGCAAAATTCCACAAGGAACAAAGAAAACTTTCTGGGAATTTTATCTTTCTTTCTCTCCAGTAACTGCAGGCTGTCTCTAGGGGTCATAAAATCCCACATGCCTGGGAAAAATCTGTTCTTTAAACAGCTGTTGTTTTGTCAATGGTCATTAAATTTTCATTAAATTTTCAATTTTAGGGGGGGAAAAAATCACTTTTTGCAATAATATCCACTAAAACTTTGTGAGAAGAATCTTTGCTCGACTTGTAGCCAGCATTCAAGAGTCATCATCAAAAACTTTTTTTTTCTTGGGTGGTCTCGTAAAATATCCCTCACCTAGCTTCCAGCGGGTGAAGAAGAAAAAAAATATATTGAATTATTTCTTCTCCTTCGTTTCTCCCTTTCCTGGCACTGGAAATAATGTTACAAGTGCATCTTGAGAGATTTTTTTTTTAATCGTATCACCCCGTGCAAGGCGGTAACGCCACTGATGTGCAGGGGGCTACGTAATAGTGAAAAGATTGGAAAAGAGAAAGCCGGAAACCATATCCTAAACAGGGAGCAAGGGATGAGCCTCTTAACCTGTTCAATAGACGTGGGTGGAGTGTGAACCGGGCGATAGATAGATCTATCTACTCCAATTGGAGAAAAAAAAATTTGAGTTCTCTTGTTGTTTATGGAAGTTAAATCTTACAATGTTAAGGTTTTTTTGTTTTTTTTAATTTATCTGGAGTATAATATAAATCGACAAAAATTACATAAAAGATAAAAAAAAATTTTTAAATTAAAAAAATTAAATTCTCGCAGATAGAGTAAAAGGGAATAATTTGTAATTATTACTATTAAATATTTACACGGCAAAAAAAGGAAGAGAGTGAGAAAAACAAACACAGAGAAATCTATATTAATCTGGGTTTAAGTATTTGAGTAAATATTTTTTCTATGGCAGCATATGGTCATCAAATCACTTTTTTGTTTGATAAATTAGGGTTATCTAAGTGTTTATTTATTTATATGTATACCAATTTCTCTCAAAACAACCCCTATTTCTGTTTTATATATATAAACAAAATTAGCTAATGAAAATACTGACACACCCTCATGCACACAAATAAAAAACATACACAAACTTATAAATATATATGTACACAAGCATACAAAAAAACTAATTTACTCACAAATAATGAAGCAAATATACAAATGTAGGTGCATTTCATATATATATATATATATAGAATAAAGTCAAATCCAATTCTCTCGATAAGAAAAGAACTTTTAATTAAACTATCAAAGAACATTCAATGTTAAAGTTAGGTTGAAAGTGAATTAGAGAGAGGGAATACTAAAAATCCTATTTAATAGGTAATTTAAATTTATTTTATGACAGCATTTACAAATGATTTCATTTCTCTGGTTTAATAGCTGAGTTAGTATTTCCAAATTTGATTATTGTAATTTTTTCTTCTAAACATAATTTACATCTATTCGTGAAACTATTGAGGGTTTGAGATTTACCTATAATCTTTCATTGAATCTGTAGGGAGAGGTTTCTGTCTCATTTCCCAGAAATATTTGGAGAGAGAGAGAGAGAGAGAGAGAGAGAGAGAGATGTGTGATTTTAGATTAGGTTCAGTGAAAGAGTGCTTATGATTGTATAATCTTTGTTTCCAGGATTCCAATATATAATTTTTTTATCATTTTCATATTCTTTAAGGAAAATTGTCGCTTTGTATATAACTTTTTGAAATTTGCATATACCCTCAACTGGATAGTTATCTTTGACTCTAGTTTTCTTTATGTATATCATGTTGCTCTGGTTAATATCCACTGAGCTCTCTATATAGATGTATCTCTTTAATATTTTATTTTATATAGATTTTTTGGATTATTCTCTGTTTACGGATTTGACATCATTACATATACATATATATGGTAGGTATGGATGGAATAAAATTCCATATCCAAATAAAACAAAAAATAACACTATCATTAAAAAAAGTGCTCAATACAAAGTACAGCAAATAATATTTATTTAGAATTTATAACACAAATATGTTATAATATCACTACAAAAGTAGCCATTTTGTTTCAACATTTTTTTATCAAGTGATGATGCTGATTTCAAGTTAAAAAGTTTAAAAAGGTTCAAAAGTAGTCAAATCCCCTTCATCAGATACATTTACAACGAAGAACAATGAACTAAAAAAAGCTAATGGATGTTTTGATATTTCAATGGGTTCTTTAGATTCTGCTGCAGCCTTGGAGCTAGTAGGATTATTTATTCTCTATAATTTAACTGCCTGTGATTGTGTTGATACAGATAGTATTGATTTATATAGACATGATGGCTTACTGATTTTTAAGGATTATAGGAAAATTAGAGTAGATCGTATTAGAAAAATGATACATAGAGAATTAAAAAGTTTAAATCTTAAAGTAAAAATAACCACCAACATTAAACAAGTCGACTTTTTAGATGTTACTTTGGACTTTAACAATAATTTTTCCAACCTTATATGAAGGTTAATTCTAACCCAATTTCTATTAATCCTAATTCTACCCCACCCCACAACGTCACTCATTAAACATATACCCTCTTCTGTTGAATTTAGAATCAGCACTAACTCTTCTAACAAAGTAATTTTCGATCAGCATAGTTAATTTTATAATTCTACCCTTAAGAATAACAGTTACAAAGGAACTACTATTAAATTCAGGAATCCTGTTTACAATGACAATAATGAAAAAAGATCGGGGAAGATCACCTGGTTTACTCCCTACCCCCTTATAATCTGATGGTTAAAACTAAAGTGGGACAAAAATTCTTAAATCTTATTATTAAAGCACTTTCCCAAAACTAATGCTCTTAGTAAAATATGCATATAATAATTCTGCTTGTTGGTTACTTAGTTCCTCTGTTCAATACACCACTTACTCTCTATATGAGCTTTTCCTTCCCCACTATCTTTCAAAGCTACACTCCTCAGCCTTTCTCTCACCTTTGCTAAATGAAAGGGTAGGAGGAGAGAGCCTATAGCATTACCGTAGCAGTAGCAGCTTAAGCTGGTGGTTGTCGCAGTAATTGTGTGTGTGTGTGTGTACACTGTACAATATAGTAAAAATAGATAGGTTTGTTGTTATATCCTGCGATCTAATAACGAAATTTTTGGCCTCTACACCCTTGGCCATTACTCAGTTGGTCTTTTCTGTTTACATAGGTGCCATGATTTTTCAGTAATAAAAAGAACATTTTCATTTTCATTTTCAAAATATCTCACAAAATAGCGAACAGTATTTTGGTTATGGTCTGTGTATATGCTGCTTAATATAAGATTACAGCTTCTATGGACGTTACTTTTATAGATATTTTAATAAAATTACACTGTTATTTTATTATCCAATACCTTTGTTTGAAAACATTACTATCATTTGTAGTAAAATTCTTCCAGGAAATCATAATTATCCTTCCGTGGAAATTCCATGAGTTCTGCTAGTTCAATAATAATACTCTTAAGTTATTGTTGCACAGATAATCTAGAAAAAAATAATTTAAAAAAAACACAATAACAATGTCCTCAACAAGTAAAAAATTACAGAAAAATTGATGCATTGCTGTGATGGATAATACCAAAGACAACAAAACTAATACCAGTGGTTGTAAATGTAAGAGTTTTAAAGTTTGTCTATGACATAATAATTGCATAGATAGTGCAAAGATAAACTAGGGAACTATCTCTACAATTGAAAATCCTGATAGCATAAATTTTACATCAGGTCTACTAAAAACCCGTTCAAAACCCGCTGATATCAGCACACACTAACTTTCAATAATAGTTATTATAAATATAATACTTTGTTATCCAAGTACTTTGTGTTTAAAAGAAAAAACAAAACTCCTACTGTTAAATGGAAAGTACTTACTAAGGCTCGAACTTGTAATTCCCTCTATTCACCTTGATATTTTTGTTTCATTGAGGAGTTGGCAATCATCTGGTTTAAGGACAAGGTTAATCTTTTAAACCAAAGAAATGAACTTACTGTTCATTGTAAACATAGTTCATTGTTTACTTTACAATATGGGTTGTAATATTAAGAATCTATGTGTACTATTTTCATTGGTGTCAATTGTTATTTACCTTTATTTGATGAGTATTTTCATCTGACACGGATTGTCAAATCAATATTTACTAGGCATTTAATTTGTATTATATTGTCATATTAATATTTGCTAAGTATTTATCTAACATAGACTGCTAAATTATATAATTATGAGGTATTTAATATAGCATAGATTATCATGTTAATATTTGATAGATTTTAATCTAGCATCTACCATCCAGTTGATGTTTAATAAGTTTTTGTTATAACACTGATTTTTAATTTAATATTTAATAATTTTTATTCTTGAGGTATCAATTTCACATTAGTTCCTGGTTTTAGCTATTAACTAGTCTCTCTCTGTTTGTTTGTTTTAATGTGTTTAGATTAGAATATATATTTGGGTGCATGGGTTTGTCTACATATTAATGTATGTATGTATGTATGTAGGTAGGTAGGTAGACATGTGAGTTTATGTACTAATAGGCATATTGATATTTTGTTTCACACACTAATGTCTATGTTTATATATATATATATATATATATATATTCTTGTCTATGCATGTATGTATTGTTACGGGGGTATGATTTTCGCTTGGGTTGCAAGAGGTCCCGGATTCAAATCCCAGACAAGCCCTCAATTTTGTTAAGTGTAACAAAAGAAAAAAAAAAAATGATTGACCAAAACTCAGAGAAAAAAAATCACATATAAATATTTAATTTACAAAAACATTAAATAAAAATATTTGCAAATATACAGTTTTTGCATTCAAATAGAAAACGGAGTTTCCGGCTGGCAGAGTGACAGGTAAGTGTTACGAAGGGGAAGGAAGGTGTCAAATATCTTTACCCCGGTTAAGATAGCGAAGAAGTTTAAGTGCTATACTTTCAGGAAATTCTCAAATGTATATATAAATAATTATTAGTTTGGTCAATGAAAGAGTCAAAAATATCTGTTTACCCATATAGATCCATGAGGTTCTCTTTCAGGTTTTAGTTGGTCAGCAACTTTTCTTAGAGATTCTTTTAGCTGGATGCACAGATCCCCGAATTGGACCGGAGTTGATAATGTCAGCAAATCCTGTTAACAACTAACTACTCTCTTTCCAAAATCTATTTTTATAGGGGCTAACACCTAATTTGCATATTCCAGAATCCTTTAGAATTCTCGATTTTACTGGAATTTTCTAGAACCTTCCCAAACGTTCTAATCCTAATTTCTCTATTTAACAATTACTTGAATTAAAACTTTTTTGTAATAGCAAGTAGTATTCAATACTATTCCTTACTACAACTTTTTAGACATTATTATTATTTTTATATATAAATGCATCCTCGTAACAGTGTGTGTACATTTGCTTCTGCATGAGTGTTCTTGTGCCTATTTGCGTGTATTTATGTCAAATGTTGTGTGTTTTTATTGTTTACAATGCTTTGTTGAGTTTCAGTCATGGCTGTGTCTGTTTTGATCTTGTTTATGCCTGGCCCATGCCATTTTACTGCCATTTTATGAATTCGTTTTTACTTGTATCCAATATTGTAGACTTTGCAGATGTTTTCCAAACCTGGCTTTAATATTTAACGGATAAATTGACACATCGATAAAAATAAATGTTAAAAACTTTCTCTATGTATATGTATCTATATGTGTGCATATATGTATCTGTGCATGTGTATGTATACTAGTGTGTTTGTCCATATGTGGATATTTATATATGTGTGCATCTATCTCCCATTTCATATTTGTATAACTTTACAATAATCTAAATCTAATTTGTTAAATTTAGAATTTCCAATTTGTAGTTTCTAACATTAATTTGCAATATATATATATATATATATATATGTGTGTGTGTGTGTGTGTGTGTGTGTGTGTGTGTGTGTGTATATTTTTAAACTTTACAATAAAATTAAAGTGAAGCTAATAGCCAATCAATTATGCTGAGCTTCTTTTTAATCAAATATTAACATTAATGAGCCATTAAATTGTTTTTAGAGTCTATTTTTATGTTCTTTAAATTAGTAATTAATTGTTTTTTTGATTGTTATGTAGTCAGTGGTGACCAATGTCTCCCTGATTAAGGGGATTCAGCCAGTTTAGAACCTTTTAAAGCTCTTCAACTTAAAATCAACATCATTACTTGATAAGACAGTTTAGAAACAAAATGGCTATTTTTGTAGTGATATTATAACACATTTGTGTTAAATTCTAAATAAATACACACACATACATACATACATACATTATATAAATTACAATAATTATCCTATTCCCCCAGTTTATCCCGATAAAAAAATTGCAAAAATATTTTTTTAAAGTTGACCTAGTAGTTACCTCCACACCACTTACCTTGCTAACCCTAGGGTCAGGCCACATACCTCCCACTACTAAGGAAGAATTACTACTGGCTCCTTCTACTAGCCCAACCCAAAGAAAAACTAATACATCCCAACTCCTTCCTTTACCTAAAGTAACCTCTGGGCTTAGAATTTTCTTCATTCTCTGTTTAGAAGGGGTTGAAGAATGCATGTCTTAAAATGACATGTTGAAAATGGCTATTTCCCCACTAAGTTTTATCTGAATTTACAGATAAATAAAGATATATATATATATATATATATATATATATATATATATAGTGTTAGGAAACTGACAGTTGTGGCCTGTCAGACTATGTACTGTTGCACTATTGACCACTTTTCTGACAGTTTGATATTCTGTTTTGTGTGATTGTCCTAAATAGAAGTGATTTTTACTGCTGTTCCCACCTCGACTATCAGCATTGCCTTCCCTCCTCAGTGATTTTAGTTGGTGATTTTATTACAAGTTTTTACCAGCTACTTTCATTGTAACATCTTGGACTAGCCAATACGTGGGGTGGAGGGTACGAATGCCCATTAAACTGAAAGGGCAAATGCTGTGCGCACAAAGAAATTGACAGTCATGGTCGGTCAGATCAACCGAAGATCATTATGATGAACATATATGCTCTGGCATTGATGTTTCTCTCTCTCTCTCATATATATATATATAAAATTTAGAAAATCTTTTTAGATATTCTACAATTTCATGGGTAATACGTATTTCACAACAGGAAAAAAGCTGCTCATCAGACCCAAAAAATACAACTGTTGTATCTTTTGTATCTAACGAGCAACTTTTTTCCTGCCGTGAAATATGTATTATCCATGAAATTGTAGAATATCTAAATTTTTTCTAAATTATATTACTCTGTAAAATTAAATAAATAAATTTAACATTGAATTCTTCTCTATCAGAATTTACCTGATTTATATACCAAGTATTAAATTGTAATGATGCTTCGTGCCAAAATTGCTGTTTGTTCAGTAGTTTACTGATAAGTATTTTCTAGCGAGCAGGTTTCTTTTTTGTCATAAAGTGCTCAATATCAAGAGAGAGCGTTAATAAAATTAATGTAGTTTTTCACTTAACTAAGCTGTGTTTCAGTTATGCTGACTTTGAAGTTTCATGAAGACCTCACAATCATGTCTTCAGGAAACTTCAATGTAGACATCACAATAATGCCATCATGACACTTTAAAGTCAGCATAACTAAAAGAACACTACTTAAGTGGGAAAAAAAGCACTCATTCTATATATATATATATATATATATATATATATATATATATATTGTCATCCGCAGACAGATCGTTTCACTGTATCACAGCTCATCAGTACAGTTAGACTCCGATTGCTCCCTAACCCAGGCTCGAAACCTGACTGAACTGGCATCAGTCGGCAACCCTACCCCTGGGCCATGGGGCTTTCAGTGGAAGAAGGCAGTCTTTTTAAGCGCATATATTACGCGCACAGCAGTCAGAGTGCTCCAATTCATTTTTAATGAATGAGCAATATGTTCACGCTAGAGTGGCTACTGTTTTTCAAAGTCTACCCCTCCTTCAGAGTGCTCAATCAGGGTGTGAGAGCGAATATATATATATATATATCCCCACCCCACTCTTCAGGGGTCATTTACTTGGGCGTGGTGGTTGCATTATTGATCTTGTTAATAATTTTTTATTTGATAATATGCAATCCCATTTGTGAGTCTCCTGTAGAGTCGTCCAAAATTGATTGACAGCAGATGAAATAGGTTTGTGTATTGATTGTGTCCATTACAACTATGGTATTTGTGCTACATTATTAGTAAATGTAATTGTATATGTATTCTCAAAACCAATGTTATTTACTATCCACCTACTTTTAGACCACCATATATATATATATATAGGCGAGCATGGCAAACCCGTAAAGGCAGAGAAGATAATCCAAATGATATCGATTAGATACAAATAGAGAACGTGATGGATATTATCCAGAGCATTATTGAGAGGAAAACTCCACATATTTAGACAGTCATAAATGAAGACATATTTTTAATGGTCTGAAAGAGACAATGTAAGTAAATTTACACTGTCAATAAATCCTGATTTATAACCGTCTAAATATGTGTGAAGCTTTTCTCTCTCACTCTCATATATATATATATATATATATATATATATATATATATCACAGAAATTAACGAAACTGGTTATAAACAACCGACAATTTGAAATGATTTGTTTGAACATTATTTTTGATTGATACTCGTATTTAAGTAGATATTCTGTTTATAATCAAACAGTATTATATATTTATTTCTAGTGATCACTTAATGGCTTCCCCTATGTGGATTGAAGTGGCAGGTTCGAATCCTGCCAAATGGCACACATTTTCGTAACAAAAATTTATTATAAATAATCAGGCTGTTAGAAACAAATATATAATACTGTTTGATTATAAACAGAATATCTACTTAAATACGAGTATCGATCAAAAATAATGTTCAAACAAATCATTTCAAATCGTCGGTTGTTTATAACCAGTTTCGTTAATTTCTGTGATATATATATATGTGAGAGAGAGAGAGAGAGAGAGAGAGAGAGAGAAAAACTTCACACATATATTTAGACGGTTATAAATCAGGATTTATTTCGACAGTGTAAATTTACTTACATTGTCTCTATACAACCTCAGTGATTTCCAAAAATCCTACGAGTTAGATAGGATATTAACAATATTTTCTCTTTTTTTGGTGACGTATATTTCTCAAATCTTAACAGTTATTTATTTTTTTTATTTCTTTTCTCATTTTGATATAGACTGACTGTTGCTGAGAAGGCATGAAATCTCTCTTAGGGATTTCATGTTGAAATGTTCATTCAACATTTTTGAATTTTTAAAATTTATATATATATATATATATATATATATATATATATATATATATATATATATATTAGTTTGTTATCAGCAGTTCCAAAAAGTGTGGATGGTACTACACAATGGCTTCACCACTATAAACAAATCTTTGTGTGGATGTCTTACTAAGGTTAGGCCCTCATACATCGAAATCGATGGGAGAGTCCATAATTATATATATATATATATATATATATATATATAGATAGATAGATAGATAATGGTTAATAATTCCAGGTAATCACAATTCAAGGTGGTGATACGTAAGAAGCAACATGTAATTGGCACAGGTACAAATTACTTCGTTTCACAACTAAATGGCACTTAGTCAATAAACATTTGTTTTGTATTGTTCTAGGATAGTACATAATTATTACATTTCACTGGATGCCCCAGACTTTTGGCCTTGTGTCAACTCTAAGCTATGTGTAGAAAAATCATCCTTATTGCAATGTAGAGGCCACAGATATTTTCAGTAAATCAACTCCATGGTGATGAGACCTGGTTAATCAGGGGTTTTTTTTTTTTTTTTTAATCATTTCACCAAGCAAAATGATAATACCACTAAAATGGAAGGACCTAGCGAAAGCGAATGAGAAGATTCTAACGATGGCCTTTTTGTACTCAGAATAAATGTTGTCAGGATCTCTTGCTATTTTTCAGATTTTTGATGGCCAGTTTGATTTTGCTGCTCAAGATTTATTTTTATCACTCGATTAAACATTGATAGGCATCAAAGTTAGTTCATCAGAGTAAAAGTCTTTGTTAAACTTGGCCCAGTGTTTAAGCAAATCGACTGAACCCTCCATTTTTTTTTTTTCATTAAATAATCTTTTTTTAGCTGTTTTTTTTTGTGTCGAGTAATGAGCACTATGTAGAAATAAAGGAATAAATGACAAGACTGATGCATGACAGCTGTTGCTCCAATCAAGCTACCAGAACTCTTAGGTGTGACAAAAAATCTAGACTTTAAACACCCCACCTCCCAACAAGGTGATACTAACACAAGGGCTACTGGGAGTGAAAAAGAATGAAAAGAATTTAAAAGGAATCTCTGAAACCTAATCACTTTATTGGGCAAATACTGTTGGGAAAGGTATTAATCCATCTCTTCCTTCCAGTTAGGGGTTAAATAACAAGACACATCGGGTTCTATAGCCTTGGCTGGCAACCAGTCTACTGCAGAAAGCAATGGCAACCTACTGCGGGATAACCTTCTGACCCAGGCAGTCATGTCTCTTTCGAGACATGATCGCCCAAGCAGGTTTCATGTATGGCACTTAACTGACTGAATAACTTTATTACAGTGCGTGTGTGTGTGTGTGTGTGTGTTATTTTTTACAGTTTTTAACAAAAGTAATAAAAAGTTCTAGAGAAATTAGTGGATATAAGATTTTTAATGCTTTCTCATAAGATACATTCTTTCTGCAACTAATTTGTTCCTAACAGATATTAAAAACAATTTCTACCAGTAAAATTTGACCATTTGAACATTTTAATTTTGAGACAGACTTTATGAACTCCAGATGGTCTAATTTGTATATTGAGTGTTGGTAGAAAGTTAGATTGAAAGTATTCAGAAAAAGATAAGACGTTAGTGAGATTCTTCGAACAGTTTCCCTTTCAATGTCTAATACCAGAAAATATCAAGGACAAAGGAAAGAGTGAAAAGAAACAAATCAACCACTGAGTTTTAATTCTGTTAAATTATTTTATTTAAAAAGAATTTTTTTTCTTTATTGTGACTTCAAAAAAAATTGTTTTTAAATTGAATAAGAACGGAACAAGCAAGTTCATTAAGGAAGACAAATTTTCATTGAATACTTGAAATCAAAAACAAAAAAAAATACAAAAATTATTTTTTTTAAATAAAGGCCATTTGGTGAGGGGTGAGTCTTTCTTTTCAATTGTATTTGAATAAGTATATAAATAACAGACAAGTACCCAATTTGTTGTGGGTGAGTGGAGGTAGATTAAAACAAAAACATTAAAATATTACCCCACTGCAAAAATGTATCTTTTCTTAAAAAAAAAAAAAAAAAAAAAAAAAAAAAAAATTAGAATTTAGTTTCTATAAACTTGTACTTATTTGAAGACAGAGACAAAATTCACCCACATAAAAAAAAAAAAAAGGAGGCTCAAATGCAACTTGTAAATGCAAAATTGATGTGCCATAGACTAACTCTATAATGCTGGAATATTAAATGTAAATAGAAAAGGTTTACATCCAAAGATGTTATTCGGTAAGCTAATTATTATCCCGATGCCATAGGATACCAGTACCTGGCCTCACTGCTCCATAATACTGGAACATTAAATGCAATCAGATGTGGTAATCTCAATGATTTACAAGAAGCTATGACCAATAAAGATTTTTAATGCAATCAATATTCAAATACTTTCGAGTTTCACAGAAAATAAACATCAAATAATTACAATTCAAACCGAAATAGCGAAAATTAATTTTGAAGCCAGAAAGTATAAATTTTGGCACTTGAAATAATTTAATTAACTGTGAGGTGTCTTCAGTTTTTCAGAAATCATTTTAAAATAATAACGTCAGTTAGTGGAGAAAAAGATGTTTAATTTTGTTACTCTTGGATTTTGGCCAATTAAGTTTTCTTTCTGTAGAAAGTCAAAATAGGTAAAACCATATAATACAAAAAAAATGAAATAAAATTATTACCTTAATACTTAAAGAATTTAAAAAAAAATTTTTTTCTGGTGTCAAAATATGAAAGTTCGACATGTAATCAAGGGAGGGTAACAGATTCACGATTTCACACACCATTTCCTGATGTCTCCTGTTTATTCTTAGTTTTCTGTCTTGACGGCCAGATTTTTTGAAAAGTCTTGGATTTAAATGCAGTCAAGGAAAGACAAGAAAGCAAATCAAGAGATGTAAAATGATTCAATGGTTGACAGCAAGGAAAATGAAATCAGCAAGCCAAGTTCAAATTCCAGCTGAGGGAGTTTTTATTAATTTCTCATTCATGGAGTGAACAAAAGAAAAAAAAATCCCCTTCTGAAAAGCATGAAGCCATCACTCTCCCCTCAAAATATCAGCATAAACTTGAGCTCTCTTACCCTTAGGAAAGGTATGAATCAATCTCTTTCCTCAACTAAGGATTAAATAGTAAGCAACTGGGCTCTTCAGCCTGGGTTAGCAACCAGTCTACAGGAAGGAAAACTCTCAATTCACAAAATCTGGGTAGAGAGAACTCAGTGTGGAAACACATGGTTGTATAAGGAAAGAAAAACATTATAAAAAAATCAATACTTTTTCCTGGGGGATGGCTACAGAGGTTGGACATAGGACCAATTCCTTGCTCTGTGGAAAAGTTTGATTAAAGAAACCTCACCAAGAGGCCCTTATGTGCCACAAGGTCCCAGGCAGAACAGCAGGGAACTGAACTTGCCGGGGAGTTGGGGTGAGGAGTGGCAACCAGTCAATAAATACAACTTCTACTTCCAACCTGCTGTTAAGCCCAAGATCTTCTGTGATGTCACTTTCACAAAAAAAAAAAAAAAAAAAAAAAAGATTTTGGAGTCAACTTGCAGATTCTTCTGTTAAGCATAGTAAATTGGGTACGTTGTTAATGTGACCTTGTGGTTGACTAAGTTAATCTTAAATGTCAACAGCGAGTCTTGCCAGGGTCAGCAAGATATTTTAACAGCGAAAAGTAAGTTTGGCATTTGGTCACAAATACATGACACCGAGTGAAGACCAAATTTAAGAGTTAATCAACAAATCCCATCCTCGTTTTGACGAACCTACTTTCTGGCTGTCTTCAGGTACCTGTTGTATTTCAGAGAGCCGAAACTTTAATTTTGAAAAGAGTTTCTTTCATCTTAAATTTTTTTTATCAGGTGTTTCTTATTGCGGTAAAAAATGCAGCCTGGAAATAAAAGAATAATTGTCAAGACTGCTGATTCATGACAACTGCTGTACCAATTGAGCTACCAGAAATCTCAGATGTGACAGAAAACCAACTCTAAACCATTTTGTTTCTCCAATTCACCTCAAGCAAGGTGATAATGTCCCTAAGATGCAAGGGACTACTGGGAGTGATAGAGAAGAAAATTTTAAGAAAAACTGAAAACTTAGTCCTAGATAAGAAACACGGAATAAACCTCTACTCCTGTTCAAAAGACTGTGGAAAAGTACGAACTGGATTAGAGGTAAATCTATCCCCCCCTTATTGAGGAGGGGAGGGATAGTAAATCAAATTTCAGAGTTTAGGCGAAGATGTTAGAAGTATAGAGTTGAAGTAAACTTTAGTTAGAAATGGAAACCCAATCCTAAAGAAAGAAACAAGGCGTAAACTTCTACACCTGTTTAAAAGGCTGGGGGAGAAGTGTAACAGGGCAATAAATGAACCTTTCTACTCCCCAACATCTGATTGTTTGTCAATTAAGATAAACCTGTGAAAAAGAAATCTGTTGGAAATGCTAAGAACCAAATAATCACCAGACTTACATGGAAACACGATTCACTTACAGCATCTTAATCATACCATTCTGAACCCCCCCCTGACATGTCTAACCATCACATGATAAGGATGAAAATTTGCTTGTTGACTTCTTGGCCAAACAAAACACTGTTCCTGAGCACAATCTTGAGAGACTTAAAAACCCTGAAGTTTATGAATGTTTTCAAACAGAATTGTGGGAAGAAAAAAACCAAAACAAAAAAAAACCTCTAGTGATGATGATCTATAGGTCATCATTGGCTTACAACTTATGCAACTTATGACTATTCAACCACAATCCTGAATTGGTATAACTAGCCATCTTTCCATGACTGCTCCAGGCCTGGCAGCATTATTGTTTCCTGGCTTGCTACCCCAGCTTCTGTCAGCCCTAGCATTGTTTTGTGAGCTTCAGACTTAAAGCAGCCCCAGTATAACAAACTCCCTGATTCCAAGTTCATTTGTGTCTCAAAAAACTTCCAAGATGTCTACCAAGTGGTAATTGTCTTTATTAAAATGTTTTGTCTTTTTCTTCCTGTATTTTGTTTTTTATGCTTAGCAAATACTAAGCCAACTACACTGTGTTATGCAGTGTCCGACTTAAACTTGACCAACATCAAAATAAGAAACGAAATCAATGTGTACAGAGACAATACGAAGGGCATCAAGTGTAAAGAAACCCCCAAAATACAATAATTCTTGAAGAAAGGTAAAAAGATTGTAAATTAAGCAGACCTAGATTTGAAAACATCTCTACATGAATTTGTGAAACTGCCAAGATAAACCCGCCTTGTAAAGACCCCATCCGATTAAATGGGGGAGTCAAACCAAATGAAACTATACAATCAACAAGCATACCAATTTGAAAAGAAATTAGACAATCATCTATACAATATAAAATGGCCAGAGGAGTTTTCACAAAAAGGCTAAATTAAGGCAAACTGCAGTAGAAGTCAAGAAATTGAGTCAACTCCCACCACATAAGGGTGGATTAAAAAAAAAACAAAAAAACTATAAACTGCGGAATTAAAGACCAGAACGGTAATATCTCAATTCAGTGGTTCCAAAACTTTTCAGAATTAAAATTTGCTTGCTCCTCACCAAATTTTGTGTGACAAAAAGTACCTTAAAGAAGAGAGAATTCAAGGGAAATACAAAGTCAAAACATTATCATTGATCTCCTCCAATTTGCAGACCATAGTTACTATATTCTTAATACTATATATAATGCAAAAAATATCATTACGATAAAATCAGTCGATAATTATAACTATTAGACTCATGCATGTAATTACAAGTAATCCATAATATTTTAAATTTTGAAATCCTATTTATTTTTGACAAACAAGTTTTTAAAACTGTTTCTAAATTTTTGACTGTCTTTCAATCATTTTACCTGTGAGATATGCTGTATGGTTTGGGAATCCTTGTCTCAACTCAAAGAAGCAAACAGGCTAAAGTACTTACTCGAGTGCAATGCAGTGATTCTGAAACACTTTAATCCTAGTGCCATATAAGGAGTTATTTTTTTGTCACCCAAAGTTAAAAATTACTGGTCATGTAGTTAGTTTAATCGCATAAACAGTCTGGACATATCTGACAACTTAAAAAAAAAATTACACTATTTTCAACTTACATAAGTATCAAGATTCTACTCTAAGAATTTCTTTTCTTTCATTTCCGACCCATGGAACTCCCTTCCATTTACTTGCTTCCCTGATAGCTACAATCTCCAAAAGTTGAAATGCAATGTTAACTGCTGTTTTCTATCTTGAATCCTGTTCATCTTTCATTCTGTCTTCAGTACCCACTGTACCTAGTCTCTTCAGTACCCACTGTACCTAGTCTCTTCAGTACCCACTGTACCTAGTCTCTTCAGTACCCACTGTACCTAGTCTCTTCTCTCATTATAATCCATTGTGCATTAGCGGTGGTTCCATCTTGGAAAAAAAATTACCTACCGCTCGATTCACACTACTCCACAGTTTTTGAACGGGGTAGAGGTTCATTCCTTGTTTTCTGTTTAGGATTAAGTTTTCAGTATCTTCTCTTAATTTTTTTTATTCTCAGTAGCCCCACTTCCAACTTAGTGGCATCATTGCTTTGCTTGGAGCAAAACGAAAAATAAAAAAAAAAGAGGCGGGGAGCTGGTATACTTAGATTCTGGTCCAAGTTTTACAAAGATCTTGACTGACTTCAACCGCTATCTATTAACTATTGAGTGATGAAATCAATGTCTTGAGGAGAGAAATCAAACTTGCTATAAAAAATCTGAAAGACAGCAAGAGTTCTGAATTTATAAAGATTGGAGGAGAGCCATTGCTAAAGTACCTCCTGGCAAAATGCCACAAAAGATCGTGTTGTTGTCCTTTATAAAATGAATCATCATCTCAGCCTCTGAACGTCCTTTTTGTTGGATGGAGGCTCTCCCCAAGATCATAGGAATGAATTTACTATTACTCTACTACACTGGCCTAATACGTGTTGGTAGGGGGTGGACATGACGCACTAGGGAGACAACGTTTCTTTCAAGTCATGATTGCCCAATTATTTCCTTGAAAGTAAATATAACAAACTCGATTTGAACTTCAATTTCTCATTCTGACCCATTACCCACCACCCACCCGCATCCTATGACCCATTGCACCACCCACGCATCCTATGACCCATTGCCACCCACCCACCGCATCCTATGACCCATTACACCACCCACACATCCTATGACCCATTGCACCACCCACGCATCCTATGACCCATTGCACCACCCACGCATCCTATGACCCATTACACCACCCACACATCCTATGACCCATTACACCACCCACACATCCTAGCTTACAGAACCAGGCATTCCCAAATGTGTTCCCTCTCTAGGTACTGGCCAGGCTCGACATTGCCTTACCAGTAATCAAACAAGAGAACTGGTATTTCAATGTGACATGTCTAATTATACAAAGAATAACTGACTTGAATGTGGTAACTATTGTCCAATGAGTTTGCAGAGCCATGTCTAGAATCTCTTTGTGAGTGACATTGCTGTATTTATCAAAACCAAGCTGTATGTATAATTTCTTAAACCACAAGCTCCATCTTTTGTTTCCTGTTTAGGATCGGTTGATTCTAAATTCTCATTCTCTTCCACTAACCAGTTGCATCTTAGTGGCATTATTGCCTTGCTTGGAGTGAAAGCATATATATATATATATATATATAAGAAAAAAATAAAATAAAATTAAGCACAAGAGATTGAACAATTAAGAGTATGAGACTCACCTTCACAAGGATGCTTCCAAGTAGCGTCCAGTTGGCAGGGATGTATTTATCCAACATTAAACAAATCTGACATTGCCATGCAATACATCCCTGCCAACTGGACGCTACTTGGAAGCATCCTTGTGAAGGTGAGTCACTCAGGTATTAACAATACCTGCTAATAAAATCATATAATATATAAAAACGGCAAAAGATTGTTAACAGATTTCATTCTTATACAAGCCCAGCATATAATTTTTTTTTTACTGCAAGATTTCACCTTTCAGAATTGTCTTACGGGTTTTCTTTCATATGCCGGAATTATCAGCATTACTTCTTTTGACCAGTTTTAGTCCGTTAACTATGGCCGACACAAATTTTTGAAATTGCAGTCGAGCCATAGAACTGCAAATGACTGAATTTTCAACTGTTGTTAACTGGTTAAGTAAAACTTTTGGTCATCGACTGCGAGAAAGAAAAAGGAAGGGTAAAGACAAAGCGAGGTGGAGAGGGTTGGGTATTGTATCTGAAAGGAAAAAAAAGAAAAAACCTTAATATTTACCGAAAGTGTTTTATTATGAGTTAAGGATAAGATTTTTTTTATTTTTGTTGTTGTTTTTCTCCAGGTTACTTAACTGAATTTTATTTAAAAAAAAAAAAAAAAATCTAAAGTCATTTAGAGTTTTACATTTTTTTTAAATTTCACGCTTTGTCAAATAAAATCACTTTTCTGAGAGAAAAATAAAGTAAAAAAAAAAAAACTTCAAATTAAAAGGATTGCTAAAGTATAAACATTTTTTTAAATAATATACCTTAGAATTCTGATCAGGATGCTCACCTCGACTTATTCTCTTGTTTCAACCTTGTTGCCTCATGGATGATTTTAAGAACTTGATTGTCTTCTTCGCATTTTTAACCAAATTCTTTATTCAATCAAATAGAATAGATTGTTGGTGGCACAATCACCCTCCCAACGATACATTAAGTCAAGTGGGACCTCACGAATGTTATCAGAGTCGAAGTGTTTGGTATTTTTACGACCAGATGGTAAACTTTGAAGTTGGGTGTTCAAAGCATTAACCCTCTTGATGAAAAGGGAAAAATATAAATAAAAAGCTTGTGGGATTAAAGTGACACTTAGTCTGATGTCAAAAGTTTCCATATGAGGCCTTACATAAGCGGAGTCCTGGCTAGAAAGAGAAAAGTTGTCTATCCAACTTGTTACATTGGTAGAAATTGTTTGGTAGATAGAAGAAGTGAAGGCATTTATATACTACCCGCCTGCTTCCAGAGAGAAGACTGGATCTGACTTGTGAACTCCTGAGTCAGAGAATAAAATATGAAATTATTGAAAACAGGATTTACATTTTTTTACTGAGGCAATGATCTCACCTTCTGTTCAACTGTGAATGGGCAATGGGCCTTCCCCAGATTTTGTGAAAATTGAGGCATTAACATGGAACAATATGGGGCTAGAGTGAAAAGCTTGGGGGGGGGGGATTCTATGTTCATAAGTTTTTATTTCGCTTAAGGGATACTTCACTCGGCTAGTAAGCACCAGTTTTATTCATCCTTGCATCATTTCTCCATTTTTTTTCCCCCCACTGAACACCCATGGATTGATTGTTTTTTGCAGGTTATTTAAAGCCAGAAAATAGTTTTAGATTCTAAGAATTTGGGGGAGATAATAATGATTTATTGATACAAATC
Source organism: Ascarosepion bandense (assembly GCA_037127315.1). Lineage (NCBI taxonomy): Eukaryota > Metazoa > Mollusca > Cephalopoda > Sepiida > Sepiidae > Ascarosepion > Ascarosepion bandense. The sequence continues at coordinate 2,904,356 of JBBBDQ010001648.1, forward strand.
CTACTAATTAACCCATAGCAGGAGGGATAAAAGTGCATCATGCCCTGCCATTATCTCAGATAAATAATGGACTATTCCATTTTGATTCAGAGTAAAAATATATCAGATTAATGTTTCTAGAAGAAAAACTACATTAAAAAAAAGGAAGATAGGGTAGGTAATAATGTTGTCATATGTTTAATGTCTGCTTCAGCGAAACGGAAAAACTTGTCAATGTTTATATTTTTTTCATATGTACCCACTTCGTTAACTTTTACTTTGCATAATTAAATTTCATGGTCATTCTCTTAATGTTAACTATCTACCAAAAAATTACAAACAGAAAAATATTTCCACTTCTTGCAGAATAAGGAGAGTCTTTTTGTAAAAGCTGTGTCATAAATCCGCTTTCTGCAGTTAATGGTAATAAAATTTTAAGTGGCTATATCCACTTTCCGCAGCAAACTGGTTAAACAGAAAAACCTGCACTCATACTTAGAATTGTTATTGCAATATTTTTGTTAAAAGTTGTTCAGCTGAAATATTCAAAAATGCAATACGGAAAAATTCCATGGGTATTTTATAGTTGTAAAGCTCAAGGAGCGTATATTCAGTTATGAATTGAATTATGATTCATCAGAAAGTTGGAATAGGAAAACCACAAAATGTCTCATTACTGATAGTCTGAAATAATTTCTCATCTCAAACGGTATGGCATGAAATCATTTTTATAATTTCCTATAAGTTAACAGAATCACTTTTGTTCATTTTCTTTTTTTCTGGCTCTGACCTGCCATCTCAGTTTCAGTCCCTTTCACACCACATAACATAGCTTCCCTCAGCCTTTTCTAGAAATATTTTCAGGATAATTGCTCTGATAAACTTTACCTCTATGACACCCAGACTTTATGAATTTTAGTGCAGTACTAGATTGGCAGCTAGGTCTCATCGTTTTACACTTGAAATGGCTAGATGTAACCTTCCTTAAGAATACTTTCATGATAATTGTTCTAATGAACTTTCCTCTACGGTACCTAGACTTTATGAATTTAAGTGCAGTACTAGATTGGCAGCTAGGTCTCATTATTAATTGGACTATAAAAATGTAGAAAATCTATCATAGCCACTAAATAGGGATTCATTTTATAAATCAATTGTAATTTAAAACTCATCCTCCACTTTATATCCTCATCATACTTTCTTGATTATTAATCAAATATTGATTACTGACACGTTCACTTTCCCACCTCTGTAATGTAGCTTCCCTGTGCCTTTTCTAAATACCTTGAAGATAATTGTTCTGATGAACTTTAAGAATAGTGCCTAGACTTTATGAATTTAAGCTTGGTACTAGATTGGCAACAAGGTCTCATCATTTTACAGTTGAATTGGCCAAAAGATGCAACTAAGTTCTATGCTAACAGTTTTTTCTCTTGCAATTCTTGCTTGCAGAACTCTCTTCCTGCTTCTTGCTGCCCTGTCAACTTTGATATTCAAAAATTCAAATGCAATGTCAACCGTTATCTTCTGCCTTTGTGATTCTTGTTCTTTTATTGTCCTCTCTTTACTAGTTTTGTTTTTCTTCTCATCTTCTATAACACTTGGTAACCCCTCGCATCTTAGTCATTTGTCTTTCTTTGGGTGAAATGATTAAAAAAACAAAAATGATTTCTATTCAAAAAGAAAATTTGCTTCCCATGTTGTAGGCCACGTGGCAATGTCAGTTGTCTCCAGTTTGATAAAGAATCAATGGCGGCACAATCATTGTTTTTAACATGAGTAATTTTTTTACAGAACCAGGGTGCTATTGCAACACCCCAAAAAGACTGCCTTAAAAGGCTAGTCAGCAGAGGGAGAGGAAAAACTGTAGTCAGATTTTTTTTTTCAAGGATATAAATTCAAAATGAACACAAATTGGTTTAAATAATAGCATCTGAATTCTGCTAATTTTTTTGTCCCAGTTAGACCATTGGCACCTCCCAATTTCCATTTAGGATTCTAGCATCCTTAAAAAAAAAAAAAGTCTTTTTGATTAACCACCTTTTTGTAAGTCATTTAACGAATGACTCTTCTTTCATAACTTCTGATGCTCTTGTAAGAGAAAGAAATCCAGGATTCTCTCAAAGAAGGCTTTTTTAGCATCACAAATTTGGTTTGGAGAGTGATCTTGGGTTATATCACATGACAATTATGGGAAAAAAAAGAAATATATTTTGGAAGGTGGTGGGGTAGTCAGTGAGTTTCAAAAATTTTCTAACAAATTTAGAAAAAGAATCTGCTAAAAGACTCTGCAAGTTAGGCTTCCTAACTTGAATATAATTCTTCACTTGATGGAAAAGAAAAAGTAAAAGTGAAAAATATAGGGGTGGAAGAGTATTTACTGTGTACATTAATGTAGTTATTAACCTAATCTGGCACAAGGCCACAAGCTGTTTGCATACCTTGGCGAATAACGCAAATCATTTACACCAGTATCTTAGTTTCTTAGAAACCAAGGTAGTAGTTAATAAAAGAGACATATACTGATGATCCTCACATATATAAAAAAACATACATTAAACACTGATTCATCTGAATCAGTTTCCTCATCCAAATTACTCAGCGCTCTATGGGAGGTGGCCTACTGAATAAAAGTGCAAGTAAAGACCCCAGGGAGTCATGAATTCAATTCCTGGGTGAGGTAGTGCAGAAATATAGAAATATACACTGACTCCGTCAAGAGGCAGTTTGGTATCACAAGAAAGAATTGAAAGTTATGAAATTCTCTCAAAAAGACGACACAGGAGGAGGATGAGAACATCACCGGGAGGATGAAATACTGGGTTGGATGGCTGGGGCTTCTTCTTGACATCTTTAAAATGGCGACTGGATATAATGAGAAAACATCTGTGGCTGAAACACTGATCAAGACAACAAAGATGAGGAAATATCACCTGAAAACTCAGAGATTCAAACACAAAGTTCAAAATGGCCGAAATGTGATGAAGACAAACTAATTTGAAAGTAAGACCATCTCATCTTGGAACCTGGCATGAAAAAGAAACACGCAGTTTCCCTTTGCAGAATTCATGTTAACAAGAAGCTTTTGCAACACAATGCATGTGAACAAGACGTTTGAATGGAATTCACCTCCAATAATTAAAGCAACCAGATTTCAAAAATTACAAATAAAGATTCATTCTCTAATCAATGCGAGAGAAAAAGTTTGTAATTTTGTTAACATACATATGCACATTGATACTCGTATGCAGAGACAAAAATAATTCCTTTGAAAATCTTTCCCTTTTATTGGATGTCCATGTAGTTAAGGTATTCCTGGATTGTCTTGGGTATGGGCAGACAATGCGTCCACTTGGCTACTGGTTTGGGCATTGCTTGTCGTATTACTAGCCGACACATCTGTCTCAGACGTAACGGCTTCGAAGCAACTTGCATCAACCAGTCACTCAACACGTTGTTCTCTGTCCAATTCCGCAGACCGGTTTTCACAACAGACTGAAGCTCAAGATGGCTGATGCCACCAGCAAGAAACAACACCTTTGTTAATTCCAAATTCCCATGAGGAAGAGCAGCCCAAAATGGCAATGCAGAAGTCCACCTCCCGGCTAAAACGGTGCTGCTCATGATGGTTGCATCTCCACCAGCATGTAACAAAAGTTTAATCACAGGTATGCGGGCATAGACAGCCGCTTCCATCAGAGGCGTGCTGCCATGGAAGTCGCACGTGTTTGGGTCGGCCCCAGCGGCTAGCAAGATCTTAACACACTCGACGTGTCCGCGGTTCGAAGCATAGTGTAATGGGGTTTTGTCGGCCTGGCATGCTTTGTGAATATTGCAACCGTTTTCGATCAACTTCTGCACAACCTCCCAGTGGTTTTCCATGGAAGCCTGCAAGATGGGTGTGTAACCCCAAAGATTTTGGGCATCTATCTCTGCGCCAGACTCCAGAAGCATTTCAACTATTTCCAAGAATCCGTTTTTGGCAGCAAAATGCAAAGAACTGTCCTTATCTAGGTTACGCAAGTTCACGTCGGCATTGGCATGAATTAGTAATTTCACAATCTCAGCCTGACCAGATGTAATGGCTAGCATGAGTGGCGAGTCTCCGTACCGGTTCTGCAAGTTTACGTCAATATTGGTGGCAAGTAGCCGCTCGATAATATCCTGGTGTTGATGGTATGCAGCCATATGAAAAGCAGTCTGACCGCAATGGCTACTTAAATTCACATTACATCCATAGGACAACAACAGCTCAACAATTTTCATATAGTCTTTTGAGCAGGCCAACATTAAGGCCGAATCTCCATCTAGGTCAACAGAATTAACATCGGCCTCAGCGCCTAGCAGGATTTCAACACACTCGTAATTGCCATTACTAGCTGCTAGTACCAAAGCTTCGTTTATATCATCTTGGCAATATTCACCATGGAGGCCAGCCAAAGCCACACGTAGCAGATCAACTTCGTTTCGTCTTGCTGTTTCTCTTATTGTGCTGAAATAAAAAAAAAAAACATTTTTAAAGAAGGAAACAATGTCTGTCTGGTACCAAACAATTTTTTTGTCTATACTTCTGAGGTGAGGTAGTATTTACATCATGTTCTTATCTTTATTGCCAATGACACACGGCCCAGTGTATGTGAGCACTGGTTAGTTCCAGTGATTCGACTCAAAGAGTTGCAAGTTCAGTACAGCAGCGGTGAGCAAATAACTTAGAGAGTCGATTTAAAGGGAGATAACAACATGGCTACCAGAAGTGGCATCACACACGGAATGAGAATGATGTACCCCAGTGATCAAAATAAATGGTTGGGTTCGGTTCGAAATTCTTAGCACTTGAAGGTCAGAGCATATAATGGCTGAAATATCTTAAACATGGCAAGAAAGATGAGGACAACAGTCCAAACAATGTAAATAATGTAAAGTTTTTTTTATATATATATATATATATATATATATATATATAGAGAGAGAGAGAGAGAGAGAAAACAATTCAGTTTTGATGAAATTTTAAAAAAATTATTATATATATATATATATATAGTCACATGAAGATTGCAAGAGCATGAAATTTATGTAACGACTCAATCTGTGCCTCACCAAAGATTAAGACTGTAAAGGGTTTTATTTACTTTTGTTACTCTGCGTATTAAGCACTTTAATTTACATCTTTGGTAGGTGCTCGTCTTTTGTGGTTTTTATTCTTTCTTAGCATGAAAGATTTTTTTTCTTGTTTTAGGTTTTGCTTTTTTTTAAGGCCATTTACCAGGAAGACTGTTTGTACCAACATTTTGGAATATGCATACACAAACACACATTGTGGTTACATTGAATAAATAAAAAAAGCCTATTCACAACAAAGATGAGGATAGCAGTTTGAGTCAATCATTATATAATGATAATTCAAGGTTATACACTGATTTAATTAAATACACTTGTTATATTTATTTCTGCTAAACAGATGAGGCTTTATTAAACCTCTATCCTTCATTGTTATAGTCACAACATTTCTGCTATTTCTCAGATGAGGAATTATCATTATTATACACTGATTTATTCAAACTGTTATCCTCATCTTGGTTGTTATAGTCACAACATTTCTGCTATTTCTATAATTCCTCATCTGAGAAATAGCAGAAATGTTGTGACTATAACAACCAAGATGAGGATAACAGTTTGAATAAATCAGTGTATAATAATGATAATTCCTCATCTAAAAAAGCAGCAGAAATGTTGTGACTATAACAACCAAGATGAGGATAGCATTTTAAATATGTCAGGGAATAATAAAGACAATTCTTTATTCTTGAAATTTAGTCAGAAACTGTGAAGGGTATAGAGAGCACGATCCCCTGTGATTTTTGGGACTTAATTTTGAAAACAAAAATTAGTTTGAAACCTTCATTTTTTAACACTTTAATATACGAGTCAAGATTTGTAACAATTTCTATGTAAACTTTAAAAAGAAAGAAAACAAAAACATTTCTCTTATTTTCCAAATGTCAGAGGTTAAAAATCTTCCGCTATATACTTACCTTCCCATTGTTAAGATTGATCTCTGGGACACTGGAGGACATCTGTAGCTACAGTGGCATTTATACCTAGAAAATAAACAAAGAAAAATTATCATAAAAAGTGAAAAATTCCAATTAATTCCGGTTCTTTCGCTTTTCCTTTTGTTTATGTCGTTACCAAACTGCTACAATCAGGATCGTGTTTTAGGGGGTGTCCGTTTTTCTTCTGTGCTTTGTTTTGCTTGGCAGTTTCACTTCAGAGGGAAAATGTGTCAAGGTGAACTGACCAGAGGCAACAATAATGCTGTCAAACTTGTTAGCAGAAAATTTATTTAACGTTTAAAGAAAAAACATTTAACAGATTCTTTATTGTGAATGAAACTTGATCAACTCGATTGTGTATCACACACACACAAAAAAAAACAATACAAATGTCATTAAAATACAAATGTCATTAAAATACAAATGTCATTAAAATACAAATGTCATTAAAATACAAATGTCATTAAAATACAAATGTCATTAAAATACAAATGTCATTAAAATACAAATGTCATTAAAATACAAATGTCATTAAAATACAAATGTCATTAAAATACAAATGTCATTAAAATACAAATGTCATTAAAATACAAATGTCATTAAAATACAAATGTCATTAAAATACAAATGTCATTAAAATACAAATGTCATTAAAATACAAATGTCATTAAAATACAAATGTCATTAAAATACAAATGTCATTAAAATACAAATGTCATTAAAATACAAATGTCATTAAAATACAAATGTCATTAAAATACAAATGTCATTAAAATACAAATGTCATTAAAATACAAATGTCATTAAAATACAAATGTCATTAAAATACAAATGTCATTAAAATACAAATGTCATTAAAATGGAAGAACAAAAATTATTAAGCAGGATATATGGAGAAAGATCAAAGAAAAATAACCAGCACTCAAGATTGACAAAATTGGCTCAATTTGAAAACACAACACAAACTAAATTCTGAATTGGTTTACTTCTTAGCTTAGCATAAAGAAATATGAAGTTTCATTAGAAACAAAGAAAAGCGTACTAAACTATTATCTTGAGGCAAGAGAAAGAAAAGAAAAGTGTACTGAACAATTATGCAATGTCAGCCCTCTCATATAGCAGTGAATGGTCGACAATCTTCTCATAGATGAAGAAGGGACTTGAGGCAAGAAAAATGGATACTGAGGATATCATGGACTAAACATGTGGGAATCAACAAAGTTTGAGGGGAAATGGAAACAAAAAGGACATATATATATATATATTGAAGAAACAGTTGAAATTTATGGAAAGCATAAGGAAAGAAGGCTTAAAAAAAATTTGACATTCACAGGAAATTTTGAAGGCAAGAGAGCCAGAGAAAATCAGTGCATAACCCTCCTAGAAGAACAGTGTTTGGGAGAGATAACAGAAAGACAAAATTTATGAAGCAACTAGAATTTGTGGAGAGCCATAATCACCCATGTCTAGCTTAATTGAAGAAGTTGCCCTAAAAATGTTATAAGCTTGGAATGTATTTATATTGATGTTTAAATAAAATTGAGGTTCAGTTTTGTATAATAACCATATTAAAAACTTGTCCCCCAATTTTAATGGTCAGTAAATAACTCAAAACAATTTGTTAGTAACAAAGTTGCTAACAAGTTATGAATTAGTAACATTGTTAGCAATTTTCAATTGATTTTCTTCTCATTTGTAGCCTAACTCAGCCCAGCATATTTTTAAAAAGATTGCCCCAAACAAGTACTGAAATTCAAAATTTAGTTACATTGAGTTTTCACAATGATCCCAATTTGACAACTCTAGCTTGTAATCAATATTAGATTAACAAACTAGGATGCACATGACAGTGGGGGAGGGGAAAATTTTAAATTACAGTTAAATAATTTCAACTCACCTGACATACTAGCCCTCTGTGAAACTAACCTTGATCCTTCTATCCTCTCTTCTGAATTCTATGTCCCTGGTTACCTTCCCATCTTCAGGAAGGATTCTAATGTTCACATGCATGGGCTTGGTGTTTACATCAGTGAACACCTCCCTCTAGCTAGGGTGATATCTTTTGAATCAATAGATCATTCTTATATGTTTCTGTCTCTCCCTACTAAGCTCAGTTAGCTATCTCTTCTTCCTCTTCCGCTCCCCATCATCTCCCAACTGTTCCCTTCTTGACAGAATCTCCATTTCCTCTCATCCGTCTGCCCATATATTTGTGTTTGGCAACTTTAACGCCCACCACGCCAAGTGGCTGAAAAACTCTCACAGATCTTGCTGGTGTCCACACCATGAATTTTTCAATCACTCAGTCCCTTATGCAAGTGGCGGAGTTCCCCACAAGTTTCTCTAATAACCCTAATATACACGACTCACTACTAGATCTCTGTTTTACTTCCATCCCTGACTCTTGTAATGTCAAACAACTCTGCCCCCTCGGAAACTCTGACCATGCGGTGGTTAGCGTTAACATCTTCTTCCTTTCCCCCTCCACCCAAGAACATCAGACTAGCAGAATATCTTACTGCTACCAAAGAGCTGATTGGGACTCATTCCGCATTTTCCTGTGTGACGTCCCTTGGAACAAAGTCTTCAGTCTTCCCGTTGAAGACTGTGTGGCTGAGGTCTCTTCTTGGATTAAGGATGGCATTGAAGCTTTCATCCCAGCCAGGAAGTTCAGACTTAAATCCCACTTGTTCCCATGGTTCTCCCCCACTTGCTCAGCCACCATCGCCCATCGAAATCACTTCTTCCGGCTTTATCAGTTATGCGTCAGTCTATAACAAGCGTCTCTTTGCCTCTACTTGCAATGAGTGCAAGAAGATACTTAAAGAAGCCAAGCTGCTGTTTGCAGCCAGAATGAAGCACTGCATAGCATCCTGTAAGTTCGGTTCCAAAGACTACTGGAGGCTCTGTAAAAATGTACTAAACAATAGCAAACCCTCAATACCCACCACTAATCAATGAATTTGAGGTTCTTACCTCTACAACAGACAAGGCTACAACAGAGTGCTTTGCTCGCAGTTTCTCCACCAACTTGGCACTGGACTCTTCTGGAGTATCTGTACCTGACTTCCCACCCCGAACTGAGGCCTAACTGAATGATATCCCTATTACTCGCTTAGTGGTCTCTAACAATTTCAAAGCTTGACCACAATAAAGCGAGTGGTGGCAACGGAATCCCAATCATTGTCCTAAAGAAATGTTTCCCTGAACTCTCCTCTGTTCTCTCCAAACTATAACTACTGCCTCTCTGCTTCTTACTTTCCTGCTTGCTGGTTCCAATACATAAAACACTGGTGAACCCTCAGGCCCCTCTAATTATTGCCCTATGAGCCTCCTACCGATTTTTGGCAAAGTGTTCAAAGTCATCCTCAAAGCTGAGGTGGTTCAACATCTCACAGCCCACAGACTATTCACTGACAAACAGTATGGTTTCCGCTTCACCAAGTCTTCTGCTGATATGCTAACAACCATCACCGAGTATATACACCAGGCTCTCGACAAGAAGGGTGAAGCCCGAACTGTTGCCTTAGATATCTCCAAAGCATTTGACAGTGTCTGGCATGCTGGCCTTCTACGCAAGCTGTGAGGTTATGGTATAACTGGACAATTGTTTGACCTTATCTAGTCATTCCTTTCAAATCGCACAATGAAGGTAGTATTGAATGGACATGCCTCCCAATACTATCGTACGAATGCAGGTGTCCCTCAAGGCTCTATTCTAGATCCTATGCTTTTCCTTATCTACATTAACGATCTCCCAGATGTAATAAGATCCCAAGTAGGCATATACGTTGACGACACTATGGTTTACTCTTGCATCGATCAAAAATCTGCTGAGGCTGACAAAGCAAACCTAGCTGCCGAGCTTGAAAAGGACCTCCGATCCATGGCGGACTGGGGTAAGAAATGGCTTGTGAATTTTAATACTTCCAAAATGAAGCTATCTATTAACCATCACAGACAGTCTCCCTCAGCTTAACCCTGACAACAGACCTCAAGTGGAATGACTATATAGAATCCATAGCTAAATCCACTGCTAAGAAAGTAGGTTCTCTGTGTAGGGTCAGGAAGTTTTTCTTGTCTGAATCCATCTTGCACATATATAAATCTACCATCCGGGCCCGTGCATTGAATACTGTTGCCATATCTGGTCTGGTGCTCCTGCTATCCACCTAGGTGTCCTTGACAAAATCAAACGGAGAATCTGTAATGTGATAGATCCCGACTTGGCAGCTCAGATACAGTTACTTTCTCACTGGCGCAATGTGGCTTCCCTGTGTCTCTTCTACAAATACTTTCATGGCTTCTGCTCCAATGAACTTAGTTCACTGGTGCCCCCTATATATAAATTTACTCAACCTACAAGATTAGCAACTAGGTCCTACCCTTTTACTGTGAAATCAATAAATTGTAAATGCAAATTCTACTCCAGCAGCTTTTTTCTTGCACTTCTCACCCGTGGAATTCCCTTCCATTTACTTGCTTCCCCGACAGATACAATCTCCAAGAATTTAAATGTAAAGTCAACAGTCATCTATCTCACAAACCGGCATCCTCTCTCTCATGGCCCTTTCTCCGTTCACTCCACTCTCATCCTTCTCTTACCCACTTCCTGACACCCCCTATAACTTTTCACTCTTTCTCATAACTTTCCTCCTATGTAACCCCCTGCAAAACAGTGACAATAAAATGCCTTGCTTGGGGCGATATGATTATAAAAAATAAATAATTCCTATGCTATTATAATTTGGATATAAAGTGGGGGATCAATTCTACATTACAATCAATATATAAACTGATCTCTCACTTTATGGCCACAGCCATCCTTCTCTTACCCACTTCCTGACACCCCCTATAACCTGTCACTCTTTCTCATAACTTTCCTCCTATACAACCCCTGCGAAACAGTGGCAGTTAAATGCCTTGCTTGGGGCGATATATATATATATATATATAAATTGATCCCCCATTTCTTCACCAGAAGAGATTTTATACATTTCTTTTGTACAAAGATGATGAAAAGTAATACCTTTTGTCATGAGTATAAGGTTAAGAAAATATATAAAGCAGTGGTTTACTTTTACGTCAAAACCAAGTTATTAACTGGTTCCCCCCCCCCATCAGTAAAATTAACTAATTTTCAATCATCTTGAGAGAATAAAATAATACTCATTGATAACAGAGTTTACCAGACTGAGCTAACAGGTAACAAATTTGGCTACATTTGAAAGCCTAATGTCACTAAATTTTGAATTCGCTTTCTTAGCCTAACCGAATTTAAAAGGCAGGCCAAAAGATCACACGTAACATTCAGAATTTCAAAGAACTGGGCTTTTAAACGCTGACCAATCTACCAATCCTGTACCGATCACCCGATGAAATACACAGATTCAAGTTTGTCTTCAAATATCTAAAAGCCGTCACCTAAAAAGACAAGTCTGCTTTCTGGGAGGTTCATGGCTAAGAGTTCGTAGTCCTATTAGATTGAGAAGAGGCAGTAGGAAAGGTTTCTTAATTACTCAACAGCTGCTAATAGGATGGTCGTATAAAGTTCAAGTGGGTCAGCAGTTTGTTTTGAAATCAATTCTCAATTGGACATAAATTCAATAAAAACAAAAGGAAGGTTTTTGACAAGTTATGATTACACAATGTTTCTTCTTTCATGTCAGATGTCAAAGTGTGCAGAGGTTTTCAAGAAATTATGTCAAATTAAGAACAAGATAAATTAATTCTTTAGAAATGGCTTTCTTTATGTTAAGTGACACTGAACCTGCTGAAGAATATCAGGTGTTATAAGTCTGAATGTGTGTGTGTGGTACAATGAGTAGTTAGTCAGAGAGCCAAGTGTATTCGACTAACCACATCTTTTGTAAATACTTCTCTTCCTGGTAATACATCTACTCTATACTATTACGTTGTTTGTATTTATTTCACAATAATTCTGTACATGTAACATAACAGTTTCCGACATCACTTTTTCATTAAAGTGAAATCTCTTTTTCTGGAGCATTCTTTTGAGGTTTGCAAGCAGCTAGTTGTTGCTGGGGGTCAGATCTAGAGAATAGAGTGGATGCAGAAGCAATCCCAAGTGCAATACATGTAGTTTTGCCATTGTTGCACTCGACTTGTGACAAGGTGTTGTCTGAAAGATCACTCCCCACCACTCATTTCTTCTTTCAAACACACCAATAATGCTATATAATATTCACTATTGATGGTTCTCTCTTTATCAAGATAATCGATGAAGAAAATACCTTGCACATCCAAAAATACAGAGGCCAAAACCTTGCCTGCCGATGTTTGTGTCTTTGGTTGTTTTGGACGGCTTTCACCTGCTGCTGTTTACTCAGCTGACTGCCGATTTGACTTTGGAGTGAATTGTTGGATCCATGTTTCACCCATTGTCACATATTTACACTAGAACTCCCTGTTGCATTGAAATAGTTGCAAACAATCATCATTGAATCATCAACGCGTTTTTGTTTTTAAAATCGACTATGAGCAAACATGGCACCCACTTTGAACACAGCTTTCTCACTGACAAATGTTCATGCAAAATGATGAATACACTGCTTTCTGATATGTTCAACTCCATTGCTATCTTGTGCAACTTCAATTTACGATCGGTCAAAGGGCAATCTGAATATTCAGCATCATTTGCATCTGTATGACCGCATTTAAAGTCAGCATACCACCTCTTAACTGTTTCTGATAGAGCAGAATCTGAATAACTTATCAAGCCATTGCTTTGCTTGAACAGTATTTTTCCCCCATCAGAAAGTAATGCTTTATCAACACATGAAATTCAGATTTTTCCATCGTTTTGAAAATTTGCAACAATAGCTTCACTTAAATAACTGTAATTTGTAAACTAATAACCCGATTGGATCCAAATTTTGTCATGTGCCATTTGAAGGTCAGTACTTCATAAAAATCAAAGATTTTTTTTTTATTAGGGGCACCATATATCTGTCAGGCATGAGACTTACTGAGTGATGTGTTAATGTAAGATGTCTTGTTAATGTACTTGTTGCAAATTCAACATATATATTTGTTCTTTTGTTGGAGATACATTCTCCCAAGATTTTTTTTTTTTATGTATGAAAGATTATCCGTGAGTATGAACGGATTTTATTAAAAATAAGCAGACACAAGGTTTGAAATTTATCTAATCTGACATGCCTGAAAGAAAATGTGCTACCCAAACACACACACACACACACACATATATATATATATATATATATATATATATATATACACACACAAATACATGGGGGGTAACAATATGTAAATTTTTATATATCAAGAACAGTTTTGAAAGATGTGTGTGTGTGTGTGTGTGTGTATATATATATTATTGCTATTTTTCTTGTTCTGGTTGACTGGAGTTGGACATACACCTGCATTTGACCACAACAAGGAAATTAAATTATCTACCATAAAAAAATTTAAAACAGCTAATATTACCGTTGACGATGATTCACATGCAATATGCAAATTACAGAGAACCAATATTATTTATGAATTCACAAGTCACTTAAGCAACCGTGTTTCTGATCAAACCAAATTCATGAATAATTATATTGGACATACCACTACATGCCTATCAAGAAGACTCACGTTACACTTTTCCTGACCATAGCTTAATTAGGACTCATTTAAGCACACACGCAGAAACCTACCAAACTCCATCTGTAACATATTCATAGAAAGTACAACTATAATAGTAATAGCCTCATCCACATGAGAAAAGATGATAAAAATTATTAATAAAAAAGAAAAAGCAAACACTCAATAACATTGATTATGAACATGGCCACAATGTGCTGACCAGGTTTGAAAAAAAAAATCCTATAACTCTAAAGATATATATAAAAAATTCACACATTCAATTAAAAATAATCCTCAATAATGGCTAAAAGAATAGCTGAAAGCACTTGGACATGCAGAAAATTAAAAAAATTTTTTACATACTTTATTAGAAAAAAAATTATATGAACAAAGAAAATTAAATAAAAAATTTAATTGTAATAGCTTGGTAATTGTTTTTAATGAAATGTGTGTGTGTGTGTGTGTGTGTGTGTGTGTGTGTGTATATATATATATATATATATATATATAAAATAAATACAAATAATAATAAAGTTTGTCACTTAGCTGATTGGTGCTACCTTTAACAAATTAACCCTAAATTTTCGTAGATGGTACCTCCAGCACTCACTCCATCCGCTTATCAGGCAATAGACAGATACAGCGAGTGATAAATTGAGGTTAATAAAATGATCAATAATCTTTTTCTAAGAAGTTAAATTTCTTATGAATAAGCGTTATGGCTGATGTTACCATTGCATCATCTTGATTTACAGATGCTTAGGATTACAACGAATTGAAGTAAAACAGACATTACACATACACACACGAATAAATAAATAAATATATATATATCTATCTCACGCACAGAAAGCATGTCAAAATGACTTTCAGCTGTCTGACTGTAAAAATAATTTTGTCCTATATTTTTTATTGCTCAACCTTTTTTACAAGCAAGATTAACTTACAGATAAAATTTGCCAAAATGTCATTGTCTGGGCCTAATAGTCCTGTTGCATTACTAAGCATAGTTTAGTAAAAGGCCACAATTCAAGAGCTCCCAGTGACACATGAATTCATTACTTCGTAGTAATGCTCAAGAAGACGAGCTTTCTAACCCTCCCACAGAGGCAATTTGTCTGGGCCAAGCATTGCTACTATAAATGCATCTATAATGCAATTAGGAATATGTGTGTGTGTGTGTGTGTGCAAGGCAGCAAAACATCTCAAATTTCAAACGAGTCAGTTCTGTTAAATTCTTCTTTTGTTACTAGTCGAACTGGTGTAGACGTGAGCTGCCTTTTTTGCCAGGTTCGTTCACTTGATGCATGAGAAAACTCAATGAAAACAAAATCTGCTCTTTATACTGTTCCAAGTCTCCTTTGGGAAATCTGTTCGTTCTCTTGTTAAACAGATGTTATGACCACTGCAGAACAGATTATTTAATATTGAACAACACTTACAGTCATAATTATCGCTTTTGGTAGGTGCCTGAGATGTATGAAAATCTATTCAAAAAATGTTTTACTTGACATGACCAATATAGAGCAGTTGACAGACCATAAAACCAGTTTCATGATCAGAATGCATTTGTGATTAAAAAAAGAAATTGTGAAATAAAGAAAAAAAAAAATAACAATACATAGATTAAAAATGGCTTCATCAATAAGACCTTATTGCATCTTTCTCTAAAATAAAACCTCATTGTTTCATTTACTGAATGAGATAAGTTTGTAAATATGAAACTATCATGGAACAGAAGTAATAACATATTAGATGTTTTCTATTACTAATTTTTTTTCTTACTTTTGTACTTCTCTTGCTTTTCTACTAATTAGTAATAGTTGTACCTCATCTGAATTTCTGAGATGAAACCTTGTCAATTATTATTCATTTTTGACTAGTATTTCTTTCATCTTATTTCTCTTGCTTTTCCACCAAGTAGTAATAGTCTTAAGTTGTCTGAATTTCTTAGATGAAGCCTTGGCAATTATTATTCATTTTTGACTAGTATTTCTTTCATCTTATTTCTCTTGCTTTTCCACCAAGTAGTAATAGTCTTAAGTTGTCTGAATTTCTGAGATGAAACCTTGTCAATGATTATTCATTTTTGACTAGTATTTCTTTCATCTTATTTCTCTTGCTTTTCTACCAAGTAGTAATAGTCTTAAGTTACCTGAATTTCTTAGATGAAGCCTTGTCAATTAATATTCATTTTTGACTAGTATTTCTTTCATCTTATTTCTCTTGCTTTTCCACCAAGTAGTAATAGTCTTGGTGGATGTGCGTTGTGGTGCAGTGGATATCGGATTGGAACGAGAAATCGTGGAACTGATTTCGAATTCCAGCTGAATTCATTGCATTCACTTACACGCAAATACCCTTGGGAAAGGTATTAATCTGTCTCTTCCTTCCAGTTATGGGTTAAATAACAGGACAGATTGTGTTCTATAGCCTTGGTCGGCAACCAGTCTACCGCAGAAAGCAATGGCAACCTACTGCGGGATAATCTTCTGCCCAGTCAGTCATGTCTCTTTCGAGACATGATCGCCCAAGCGTGTATCGCACATGGCACTTAACTGACTGACTGAGTAATAGTCTTAAGTTGTCTGAATTTCTTAGATGAAGCCTTGTCAATTATTATTCATTTTTGACTAGTATTTCCTTCATAAAATCTTTTTTTTTTACAAGGGAAGAAACATGTTAAAAAAAAAAAAAAAAAAGTGGCCATTAATACACAGCAAAATTTTAATGACTACTTCTCTGAATAAGTTATTCAATTGTTAACTGATACTTGAACCAATATTAAACTTTTCTCAAACAGCACTGATATATTACTACTAATTGTCATAAAAAAAAATACTGATTTTAGTAGGATAAATTTAAAAAAAAAAAAAATGTCTATATCATTTGGAATTGGTGGCCAGAAATAATATGGTGAATGGCACAAAAAAAAAAAAAAAAAAAAAAAAAAGATATTCAGATATTTCTTCTTTTCAAATTCTTGCAATAAATTCATTTTTAATTTCCAACTGTAACTGATTGGGAGTAAGCTAATATTTTTAAAATTGTAGCAATTATTCAATATTCTTGGTGGCTGAGAAAATAATACAGAAACAAATTCTCTCTAGTAGCTATGCCATCAGCCAAAAACAATAATAGTTTTAAATAGGAAACTTTCTTTCAAATTTTAAAAGTTTTTGCTTCTAAAGGTGAAATGTCAGCAAAAAAAAGGTGTTATAAAATATATAGTTTAAATGTACAGGTAATTTTTCAGATTCCATGTCATAAATTTTGAAAAATTTCCCTGCTTCATCAACCCTAAAATTGGTTTTCAGCCAAGAGGAAATTGAATGAAGAACGGTAAGCATTTCAAGAAAAGTGAGAATTATGTTATTTTTGCAAAATGGTGAATAAAATATACGTTGTTTAATTTGCAACAACTCTATTGCTACACCAAAAGAGTACAACCTGAAAAGATATGAAATTAATCATCTTACAATAAATATGAAAGCCTAATGTGCATTTCAAAACTCAAGGAATTGAAGGCTAACACAGTAACAGACTTTTTTTTTTTTAACAAAAATTCAAAAACAAAATGTCACTTCTGTTACAGAAAGCCATGAACTCTGATAGCCAAAAGTCAGAAAATCTTACAGTGAAATTGATTTTGTAAAGCAATGCCTTGTAAAAACAGTTGAAATTGTACGTCCAGAGAAAACACACACATTGAAAACATTTCGTTAACCAGAAACACTTGCTGTGTTCAGATGAAATATCAGATGATTTGAAACAAAAGTTGAAGGCTGTATCATCAAAGTCTAAAAATTTTTTTATTGCTACTGAGGAGACCATTGATATTGAAGCTGTAAGGGGGGGGGATTAACGCTTCTTTGATTTGATCTTGTGTCATACTTAACCGAACTCCCTACAGCTTACAAGTTTTATGCAGAATTATCATCAGATGGTTGTTTGTTGGCAGGATAGAATAGTGTAAGAATAAAATATATATTTTGAATGTTAAAATAGTAATTTATTAAAAGGAAAGAATAACATGAATTGTAGGAGTTAATGTGCAATTAGAAACATTAAGAAGTTATGTGCAGACTTTGTACAAAATGTTCATAGTAGTAATTGTTGAAAGAGAGAAAGAGGACAATGTCGAGTCGAGTCGCTTGAGAATGAAGTTACATTTTAGATGTTTAGTCTATCGGTTCCCATCTGTCTCTCTGCCTGACTGATGAACTCCTTTTATTGTAATCTAGATTTTTTTTTCGCACTTACTCACAAAGTCCTTTTGGTCTTGCAAGTCACTCCCATTGGTCAAAAATCAATTTAACACCTACTTGCAAAATCTGGTCAATCTTTTTTCTATTTGGGAAAAACCAGGATTTCATTGTGAATTTTTGTAAAAGTGAAGAAGAAGGTTGATTTTAATTAATTTCTTATTTAAACTTATTTATAAATGAAACTGTGTATGTGTGTCCGTTACCTATAGACTCCAAACAGCTTAACCAATTTTCTTGAAAATTTACAGTTATACTATAAGTGTCTGCGAGTGTTCTTAGCTAGGTTTTGTGTCCAGGTACCCCTAATAAATATAAAAAAAATCGGATTATAGAAGGAGTGGTCCGATTTTAATCGGATTTGATACACTCATAGACAAAGACATAAGAAACGATATTCAGAAGTTTCAAGGTTGCAGTTCTTACAATAGTGCAAAAAATCGATTATATATATATATATATATATAAGGCAAAATGTTTGTGTGTGTGTCTGTTTATCTGTCTGTATGTCCTTTATACAAATCCACAATTTTTATCCGATTCTCACCAAACTTCACACAAATATTCTTTAGGCTGAGTCCAAGCTCAAGGACCATGGATTAGTTTTAAAACTTTCATTACACCCAAGCAACACTGGGCTATACTGCTAGTCCGCTATAATATCACTGGAAGAGCACAACTTGTAATCGTCATCAGCGCCTGCAACAGAGAATTTGATATTTATGAAGAACTGATTGAACTGGTCCCCATACATGAGGCCAAGCCAGAACATCTTTGAGAGAGCTGAGCAGGTTCTGCACGGGTATAGTCTTGATTTGAGTAAACTTGCAGGCTTACCTACTGACGGTGCTGCAAATATGGTTGGTAAATATTTGCACATTTTCACTGTATTATTCATCAGCCAATTTTGTGTTCAAAGATTTTAAAATTGGATCATGTGCTTAGCTTGGTCACAAAGACCATGAACTATTTCAGAGGCCATGCTCTCAACCACTGTCAGCTTAGTCAGAAGATATAAATAATCCCTTTACTGATGTTCCATTATACACAGTAGTCTACTGGCTGTCAGATTTTAAAATTAAATTATCTAAATTTAAACTTATTTATAAATGAAACTTTGTGTGTGTCCATTACCTATAGACTCTGAAACGGCTGAACCGATTTTCTTGAAAATTTACACAGTTGTACTATAAGCATCTGCGAGTGTTCTTAGCTAGGTTTTGTGTCAAGGTACCCCTAATAAATATCCCAAAAAAAAAAAAAAAAAAAAAAAAAAAAAAAAAAAAAAAAAAAAAAAAAATCGGGTTATAGAAGGAGTGATCTGATTTTAATCAAATTTGATACAGTCATAGACAAAGACATAAGAAACGATATTCAGAAGTTTCAAGGTTGCAGTTCTTACAATATTGCAGAAAATCGATTATATATATATATATATATATATATATATATCTGAAAGGCAAGATGTTTGTGTGTTTATCTTCCTGTATGTCTGTATTTTTTCAGCCCTTTTATTTTTAGTTTTTGCTTTGGGTTTGGCTCTAAATGGGTATAATTGTAGTTCTTGGTCTCAGCCATGATACCATTTACTCAGAGGACTTATTTAGCCATCAAAATTCAGTTTACGACGAAAAAAAATCTTATTTGATATCGATACCAGGAAATCAAAATTTGACTTACATCTATTCATTTTTCTTTCAGTCTACAGTTTCGCTTTAACTGGAAACAACTATTGTTTTTTACTCTTTCGTGCCAACGTCCAAAGAGTCTGAGCTCCAGGACCATGGATTAGTTTTAAAGCTTTCATTACACTCGAGCAATGCCGGGCTATACTGCTAGTTCTATGAAAAAAAAAATTCTTTTAGAAATTCATTAGTCATCAAAAAGAAATTTTTTTAAAAAGATAATTATGTCCTTAATATAATTTGTTCATAAAAACAATTAAAAGCTTTTCTATGAATTATGGTATTGAAGGCATCTACTACTATGGCCATAGAAAATATCTAATTTCTAAAAATTTAATATTATCTTCTTTTATTTGCAGACATGAAAAGTGATTGATCTATGAATGTTTTAATTAAATAGTTAATTAAATGTTAAATGCTATTATTTAATATAACATTCATAAAAGTAATTAAAAGCTTTTCTAATCAAATAATGTTTCAGCTTTATTGTATTTTTTATTTTAGGATTCAGAGCAGATTTTTGGTAGATGTTTCTGTTTTTTATATATATATATATATATATATATATATATAAAAATAAATAAATTGATGATTTAAATTTTTTAAAGAGTTCTGCTTTTTAATATAAAGTGGGGTAGAATTTTAATTTCCTGAAATTTCATAAAATTAAGTGTGTGTGTGTGTGGCAGAGAACAGATGTAAATACAATTTTTTTTTTTTTTTAAAAAAAAAACCAAGATTTTCTAAAATAAAGAGTACAAAAATAATTTTATTAATTTGTGAATAAGTCATGAAATTTCATTCAAATCTGACCATTATTTGATTTTTGCAAGAATTTACAAAACACTGTTTTTTACTGTAAAAATCATGCTAAAATTTTCAGCAAATTATTGGAGGTATCTACTTTTAAACAATGTTTACTGAATTTTAAGAAATAAGATTGAGAAAATCTTAAATGCACTTCTAAGATTTCCCTTTTCTTTAATTTCAATTGATTAAAAATTCTTTACAAAATATTTCTATAAATAGAATCACTTAAATTTTTTTTTTTATACAGAGTTTATTGACAATGTTAATGATAATTAAGACAAACTGTTTCCTTGGCATCAAATATCAATAAGCTACCAAAACCTGTTGTTTAACTTTTATTTTCTTTTAAAAAGATACACCATAAGAAAAATGAATAAAAAACAAACAATGCACCAAAAAATACATTTTAACCAATCATCCTCTTTCACTTATACTGACATCATAATTACATTTTAAAAAATAGCTGCCCTGATTTTTTTTTTCAAATTGTGATAAATCAAGAATAAAAAAAAACCCAAAAAAGCAGACATTGACCTCTTCACTGTATTGTTTCTTTCAAAAACGCAGTTTGTTTGTAGCAGCTGCAAGTTGTTTTATTTCCACCAACATTTGACATTTAAAAAACAAAAAAAGTACTCTACTTTATAGCAAAAGAAATGTGATGGGTAAAGAAAGAAAATTTATTAATTTCACTCTTAGTTTAACATCACTGATTCATCAAAGAGACATTTTTCTTTCTCTAAGTCTTAATTCATAACAGTCACAAATTCAAAAAAACATTTTAAAAATGATGTTTTGGAATAGGCACTGCAACAAGATATAATCATTTTTTTTTTTTTTCATATTGCTACACATTAATCATTCCAGATCTTATATGTGTGTGTGTGTGTGTGCGCATTTGGGCAGCAACTCCTCTTTTATACAAGTTTCATTAAAACGACCGTCAAGGTACTGCAATTGAGCTTTTTATTCATGAGAAAAATTTTATAGTTAAAAGTTTTCAATTATTTTCAATGAAATGACTATATATGTGTATATGTATATATAAATCACTAGTATCATATTCAAATTGTCTGAAGATTGTGTGAGCATGACACTAGGGCATCCTTTCACAGGAATTAACATTGTCAAGTCTTTTTGCACTGTCTAGGTAATCTATGCATTGAACAATTTACTTTACCGAGTTGGTAGGTCTCTTTTTTTTATTATTGCTATATATATATATATATATATATATATATATATATGACTGCACAAAGGTTAAACAGTGAAAACATTCTTTTGAAGCTGGATCTTTCTGGGGTATATTTACAAATAAAGGTTGAAGAAGAATGTTCAAAATTAACAACTATAAATATGCACAAAGGATTATATAAAGTTCCATCAACTTCCTTTTGGGATAAAAATGGCTTCAGCAATATTTCAACAAGCTATGGATACCATGCTTGCAGATTGTGATTTCGCAGTGGCTTATCAGGATAAATACATTAAAAGTGTATCTAAAGAACAACATATTGGCCATGTAAAAACAGTTTTCGAAAAAAATGTGAGAGTATGGATTCAAACTTAGTGAGGAAAAGTGTGAATTGTTTTTGCCTAAAAACAAGTACCTAGGACAAACCATTGATAAAAAATGGTTGTTAATCAGATCTGTTGATCATAAGTGCAATTAGCAATAGGCCACCCACTACAAATAATACGAGGTTACATATATTTCTGAGACTAGCAAACTACTATCAAATTTATGTACCTAATACACAGAATTTGAGAGCATCATTGAACAGTTTGCTTAAAAAGACAAAGTGAAATTGGATTGATAAGTGTCAGAAGGTGTTTAAAGAAAAAAAAATACTAACGTCAGACTTATCGTTAGCATACTATGTTCCAAAAGCAGATATCGTATTGATTTCAGATGCTAGTGAGTATGGTATAGGAGCAGTAATTTTACACAAATATGATGACAGTAACATGAAAACAGTTGCACATGCACCAGCAGGAAAAAAAAAAAAAAAAAAAAATACAGCAAGATTGAAAAAGATGCATTAACAATAATATTAGCAGTGAAAAAAAATTTCATAAAATTATACAGAGAAGAAATTTTTGGTTGCAGACCAACCATAGATCTCTATTATCAAGTTATGGTTCACAAAAAAAGAATTCCTCTGTATACAGTGAATGAATTACAACATTGGATATCATCTTAATAAATTACGAACGCTTACTCACTATGTGATGGAGTACATGTGTTCACACAAAGAGTTGTAATAACTATCAAATTATAAAAGCAGATATTAAATAAATTTCAGAGTGAACATCCGGGAATTTCTTATGAGTAGCCAAGTATACTGGACCAAAATGAATCAAGACATATTGATTATTACATTACATTATGTAATAATCAATAAGATTGTAATAAAGTTTCTGATTATCAAAATTTTAAAAAATTTTGAATATTTAGACAATTGGGGGGGGGGGGCTCAGTTTCTCATACAACGTTATAGTAAATCGATCCTCCATTTTGGAATCTCTCACATTGGGGTCGCTTTTTGTTTTGTTTTGAGACAAGTTGTTGCTCTTGTTTTTGTCAAGTTTTCTTTAGCTCTTACGATGACATCTTCTGTGTAGACTCCAAGAATGGCTTTATTCAAAAATTTCGCAAAGAATTCAGTAGTTGAATATGTGCAAGCAAAAAAGTTGATTGCACAGGATTGATTTACTATAAGGTTGTATGAAAAACTGAGCCCCCACCAAATTGTTTAAATGTTGAAATCTTTACAAATTTTTTTGTCAATCGGAATGTCATACCGGCGAGTGGTTCCAAAATGGAAGATCAATTTACTATAATGTTGTTTGAAAAAATGAGCCCCACCCCCACATTGTTTAAATATTGAAAATTTTCCAAATTTTTTTGTCAGTCAGAAAGTTTAAGGTGTAATTGATAAGATTGCACAAAAAAACAAAAAAAAATAACAAAATCGAAAATAAATTTAAAAGGTGGTGGTAGTTTCCTTCAGGTCTGCCAAATCACTTACTATTAAATTACAACCTTTGGCCAAAGACTGACTTGGTGGTCAAAACTGCATGTAGGTATTGCAGAGCCAATAAACAAATTACATTATCTTGTAGTATTGAATAGCTTTACTAAGTGGCCTGAAATATGTAAGTGCAATGCAAAAAAAAAAAAAAAAAAAAAAAAAAAACTCTTCCAATTACAGTGAATTTAATTTAATTTTATTTATTTGTTTATTTATTTTTTACACAAACTTCAAGATATGGCATTCTGAATGGTACACAATTCACTGCTTAAATATTTGAAAATTTTTGTAAAATATTCTCGACTGAACATATTTCTACTCCGTCATATCACCCTAGGTCAAACGGAGAAGCTGAATGGTTTGTGGGTACTTTTAAGAGATCTTTGAAAAAAGCAAGTAATGAAATAGTGAATGAAGAAGCACTACAAAAATTCTTAAAGAGTTTACCAGATAACACCAAATCCCGATAGACCATCAGGCATGTTGCCAGCACAATTAATGTTCACAAGAAAAATATTAAATTGGTGTTCAACAAGTTTTTAACAGGTCAAAAAAGGATAACAAAAAGAACACTAAATCTTTCAAAATTGGTGAAAAAAATTAAGACCACCTTAAAAAAGGGTCAAAATTTATCTCCTCTTGACCATTCAAAGGAGTCTATTTCCAGTTAATAGGTGCATGCTGGGAGACAGGAAGGGTCTTCCGGCAGGAACCGAGACATGGGGCGCAAGACTTTCCTCTGCTCTCCATAACCACATCCTTATTCAACATCCACAACTGTTTGCCATACCCATGTTTCCATAATAATAAATTCTCTAGTTATTTCCAATACTCGGTGAGTGTGTCATTTTTCCATAACCGTTTTATTTTGCCATGTTAAAAATATAACAAAATGTTTTTCAGAGTGTATAAAAATGGAAAAGAAATGTAAGACAGCATAATAATGTCATGAATTGAAAAAATAATATCTATGGCAAAAGGAAAAAATGAGAACACTAAAGACATTGTAATCAGTTAAAGAAAAGGTTTACCAAAGAAAGGAAGAACCTATGCAAGTACTGTATGATACTTTTGATGTACCAACATCCCAAGAAATTGTTGAATGTACAAGTACGAGAAAATATAAACATGAAAAAAAAATTAGAAGTTGACCCAAAGCATAAAATATACTGTTCTGTATGTTAGCAAACATGCCAGAAAAAAAGGGGGTGGGGTGGGGTGGGGATAATATTGATAAATAAAATATTTACTAATAAAAAGACATCTCAAAAGGGGGTGTTGTGGAGTAAGTAATACACATCCTGTAACACAAATGAACCAGGCTAGACACCTTAAATGAAGATTTCCAAATGAATCAAAAAATCCTAATGGAGTCCGCCAAGAGCATTTCTAAAAGACATCACGGCGAGTAACTGAATCAAGACTTATTGTAACCATTAGAAATGAGTTGTAACAAATTTCAAAAATAAATTTCTCCAGTTCCTATTTTCTTAAGATATATTTAACCTGTTACCAGTTTGAGGTGTTTTTATCAACACCTGTTGCCTACTTTTCATAAGTCTGTGACAATTTAGTAGAGTTACTAATTTTTCTTCCAGAACAATAAACAAATAACTAAATGTTGCTTTAGGTTTAATAAATTTTTTTTTATGGCAAAGAAATCTGTTGTGATGTGGTCGCACCGGAGCCTTCATGACCTGTTGTCTCCCTGTCTCGGGATCAATCCTGGTCTGAGAACAAACCATCAGCTCACCCTCGTTGGTTACGTTGTGATTTTGACCTTAAGAGAGTTAAGCTGAATTATCATTGAGGTATCTCTGCCAAGTTAAACCAAGTCAGATAAACATGCACAATTGCGGAAATAAAACGGCACCAATTTTAGAAATAAAATGAATGACACCTGCATAAACTGTAAATAGTATTTATGTACAAAAAATAAGAGAAAAATAATTATAGTTTGTCTTCTTCTCAACCTGTTCCTATTAATTGGCAATGGAATGAAAGTGTCGACCAGTTTCTCTAAGTTGGGCCAGACTTGTTAATCAGGCAACTGATAAATTCAAACACTACTGTTTGTAATTTGCGAAAATGTTTGTTAGCATTTATCTTATCATTTTGGCACAGTTTTCGTCAAGGTTTTTCTTTTCCTCAGCAGATAACTTCAAACTGACTGGAAAATCACTTCACCTCCAGTTGGGAGCTCTATAGGCTGCAGCAACTTGAACTGATTTTGTCTCACTCCTTATTGGATACTGCCTTTAGCCCTTGAGGAATCTCGTATTTATGAGTGTCCCTTTTTACTGGTGTGGTGAGAACGCATAAGGAGTGTTATGCAAATATTCTAACATTCGACTAGTTCTCCTTCCCTGTTTCACACATCCAATCATGGAGTGTTCTCTCCCTCTGCTCTGGGCAGAATTATTACACAACATCAGCCTCTTTGTCGTTTTATATTTTTCTATCTCTAATACTCACTTTCAATCATGGAAAACTTTCTCCCTCCACTTTGGGCGGAGTTATTACATGACGTTAGCCTCTCTAAGGAAAATTTTAAATAGTTATTTTCCCAGTAATTAATAATTGTCTTTTTTCTTCTCTCAACAGATCAACTTAGCCCTTGAACATTTTGCTGAATTCCAATCTGAAGAAATATGAATAAAAATCCCTTTCCTTAAACCATTTTGTTTATACTTTCAATATAACTTATGACTTAACCCCTTTTATTGGTTTATTAAAACTAAAACATTTTTGGATTGTAAGAATAATTGTTTTTTGTGAGTGAATATTACATTAACACATTTTTTTCAAATAAAGATTTTTTCAGATTCCTTGAGCCTATTTCACTAAGTTGTACTTTGAGACATCATTGCATTCACTTATGTGCTAATACCCTTGGGAAAGGTATTAATTTATCTCTTCCCTCCAGCTATGGGTCAAATAAAAGGACAGATTAGATTCTATAGCCTTGGTTGGCAACCAGCCTACCACAGAAAGTAATGGCAACCCATTGCGAGAAGATCATCTGTCCAGTCTTCTTTTGAGACATGATCACCCAAGGATGGATCACATATAGCACTTAACTGACTGTACTTCAAGACATAGATTTTGTGGTTAGAGCAATAAGCTAGCAAGGTTTACAGAACAATTGTTGCAAATAATTACGCAGGTCTTGCATTTTATCCAGAAAATGGCAAATTCAGTTAAGAAGAAAAATTCATCAGATCCTTTATTTCAGACATTAGTGCATCAAAGCCACATATTCCCAATCAGTGTTCAATGTCAAATCTTTTTCATGAAAAAAAGTTCCGGGAAATTTGTTTCACTGAAATATTGTCTTTGTGTAGCATCCATGATCTATTCTATGTCATTTTTATAATCCAAGATACTTGCATTTAAAATGTGTCACATCATTAGGGGACACACAAACACACATATATATATATATATATATATATAAGTTACATAAATTTATAAAGATTAACGAAATAATTATTAACAACTGACAATTTGAAATTATTTATTTGAACCTTATTTTTGATCAATACTTGTATTTGAGTAGATATTCTGTTTATAATCAAACTATATATATATATATATATATATATATATATATATAATTTCTACCGGCCTGATTATTTACGAAATTTATTGTAAATAATCAGGCTGGTAGAAATAAATATATATACTGTTTGATTATAAACAGAATATCTACTCAAATACGAGTATCAATCAAAAATAATGTTCAAACAAATAATTTCATATATATATATATATATATATATATATATATAAGTTATGAAATGCTATTACCCAACATATTTATTCAAATTTATTTGTTTGAATATTGTTTTCAATGGATACTCAGGTTTGTTTTCTATAATTAAACAGTACATATGTGTATAGATATCTGTAAATTCAGATAAAACTAGCCAGGAAATAGCCATTTTTAACATATCCTTTTAAGACATCCATTCTTCAACCCCTTATAAACATAGTGTGTGTGTGTGTATGTGTATGTGTATGTATATATATATATATATATATATATATATATATATATCTCCACTGACCTGAATACTGGAGAAATCTTGTTAGTACAATATGCATCTTCAGACAGGATTCAAACCTGCAACTCGTATATGCCTAGGAGAGCTGTCAATTGATCTGACATGTCTTGACCATGGAAGATTTCATGGTGAAACAGTTTGGCCTTGTTTAACCATCTTTATATATATATATATATATATATATATATATGACTAATACAGAATCTATTATATCTTTGCTTGTCTGAGACATGGTTGCCGCTAATGTTTTCTGAAAGGCTAGAGTTTTTAATTTGTCATTCCCATCATGCTTCATTCTTTTCTGCCAAAAACAACCAGACAAGATTCCTTTCAACAATGCCAACAGAGATGCTGTACCATTTCAAATATGATCCATTTAGAACAATAATAAAGAACCTGGCCTTTTTGCAACATTACCAGTGGCTATGGCAACAGATAAGGTGCTTCAGTTAAATGCAAACTGGTTACATCAAACATTACTACACTAACAAGTTTGGTTCTATCTGCCATACACTAGAGGCTTTGTCCTAGACTAAACTAGCATATCTCATAGCGTATAAAACTGCCACATTTTAACAAGGAATATTAAGCAAACACTGCTGAGTGGCACATTGAATGTTATGAGGACTTCATTTGTATTTCTTATTTGGCTCAGTTTCTTTTCATGAATTTATTAGAAACTAGCAGTATAGCCCAGTGTTGCTCGGGTGTAATGAAAGCTTTAAAACTAATCCATGGTCCTGGAGCTCAGACGCTTTGGATGTTGGCACAAAAGACTAAAAAGCAATTAGTTGGTTCCAGTTAAAGTGAAACCATAGACTGAAAGAAAAATGAATGGATGTAAGTCAAATTTTGATTTCCTTGTATCGATATCAAATAAGTTTTTCCGTCGTAAACTGAATTTTGAAGGCTAAATAAGTCCTCTGAGTAAATGGTATCATGGCTGAGACTAAGAACTACAATTATACCTACTGAGAGCCAAACCCAAAGCAAAAACTAAAATGAAAGGGTTGAAAAAAATACAGACATACAGGCAGATAAAGACACACACACACGAACATCTTGCTTATATATATATATATATATATATATATATATAATCGATTTTCTGCACTATTGTAAGAACTGCAACCTTGAAACTTCTGAATATCTTTTCTTATGTCTTTGTCTATGAGTGTATCAAATTTGATTAAAATCAGACCACTCCTTCAGATTTTTTTTGATTATCGATTTTAGATATTTATCAGGGGTACCTCGACAAAACCTAGCTAAGAACACTCGCAGACGCTTATAGTATAACTATGTAAATTTTCAAGAAAATCAGTTCAGCTGTTTCGGAGTCTATAGGTAACAGACACACATACACGCACACAGAGACAAAGTTCCATTTATAAATAAGTTTAGATTTATTGTGTTATACAATTTTTTTCATTAGAATCTATCTTAGGTATTTATAATTTTGTTGTTCATGCATGCTTTGAATATTGCTACCATATCTGGTCTAGCATTCTTGCTATATATTTAAAGATCCTTGATAAAACTTAAAGAAGAATTTGCAATGTTAATGATCCTGACATGGCATCTAAGTTTTCACTTTCCATTCACTGTAATGCAGCATCCCTATGCCATTTCTATAAATGCTTACATGGTAAATTGTTCTGACAAACTCTACTCTATGACATCTAGACTATATGAATTTAAGTGTGTTACGGTGCAGCAGATATCACCTAGAAATGATAAACCGGAGAGCAAAGTTCAAATTCCAGTTCGATTTGTTTCATTCACTTACACCCAATTACACTAGGGAAAGATGCTAATCCATCTCTCTTCTCTCCAGATATGGATTAAATAACAAGACAGATTGTGTTCTGTAGCATTGGTTGGCAACCAGTATACCACAGAAAGTAATGGAAACTTACTGCAGGATAAATTCCTTTCTATTGTTCTCTGTAGCCTGAAAGCTAGAGACATTGTTGGGGTGGTCTTTGTCTACTATGATTGAAAATTTCACGCAATTTCGATGGTTAGTTTTGGAGATACTGAATTTTTCATTTTTGTTCCCTAATTTTGGACAATACCGTTTGTTATTTTATTGCACTTCTCATTTGTGGAACTATCTCTCTCGGCTTTTTGCTTTCCAGTCAAGTTTGATCTTTAAAAATTTCAATCCATTGTCAATCATTATCTTCTGTCCTTTTACATTCTGTTCATTTATTATTGTTCTCAAGCTTTAATAATGTTTTATGTTCTATCACACTATAAGAAATTTAAGCTGATCGAGCATAGGCTCTTGTCTAATGTTTGAATTTCAAAAATAATTTTGTCACATTTTAATCTGTGGAAAAAAAGCTGAATTTGTTTTTACCCAGAAACAATCAAAAGGTTTCCTGCCAAATTCCGAGAAGTGATCTTCAAAAATTTAAAGGGCATGTCAATCATTATCTTCTGTCCTCTTAATATAAGATATTACTGTTCGAGGATTATTAGGGGTAGATATTATTCAGTACCTGAGGTCAATTCTGTTAATAAAATGCATGAAGGGATTGGCATGGGAACAATCCCACTGGCATAATTCTTTTTGGAAATATGTTTAATTTCTTGCTTCCAGCACAAACCATAAGATGGAAGCAAAGAAGAATGACATTATACTGCAGTATTCTTCCTGTCCAATCACTCATGTGAATTTTGTTTTGTCCCCAAAAGTGGATAATTTTGACCATATTTGTGACAGGCTTGAATACAATATGATAAAAAAAAATTTGGATAAAATATTAAGTGAGGAGTCTTTATGATTAGAAGACGAAAATGCCTTATGCTATTTTGATAAAGAGAAAATAGAAGAGTTTGAGTTTTGTTCAACCTCAATGGGTTATTTAATGCCAAAAAGGTGGGGGGGGGGGGGTTAAGGTATTTTTTTTAAATGTTCGGTTATACCGAGAAGGTTGTTTTTATCAGATTTCAATGAAAATTTTTTGTTTTATTTTTTTTTATTTTAGGAAACTGAAAATGTCTTCTAGTTTTGTATTCAAAAATGTTTTGCTGAGAATAATTTTTTCTTTTCCTTCAATATGTATATATTTCTATAAAAGTGTATTTTTATATTTTCAAAGTGTTTGGGGGTTATCTATTTGCCCATAGCTGGGACCCTAACAGGTACTACCCCTCTGGGTCAGGGTGGACCTGAGGACAGCAGCAATTAAGAGGTGGTTCTATGACACTTTCATTTAAGTGTCAAAAAGTTGACTGGCAAAATTAATTAAATGATAATTAAATCATGATGATAATTATTTTATTAAACCATTAAAAAATAAGTTCATTCTGGGTATCCAACATTTTTAAGAACCAGGTGTAGTAAACCGAGGTCATTAAGTATAAAGATATCTAGACTCGACCGGAAGGCTGACCTATAAACTGTCACTAAAACAAAACACTCTGCAGGTGTGACGATCTGTCAAAAATTGCTTCAATTTCAAAATATAAACATATTTTGACCGTGGCACACATGTTGGATCACCTCACCTCGGGATTGAGTGCAAGTATGGCAGAAGGTAATAAATCATTGATCAACCAACCACAGGGCTTGCATGACTGCGACTAATTGGCTGATTATCTAAACCAATCAAATGTAACCCAGGAGGGTTGTTACAACAATAGCCATTGGCCGATGATCCCTATTGGCTGACCAATCAGGAGCTAATTATTCAGGATTCGGGCCCATAAATAGAGAACACCCAGAGCAAAAAAATCGAGTCGGTCATTCTTCGCTACCCAGAACCGAATCCGTTGCCACTGCATACTCCATCATTGACACTGCCTAATTGCAGTTAAGATTTCTTCAAGTGAAGGAAACCCTTTTTCGCCAGTCAACTACATTCATCCCTCACTTTGCAGTGTTTGTTTTAACTTGATAAGAAATTATTGTATACCTGTGTAAATAAACGTTTGTTACTGTTTATAACAAATGCTTTTCGTCATTTCTTTGATGGTGTGGCAACTATTCTTCTACTCAGATACCAAATTCAACACTCCATCGACTGAATTGTATCTTTCGCGGATCTTAAGAAACAACATGGGCGCGAAAGGAATCAGAGAACAACCAGTCTGGAACATGTGGTAATCACGAAACCATCGGCCAACCCGGTATCGTGAAAATGTAGTACCATAGTTCCATGCTCCCCACAACCTTCCAATCAGAGGCCTTGCTGCCCGATGCAGATTACCGTCATGCCCAGAGACAACAGACAGAAGAATTCAAAACTATTAGTTCTAAAAATGATATATATTATATAGAACTTCTGTAGAATAAGTTAAGATTAGTTCTTTAATTATTCTGTTGTTTTGAAGGATTTTGATATAATACTCAAAAATTTAGAAAATAAAGAGTCACTTCATAATTATTTTATTATTTTTCATGAACAGGAAAATCATGGAATGTATATGTTTCCTCAAAAGATGATGGGAAATATATTTGAATACTTCATAAGCAGGTAATTAAAAGCGATGAACAGCCCACCCCTAAAATTAGACAAGTATTTAATTGTTTACTTAAAACTGGCAGTGCACCATCGTTAAACAAAACTGCTTAGCCTGGTGTCAGTTTGATGAACAACATGTTGGATTTGATAATGTCATTTCAAAGAAATATATTTTTGTGGCTGATATTAGAAAGCCCTTCATTATGAACCAGTTAAAAAATGAAAATTATAGAAATAAGTTTTTTTTTTTTTGAAAGAAAAAAAAAAATTTAGTTTGCTATAGATATACAACTTTGATTTTTGGGTTTATAGCAAGTCACTTTATACTGAATTTTGTTATCTAATACTGTTAACAAATAACTTAACATAAATCATTAGGGTAAGAGATAATTTTTATTTTGATAAGTTGATTAAGACAAATGATTTTCCTGAAGAATTGTTATACATATATAAATAATTCATTAAAAGAATGGCAGATGGAAGTTTTGAATTGTGTTTGTACAACTCAAATTGCAAGGAATTAATAAAGTGTATAAAAAAAATTGTAGAACATGGTAGTGACTTAGAAAAAAAAAATAAAAAAATTAGGATATAAATATAATACCGTTAAAAATAATTCAGAAATTACAGTGGGAGGTTTAGACTCCTCTGACAACATCAAAAGAAAAATACTGGCACAAAATTTTTGTGTGTTCGACCCCTTGTCTTTGGGCTTACGACTGACAAAGGGAGAATACTTCTAAGTGACATGTAGAAATTAAAATCATCCTGGGATGAAATTATACCAATCAGTCACTCTAGTGCTATACTTGATACACGCTTGGGTGATCATGTCTCGAAAGAGATATGACTGACTGGGCAGAAGATTATCCCGCAGTAGGTTGCCATTGCTTTCTGCAGTAGACTGGTTGCTGACCAAGGCTATAGAACCCAATCTGTCCTGTTATTTAACCCATAACTGGAAGGAATAAATGGATTAATACCTTTCCCAAGGGTATTTGTACGTAAGTGAGACTAAAGATGCCTAAGGCAGCACCCAAACTGCAATACAACACACTCCTGAACGAGCTCAGAAAAATTACACTGACAGTGTGAGAGACAAATACAAAGAACAAATGGGAAATGGAAATTTGAAATGGGACGCACTTAAAGAAGTGCTAGTGACATCAGCAAACAACATTGTCCCAGAGGAAATCAGACGCAGAAGAAAAAAAAACGAGTGGATGACTGAAGAAATTCTTGATATGATGCAAAGAAGACAGAAAACTATGCCAAGACATGGAATTGAATACAAAAACTACAAATGGAAATAAGGATCAAGTGTAGACAGGCTAAAGAGGAATGGCTCAATAACAAATGTACCGAAGTAGAGAGATTGAGCAAGACTAATAAAGGAGAAATGCATAAATAAGGGAATTGACAGGACAAAGAACATGCTCCTCAACAGGATGTATAAAATCCAAGGATGGAATGATCATATTGAAGAAAGAAATACTCCAGCGATGGAAAAAATATATAAAAGATCTCTTCCACGACAACAGAGAGCAACCGATAGTAAACAAAGATGCTGACGGACCAGAAATAATAAAATTCAAAATGAAAGCTGCAATAGCCAAACTGAATAGGAACAAAGCAGCTGGACCAGGCGGCATTGTAATAGAGATCCTGACAGCCTTTGAAGATTTTGGCATAAAGAAAATTACAGAAATAATAAATGAAATCTATAACAGTGGTGTAATATCAGATGACCTAAGCAAATCAATTTTCATAGCTCTGCCTAAGAAGCTAGGTGCAACTGAATACGAACTCCACCAAACAATCAGTTTGATAAGCCACATAACAAAACATTGTCCGAATTTTGATGAATAGAGCGTGAAGCAGAATCAGACCGGAAATGGGACAAGAACAGTGCGATTTTGTCAAGAACATTGGAACAAGGAATGCCATATTTATACTTAAGATACTATCAGAAAGGGTGATAAAAATGAAAAACCAAGTTTACCTGTGTTTTATAGACTATGCACAGGCGTTCGACAAAGTAAGCCACAAGGAATTGATAGAAATGCTCAGCAACCTCAACATATTTGGCAAACACATCAGAATAATCAAGAACCTTTACTGGCAGCAAATGGACAGGAAACAAGTTCAGCAGAGATCTATTCAACTTGTACAGCGAAACTATTCTGAAGGCCCTAGAAGTTATGCCAGAATTTGTCATTGGTGGTCACAATCTGAACAACATAAGATACGCAGATGATACAGTGCTAAAAGCCAATATGGTAAGAAAACCACAAGACATCCTAAAAAAGGTAGGTGAAGAAATTCTAAAGAAAGAATTACAAATAAACTGCAAGAAAACCGAACGTGTGGTCATCAGCAAACAGAAGAGTCCAAAATGCCAATTGTAGGTTGGGGTTCACTAAAATCAAGCAGGTACAAAAATTTAATTATTGGGAAGTGTTTTAACAAAAGACGGAAAGTGCGACACTGAAAGGTGAATTGGCACAGCCAAGGATGCATTCCAGAAGCTGAGCAGCGTATTAAAAGACAGGAAAATTTTGCTAGAAACAAAGAGAATATTGGATTGCTGTGTGATGTCTGTTCTTCAATATGGGAGTGAATGCTGGACAATATTATCAAAGATGAAGGAAAAACTTGAAGCAACTGAAATGTGGTTCTACAGAAGGATGCTGTGGATATCATGGATTGAGCATGTGAGCAATGATGAGGTTTTAGAAAGGATGGAAACAAAAAGGAAATTAATACTGAGCATCAGAAAAAGACAGCTGAAGTTTCTGGGACACATGATGAGGAAAGGGTTTGGAGAACCTGATACTCACAGGTCAAATAGAGGGAAAGACGGGTGGGGGGGAAGCAGCAAATAACATACTTGAGCAGGTGGATGGCAGAGCAAGGTTTGGGTAGGGTAACAGGAGAAAACATGCTAAGAGCTACCAGGGATAGGGAGACATGGAAGGCCATGATTGCCTATATCCTGAAATGACATGACACATAGAAGAAGGTCCTTTTTGGTTAAATAAGAATCCAGTAGCTTGGCCTGAAAGCCTCATTGCTTGAGTGATTGTAATAAAGAGGTTATTCAAAACCAAATATGTCACAATGTTAGCTATGCTAGTCCTTTAAAACCAATCATATCTTTGGAGAAATATTCAAAGTTAACGAGATTAAGAACTAGCAGTACAGCCCGGCATTACTCGGGTATAATAAGAACTTTAAAACTAATCCATGGTCCTGGAGCTCAGACTCCTTGGACTTTCGCATGAAAAATTAAAAAGCAACAGTTGTTTCCAGTTAAAGCGAAACTGTAGACTGAAAGAAAAATGAATGGATGTAAGTCAAATTTTGATTTCCTGGTATCGATATCAAATAAGATTTTTTTTGTCGTAAACTGAATTTTGAAGGCTAAATAAGTCCTCTGAGTAAATGGTATCATGGCTGAGACTAAGAACTACAATTATACCTACTTAGAGCCAAACCCGAAGCAAAAACTAAAATAAAAGGGTTGAAAAAAATACAGACATACAGGCAGATAAACAGACACACACAAACATCCGAATATTGTTTCTTCAGACCACTCCTTCTATATCCTGATTTTTTTGATTATTGATTTCCAATATTTATCGGGTTTTACCTCGACACAAAACCTAGCTAAGAACACTCGCAGACACTTATAGTACAACTGTGTAAATTTTTAAGAAAATCGGTTCAGCTGTTTGAGTCTATAGGTAACGGACACACACACAAAGTTCCATTTATAAATAAGCTTAGATATTAACATTAGTGTTCAAATCTACTAATAAGTTAAAACATTTTGACACAGATCCTAAGCAAGATGCTAAGATGTATCTGCTCAAAATGATGTAGAACCAATCATTTAGTAAATAAAGTCAATATCTACAAAATTCTCAAACTGAATAGATTCCTAAACTAGTATCAGGTTTAAACCTGTTTTTAGATGAAAATTGTTCCCATGGAAAAATAGCTAAGACTAAAATCTGTCAGTTTGACATTTACCCAGTGTTGTTTCTCTAAAGCATGATTTAACAAGGCTAATCATAATTGACATGCATGAAAAATGCAAGCATCTCGGAATTTCTAGCACTCTTAATAAACCGAAGCACTTAGGGTTTTGAGTTCCTAAGGCCAGACAGAGTTTTAAAAATTACATTTCCAGCTGTTATCTTTGCAGAAAATTTAATGCATTTTCATTTAAATATCCAAAATTAAGTAATCTTCCTATGCATAGAGTGAACTTGATCAAGGAAATGAGTACTCGAGAGTTTGTGTGAGCCTTCATAAGATTCAAAGTCCCATTTATAGTGATAATGTTAAGCCCTTTATCACTGGATGAAAGTTGATTAAAAAAATATCTTGATACTAAAGAGTTTTTATGACAGTGTTTCTAACTTTAGCATTAAGCACCTCACAATACCTTGATATTCAGCTTGGGTGGGCAGTACATCCGGACTCAGGACTGTCAAACAATATCTTTACAAAACCATAGAAGATCTCAAGTGGATTATTTTGAACAACTCACTATTCTTTCAGATAAATAAAAGACAGTAAATTCTTGGCCACTGCCTTATCACTGTTCTTCTGGGTCAGTTTTGGAAATAATTACCCCTCATTGCTTTTTATATTCTCTTTCAATAGAAGACTTGAGGTTAAACACCATGAAAGTATTATTGCCTGAACGCCTTCAAAGGAAAGATGTAATTACATCTCTAGAGATAAGGGATTATTTTGTAAATAAATTTAAAAAATTGTGGTATAATAAATATCTTCTAAGTTTAAGTGAACAATGTAAGAATCTGCATTAAAATATTATGAAACTATGATTAGAGTGAATGATGTTGTAATCATAAAGAATCCAGATAAACTTTGCCACTATTGGCAATTAGGAAGAAAAATTAAGCTTATATTGGGTAATGACAAAAGGGTTTGCTCAGTTATAGTTAAAAGAAGGCTTGGTTTGACTCAAACTCATTGTTTAAGCCATTTTCATCATTTGGAATTATATTTACCATATCACTTCTAGTATCTGAAAATGAACCTGTATCCAACCGCTAAGGGGCTCTAAAAGGTTAGTTAAGATTAAAAATTTTAAAAAATCTGATCCTAAATATCCTTATATGTGGTTTTAGGCTCTTTACATTACAGATTTGTGAATTAATACAAAAATGGACTGACTTCTTTAAGCCAGAATTAATCATTTTAAAATAGATAAAAGAAAAATATATTTAGTGTTCAAATATTGTGCCACTAGCATAGAAAAAAAAACCTTGTTCTAATTCTGTAAATTAATATGCCTTTCAAATTTGACAACTGTAAAATGTTTTTACATTCAAGTTTTGTTGGTAATGGGGAAATAAAATTTTGTGTAAATGATTATTCAATATAAACTTCATATCTGTTGGTTTCTTGCATTTTTAAGGGGAAAATATAAGAAATTTAAGCTGCTTCAGTTTTTAACGTCTGCTTTTCTGGTCTCTTGCTTAATATTCGAATTTCAAAAATATTTTGGTACGTTTCAATTTGTGGGAAAACGGCAGTGTTTGTTTTTCATCAAAAGGTTTCCTTCCAAAGTCTAAGAAGTTCTGTATGTCATCAACAAAAAAAGAAAGAAAAAAGAAAGAAAAAAGAAAGAAAAAGAAAGAAAAAAGAAAGAAAAAGAAAGAAAAAAGAAAGAAAAAAGAAAGAAAAAAGAAAGAAAAAAGAAAGAAAAAAGAAAGAAAAAAGAAAGAAAAAAGAAAGAAAAAAGAAAGAAAAAAGAAAGAAAAAGAAAGAAAAAAGAAAGAAAAAAGAAAGAAAAAAGAAAGAAAAAAGAAAGAAAAAAGAAAGAAAAAAGAAAGAAAAAAGAAAGAAAAAAGAAAGAAAAAAGAAAGAAAAAAAGAAAGAAAAAGAAAGAAAAAAGAAAAAAAAAGAAAAAAAAGAAAAAAAAGAAAAAAAAGAAAAAAAAGAAAAAAAAAAGAAAAAAAAAAGAAAAAAAAAGAAAAAAAAAAGAAA
The DNA here is from genome assembly GCA_037127315.1 of Ascarosepion bandense. Taxonomy (NCBI): domain Eukaryota; kingdom Metazoa; phylum Mollusca; class Cephalopoda; order Sepiida; family Sepiidae; genus Ascarosepion; species Ascarosepion bandense. Next base: position 2,942,366 of record JBBBDQ010001648.1, read on the forward strand.
AAAAAAGAAAAAAAAAGAAAAAAAAAGAAAAAAAAAGAAAAAAAAAGAAAAAAAAGAAAAAAAAAGAAAAAAAAAGAAAAAAAAGAAAAAAAAGAAAAAAAAAGAAAAAAAAAGAAAAAAAGAAAAAAAAAGAAAAAAAAGAAAAAAAAGAAAAAAAAGAAAAAAAAGAAAAAAAAAGAAAAAAAAGAAAAAAAAGAAAAAAAAAGAAAAAAAAAGAAAAAAAAGGATATCTATGTACACCATAAATAATTGTCTTAGATGCAATCAAAAAGTATTGTATCATTAAAAGGTTACTACTGCGTGAGTAATCATCAAAACGGAGGTTGGGAACAATAGTATATAACAAGTACAACACTCGCATGCTGTATGAAGTAGATACACTGCTAGTGAACTGATAATCACTCTCCTCTACTCCAATAATGTCTACGTATTGAAGAGTATAGGAATTTCCATTCTTGTATATAGGTAGGTATACAACAAAAAGGATATCCCAAAAGTCAGTAAGAGAGTTGAATATACCATTAAAATGCCTTATATGTCATCAAAAAGAATATTCCATATGCCATTAAAATGTGGGTGTTATATGTCATTATAAAGTGGGTTGTATATGCCATCAAAAGGATAACCTATACACAACTAAAATGTGGATCTTGTATGCCATCAACAAAGTGGCCTCATGACATGAATAAAAGAAATCCTGTATGCCATTAAAAAGTGTGTCTTATATGTTATTAAAAAGTAGTTCATATGTACCATAAAAAAGGATAGAATGTATGTCATTAAAAATGGGTCTGATATGTTATTAAATGCAAGAAATCTGAATACTAAACCTCACCACTACAATAATTGCCAAGGTAGTTGTTGTAACCTAAAAAGGTTACTGAATGAGAAATAACCAAAATGGAGGTTAGAAAATGAAATAGTAATCTTTATAACATCAACAAAATAGCACATAAAAGAAGCCAATCTGTTGTAACCTAAAAAGTTTCTTCTATGTGCCCTGTCCCTTCAGGATGTAGGTGATCATGGTTCTCCACGTCTCCCTATCCCTTGTGGCTCTTAGGATGTTTGAGCCTGTTGCTCCTGGCAACCCCCGTTTCGTCATCCACCTGATCTGACCCTGCAAATATGTTATCCACTGCCTTCCTCTGTTTCTCCTTCCTTCTATCTGACCAGTCAGTATCAGGTTCTCCAGGCTCTCTTTCCTCATTGCATGTCCCAGGGACTTCATTTGTCTCTTCCTGATGCTCAGCATCAATTTCCTTTTTGTTGCCATTCTTTCCAACACCTCATTGTTGCTTGCATGCCCAGTCCACGATATCTGTAGCATCCTTCTGTAGAACCACATTTCAGCCGCTTCCAGTTTTGTCCTCATTTTCAATGATATTGTCCAGAATTCACTGCCGTATTGAAGAACTGACATCACATAGCAGTCTAGCACTCTTTTCTTTGTTTCTATTGAGATTTTCCTGTGTGTTAGTATTTTGCTCCTCTTCTGGAATGCGTCCTTTGCCATGCCAATTCGCCTTCGGATCTCTGTGTCGCACTTTCCATCTTCTGTTAGAATACTTCCTAGGTACTTAAATTTTTGTACTTGCTTGATTCTGTTATCCCCCACCTGTATTTGGCATTTTGGGTTGTATCTTTTGCTGATGACCATGCACTCAGTTTTCTTAAAGTTTATTTGTAGTCCCTTCTTGTCACTCTCCACTGCTACTTTCTGGTTACTGAATGAGAAATAGCCAAAATGGAGATTGGAAAATGAAATAGGAATCTTTATAACATCAACAAAATAGCACATAAAAGAAGCCAATCTGTTGTAACCTAAAAAGGTAACTGAATGAGAAATAACCAAAATGGAGGTTGGAAAATGAAATAGGAATCTTTATAGCATTAACAAAATACAATACTCACCAGCTGCATGAAGTAGATAAGCACTGCTGAGATGAACTGCTAGACAGCAATATAACCCCCCGCCCCCGTCACAATAGTGTCACAAGTATTTATGAGGATTGGGACATACCCATTAATGCTCATAGGTATGTACATAACTGGAGTCTTACTGTGACACTTCGTAATATAGTTATTGTTATCTTCATCAGGGTGCCTAACGATCAATCTTGTGCCAATCAATGAACAGTCTTCAGTAGGTGCCCTACAACTGTGACCTTGTGCCAAACTATGAGAGAAGCCTATAAATAAATGTGATGAAGAGTTTAACTTTAAGTCCCTTTAATAAAACAAACTGGGCTGGACTGGGATCATCAATTAATGTCACAAGAGACCCAATGGTGGATTAACCACAGAGTGAAATCAAAATGGCTTACATAGACAATCCTTTGTAAAACAAAAAAAACAAAAACATCCTTAATTCAATCAGTCTTTAATCTGATATATGAGATTAACAACTACTTGGATTATTGTTAAAAAAAATGGGATTATATTATAAGATATACCATATAAAAACATTTCATGCCTGTATGCTACAAAAAAAACCAAAAAACTATACAATACTGGTTCTAATATTTTAAGAATGACCCAAATCTTGACTAAATTATTATTGATTTTTTACCAACTTCTCTCTTTCTCTCTCTCACACACACTAGTTTTCTAATGTCTTTCTCTTCAACCATCATATTTCCTTCATTCCTCACAAAGTTTTGCTGATATATAATCGATACTCTTCACAGGGATTGGATATACTTGTTCAATAACAGCTAATTAACTATTTATCAATATAGATGAAATTAACATTAATATAGATGAGTTTAAGCCTACAGGTTCAGTTCAACAAGATTATATCTCTTGCAGAACAAATACAAGAGAGATTGTTTCTCTCCCAGTCAACACCATTATTCAGTCAAACTATAATACCCCCCACTTTAAGCAACTTACGCTAAAGCTCAGTTTTTTCATTTTTTATTTCTTTTCCTTCTCTTTAGAAGTTTTCCCTTTGATTTTCCTCCAACTCAAAAGAAAGCGGGAAGAGTCAAATTTATACTCCTAGGCAACTAAAGTTGCTAGCTATAAAAAAAAAAGAAAAAAAGGTTAATGATAAAATTGATTTTAAAGCATACGGAATATGAAGTAGTATCAGAAAGTTCTCAAAATAAGATCTCCTGGCAGGCTCCATTACCAATTCCATGTAGGATGGTCCTCAAGGATAAGTTCATAAATTCTTTTCAACATTGTCTGTAATTTAATTTTTCTCGCCACAATCTATCTTACATATTTCTTTGTCTGCCATTCACCATGCTTTGAATTTTGCTGATTATATGGTTCAATGTTTCTGCTATAGATATTCTTAATAGAATCCAAAGAAGAACCAGCAATATTATTGGTCCTAACCTAGCAACTTGGCTTCAGTCACTTTCTCACTGCAAACATGAATTGGTAGAAATCTAAAATTTTACATTTCTACCAATCTCCACTATAAAGAAATACTTGTTTTGCAAAAATTTGTTTAACTAAAACAGATGATGTAAAAATATTAACAATAATTACAGAATGCATTTTGAAAAAAAAAAAACAAACAAAAAACTCACCATCACAATGGAATGCAAATTTTATCACAGCCACAATTAGTTTTTCTTTGCAATTTACCCCTGAAGATGATCTTGGAAAAGATAAAGTACTTACGTTAACAAAATCTATGGCACCTTTCTTTATTTCATCTTAACATCAAGAAACTGATTAGACAACGGGAAAGGATCAGTAAGTTTTTTTTCTGTCTGAAACCATCCTGCACATATATATATAAATCTATTACCCACACTTGCATTGAATACTGCTGCCATATCTGGTTGGGCAGCAGCTCAGATACAGTCACTTTCTCACCGGCGCAATGTGGATTCTCTGTGTCTCTTCTACAAGTACTTTCACGGCTTTTGCTCCGATGAACTTAGCTCTGTGGTTCCCCCTATGCATGAATTTGCTCGAGCCACAAGATTAGCAACTAGGTCCCACACTTTTACTGCAAAACCAATAAAATGTAAATGCAAATTCTATTCCAGCAGCTTCTTTTCTTGCACTTCCCACCTGTGGAATTCCCTTCCATTTACTTACTTCCCCAACAGCTACAATCTCCAGGAGTTTAAGTGTAAAGTCAATAGTCATCTACTATTTTGGTAACTTGCATCCTCTCTTATGCTCCTTTCTCCGTCCACTCCACTCCATTCTTATTATCTTAACCCTTCTCTTACCCACATCCTGACACACCCTGCAACCTGACACTCTTTCTCATAACTTTGCTCCTATGTAACCTCCTGTGCACCAGTGGCAGTAGACTGCCTTGCTTGGGGCAATATGATCATAAAAGAATAAAAATAAGTAGACACAATATGTCTATATCATTCAATGAAACATGTTTGAATGAAGATAGTTTGGTACATTCCTAGATGAATTTCATCTTAATATCAAGAAACTGATTTGATCACACAAAACCTCTTGATCAAACAATAGGGCTTTGTTTGATCAGTGCGTGTGTGTGTGTGGGGGGGGGATTACAGGTTTAACCAACCCTTCAATTGTAATGTCCGAACTAAAATTGGTAAACTCTTCTTTAATTCACAAACATTTCTACCATTCATGCACGCTATAAAAATCTTCAACTAAAACAATGTTAAAGTCAGTTATAATTGCATTAAAAACAGATAAATATATTTCACGACAATGTTATGATACAATAAAATAAATATTTGGCCCACATGAACAACACCGTCACCCAACTAATATAAAAAAAAAATGACCCTTCTAAAAATAACTGCAACTGCTGAAAACATAAAATCTGCCCTTTGAATGGCCAATGTATGACTGAAAGTATTGTTTATACAGCTTGAATTCAATTGGATAATAATGATGTTAAATTTTACTTTGAAAGCACTTCTAACAAGTGGAAGATAAGATTTAACAAACACATGTTGTCTTTAAGCAACAGTAAATACAGCAAAAGTACTGCTTTATCCGTACATTAGTGGAAATTAAGTAACAAAAGAACCCAATTATTACCTGGAATATCGTAGCTAAATCCAAAACTTACAATGGAAAAGGAGATGAATGTAATCTATGCCTTTTAGAAAAACTTATCTTAAACTAAATCAAATAATCCTAATTTGTTTAATAAAAAAGGGATTTAATGAACACATACTGTCAATGAAAAAAATACTTTAAATTTTTAGACACAGAGTGATATAGATTCCTCTACACATTTGCCTATTTCTTTCTTTTCACCCCCCTCCACAATATTACTTTTAACAATTATGAATTAAACCCCTTTTATTTTGCTCCCTACATTGTTTAATTTTAATTTTCTCTACATTTGTTATGTACATGTAATATTTGAATATTTAAATTTTTAAGGCTTATGAATTAGTCCCCTTTGATTTCTTTTCCTTGCATTTTTATTATTTTTATTTTAAATTTTTATCTACATGTAACCTTAGAATATTTAATCTTGTTATTAAAGAAGCAGTAACTTAACTTTATAAGATTTAATTCCTATGAGTGTCGAGTGAACTTAAATTAAAATCTATTCGACCGTCACCTGATGATTGCAGGACGCATGAAACTCCAAGTAGTGCCATCATGAAACTCCAAGTAGTGCCATTGGCATAGGATATGTATATATCTCAAAAGTTCCTTGCATAATACTTCTGTTAGGGAAAATTAATTTACTTCAAAATGAACATAAGCTACCTAAGCCAAAATTTGAAGTTAGTTTGGCAAATTTGTTTATAGCATTTGTAACTCTTGTACCACCTTGCAACTTTTATGTGGGTGAATTTAAACAACATAAAACCGAGATAAGGGTATTATTTCAAACATATTTGATAAACAAGGAAGGTCAAAGAATATATCAACTATGAGATTGTAATTTTTTTTTCTTGTTGAAGTTTACCCAACACAAAGCCAAGAGCCACTCAAGGTAGGGGTTACTGAATGAGAGGAGTGATATGAACATAAAACAAGGAAGTAAAAAATTAAGATTATGAGGATATTGTGGATCTATAATGATTGACCCCTGGACTTGAAAATGAGATAAGATTGTAGCAATTGGAGAAGCATCATCTCAGGAGTGTATTCCACAAAGTAGCCATTCTTGCGGGAAAAGCTTAACGAAAGGACAGGAGGAATACGAATAGAATGAGAGTAAATGACCCATGTGGATTTAACAAGTTGGGTTTTGGATGTAAATGTCCAAGCAAGTAATACTAAAGATTGAGCACTTTGCTATGGAAGTAGCAATAGGCTTGTGACATTGCATCTGGAGGATGGGGAACAAGTAATTTGCCCTCCACCCTCAGTACATAAGGCTGGAAAGTAAGGATTGAGCAGCTCCAACCCAGATATGACTCTTGTAGAGATAAAGCAAGGCAGGGTCAGGTAATTCCTGGGGTGATACAAGAGCTGACAATTTCTCCAGTATTTTTTTAGTGATGGATCATTCGGTCAGTCAGTTAAGTGCCATACGTGAAACACGCTTGGGCGGTCATGTCTCGAAAGTGACATGACTGAATGGGCAGAAGATTATCCCACAGTAAGTTGTCATTGCTTTCTGCAGTAGATTGGTTGCTTGCCAAGGCTATAGAACCCAATCTGTCCTGTTATTTAACCCATAATTGGAAGGAAGAGATGGATTAATACCTTTCCCAAGGGTATTTGCGTGTAAGTGAATGCAATGAATTCAACTGGAATTTGAACTCGGCTTCCCGATCTCTCGTTCCGAGCCGATATCCACTGGACCACAACGCACATCCTATCCTGGATCATTATTTGGATAAAAACAATAAAAAACGAGGACTAATGGAATTAATGAAAACACTAAGTTTTAGCTTTTAAAATTTATCAAATCATTTTCGCAGATGTGTATGTAAAAGAGAATATTAAAGGTGTGTGACTGTGCTACTCAAGATGAAAAGTGATGAACTGAAAAAGCAGCTAAAATGTAACCCAAGTGGGGCAAACAAGGGTGTTTAAGTGCTGTATCCTTTAGGGAGAGGGAAAAAAACAACTATGCAGTATCTCAGTGGGACAGCTTACCTCAGAAAGGACAGCATATTTAGGAAGAGGAGATGTAGATGATAGTCTGAGAGACAAGTAAGGAGAAAGACGGGATAGGAATGGAGCAACTGGCCTGGAAAGAGAAGCAGAATCACACATCACAAAAAAAATGATACGAGAAGCTCAAGGATGGAATACAAAACACACGGAATGTTTTCTAGAATTACAGACAATTTTAACTTGATATTTTTTTTTTCCCCCTTTTCACAAGGAACTTCATGGCAATTCCGAGGAATGAATGCCAATGTTAATTTCTATAACTATTTTTTGATTTTAAAATTTCAGTTTCACTGATTGAAAGCAATCCTCTACAATTAAAAACAAATGTGAAGGTCACATTGATTGCAGAAAATAGCCGCAGTCCAGAAGAGAAAATTTTTAGAGTAAATTACTGAACATGAGAAAGATATAAACAGATATACAATATTTACTAATACAATTATTACATGGATAATTAGATTTTATTGTGTACAATAATAAGTATACCATAGTTATAATAAATACCATTGTAATAATATAACCAATATACAAATTATTCCAACTTTTAAACCACCTTATATATATATATATATATATATATATCTCCCCTAGTTTCATGTATTATGCAATCATCAGGTGCATATTATAAACTAACCGTTTAAGAGATTTGAATTTAAGTTCACTTGATGTCCATGAGAGTTAAATCTTATATTGTTAGGGTACTATTTTTTTAATTTATCAAGAGTAAAATTTAAATAGATAAAAATGACATGGAGATAAAAAATTAAAATTAAAATTTCAAATAAAGAAATATTAAAATGCAGTGAGATGAAATCAAAGGGGTTTAATTCATAATTATCAATAGTAATATTTGTGGAGAAAAGAAACAAAGAGGAAACGCCAGAGAGCGAGAAACAAAGAGGAAACGCCAGAGAGCAGAAACAAAGAGGAAACGCCAGAGAGCGGAAACAAAGAGAACCGAGAGAGCCGAGAAACAAAGAGGAAACGCCAGAGAGCGAGAAACAAAGCAGGAAACGCCAGAGAGCGAGAAACAAAGAGGAAACGCCAGAGAGCGAGAAACAAAGAGGAAACGCCAGAGAGCGAGAAACAAGAGGAAACGCCAGAGAGCGAGAAACAAAGAGGAAACGCCAGAGAGCGAGAAAACAAAGAGGAAAACGCGAGAGAGCGAGAAACAAAGAGGAAACGCCAGAGAGCGAGAAACAAAGAGAAACGCCAGAGAGCGAGAAACAAAGAGGAAACGCCAGAGAGCGAGAAACAAAGAGGAAACGCCAGAGAGCGAGAAACAAAGAGGAAACGCCAGAGAGCGAGAAACAAAGAGGAAACGCCAGAGAGCGAGAAACAAGAGGGAAACGCCAGAGAGCGAGAAACAAAGAGGAAACGCCAGAGAGCGAGAAACAAAGAGGAAACGCCAGAGAGCGAGAAACAAAGAGGAAACGCCAGAGAGCGAGAAACAAAGAGGAAACGCCAGAGAGCGAGAAACAAGAGGAAACGCCAGAGAGCGAGAAACAAAGAGGAAACGCCAGAGCGAGAAACAAAGAGGAAACGCCAGAGAGCGAGAAACAAAGAGGAAACGCCAGAGAGCGAGAAACAAAGAGGAAACGCCAGAGAGAGAAACAAAGAGGAAACGCCAGAGAGCGAGAAACAAGAGAAACGCCAGAGAGCGAGAAACAAAGAGGAAAACGCCAGAGAGCGAGAAACAAAGAGAAAACGCCAGAGAGCGAGAAACAAAGAGGAAACGCCAGAGAGCGAGAAACAAAGAGGAAACGCCAGAGAGCGAGAAACAAAGAGGAAACGCCAGAGAGCGAGAAACAAAGAGGAACGCCAGAGAGCGAGAAACAAAGAGGAAACGCCAGAGAGCGAGAAACAAAGAGGAAACGCCAGAGAGCGAGAAACAAAAGAGGAAACGCCAGAGAGCGAGAAACAAAGAGAAACGCCAGAGAGCGAGAAACAAAGAGGAAACGCCAGAGAGCGAGAAACAAGAGAAACGCCAGAGAGCGAGAAACAAGAGGAAACGCCAGAGAGCGAGAAACAAAGAGGAAACGCCAGAGAGCGAGAAACAAAGAGGAAACGCCAGAGAGCGAGAAACAAAGAGGAAACGCCAGAGAGCGAGAAACAAAGAGGAAACGCCAGAGAGCGAGAAACAAAGAGGAAACGCCAGAGAGCGAGAAACAAAGAGGAAACGCCAGAGAGCGAGAAACAAAGAGGAAACGCCAGAGAGCGAGAAACAAAGAGGAAACGCCAGAGAGCGAGAAACAAAGAGGAAACGCCAGAGAGCGAGAAACAAAGAGGAAACGCCAGAGAGCGAGAAACAAAGAGGAAACGCCAGAGAGCGAGAAACAAAGAGGAAACGCCAGAGAGCGAGAAACAAAGAGGAAACGCCAGAGAGCGAGAAACAAAGAGGAAACGCCAGAGAGCGAGAAAGTGACAAATGAATAAGAGAATCTGTATTAATTAGGGTCTAAGAATTCTATGGCAGCATGTGATTATTAATTCTCTTTTTTGTTAAATAGATGTTATTTATATGCTATATGACTAATTTTCTTAAAGGCGTAAGTTACATCCGTCTCCTTTTTCATTATAAGATTTGGTTTTAGCCATGATATTCCAGGTAATAATTGGGTTTTTCGTGTTTTTAATTTCCAATAATTTATCGATTATGCAGTATTTTAGATGTATTTACTGTTGTTTGAAGACAATATGTGGTTATTAAAGCGATATTTCTACATGTAAGCAGTCGCTCCAAAATAGAATTTAAAATCATCGTCAGCCGAATAAATGTGAGCTCTATAAATAAGACTTTCCGATATACACTGGCCATTCAATGGGCAGGTCTTATTTTTTTGGAAGTTGCAATTATTTTTAGAAGGGTTACTATTATTAGTATTAGGGTAACTGATATTATTCAGGTGGGCCAAGTATTTATTTGATACCATATTATTATGTTGTGAAATATATTTATCTATGTTCTTAACACACTGTTTTGTGGAAAATCTTTTTAATGTGAGTGAATGGTAGAAATGTTTGAATTAAATTTAGGAAGAATTTTCTGGTGTTTGTTTAGTCATTACGGCTGAAACGTGGGTTAAACCAAATAATGTTACGTTTACGTAGTTTCTGTTTTCTACTTTGTTTTTAACAAGAGTATTCTAAACTAGTGTTGAGTTTACTTTTTCTAAAGTATTAACGTATCTAATTTTTGGAATTGTCAAAACCTTTATTACTAGAGTTAGTACTTAATGAAATTTGATTCATTTGACATTGATGATTCTATGGATGTAATTTGATTCCTTATTTATGTATTTGTGATTGTGGAAATCTTTAGCGTATGGTTTGTACAGACCATTGTTCAGGTCAAAGGTTACATCTAAGAAATTTACAACTTTAGTGCTAATGGTGGTAGTTATGTTAAAATTGTGGGTTTCAAAAAACTTAAATATTTTCTAAACCTGCTTGTTTTTTGGGGACTTGTTTTATGAAGACGATTAATCTATCATCTCTGTAAAGTCTGGCGTTATTTAAATTGAAGATACGCCTAAGATTTCGTAGCAAAAATAAGGCGACTAAAACACAGGCCTCTGCTGAATCATCGGCTCCCATAGTATATGGCATGGTGGGTCTCAGCTGTGAAGGTCTGAATGGGTGGAACTAAGGAAATTAGACCATCAGAACAGTTGCCATGGAAATAGTGTTATAATAATGAGAGGCTCCCTGTGTGGGAGAAGGTGGCTAGTCTGAACTACCTCCACATGGTGCTACCTGGGTAGTCTGGAGAAATCCAGACGCGCTAACAGTTCAGTGGCAACATCTGAGGATGTGGTGGGGTGTGGCTGGCAAAAGTACTCTTGCGAAATGCCACATATGTCCATCGACCGATGCTGTGTCATGATGAATATGTCCCGCAAAAAAAAAAAAAAAAAAAAAAAAAACTCGGCTGGGGACCAAGAGTGGTCCACCGGGCCTCCGGGGTTGGGCGCAGGGCTAACAACACTGTCCCATAAAAACAGTTTGTTATGGAAACAACAACAGAGAAAAAAACTACTTCTGTGTGGGAGGGGGCTTCAGAGTCAAATGGGGCTACTATGAAAGCTGGTGGCCAAAGCCACAAGGACGTTACCAGTAGGAGAAGGGAGGGCCCAGGATAGGCAGAGGTAGAGAAGCTTTGTTGCTGCCTACACATCATTGGGTGCAACAGATGAGAGAGAGAGAGTGTGTGTGGGGGGGGGAAATAATTTATCACTCACAAGGCCATATAGATGCTTTTGAACATTGTCAAGGTTGGAAACTAAAGATTGGACGGCTCTAGGCCATATATAGCAGCAGTACACCATTTTTGCCGTGTACAGACATTATAACTGAAAATAACACTGCTCGGTTAAAGAAATATTTCAGCTTAGGTGTATTTGTTAATATTTAGATAAAAATGTTTAATCACAAAATATGCACCAATAAAAATGTGTGCAACAATAAAATTTATGGCTTGCTGCACTCGACCATGAAGAGTTTAAAATGTAAAACACTTAGATTGAATGGGTTTTGCCACCACTCCAAGCAAATAAAATACTATACTTAAAATTAAAATTTAATATTGGAGTAGTAAAGAATGAAGATAGGTACAAGTACTGGTATTCTATGGCATCTGGATAAACATTAGCCTACCAGATACCTCAACATTGCATATAAACCTCCCCTATTTACATTTTAATATTCCAGCATTATGGAGTGAGGCTAGCTACAATTACCAGGTAGTCTATGGCATCTGGATAAACATTAGCCTACCAGATACCTCAACATTGCATATAAACCTCCCCTATTTACATTTAATATTCCAGTATTATGGAGTGAGGCTAGCTACAAGTACAGGTAGTCTATGGCATCTGGATAAACATTAGCCTACCAGATACCTCAACATTGCATATAAACCTCCCTATTTACATTTAATATTCCAGTATTGTGGAGTGAGGCTAGCTACAAGTACAGGTAGTCTATGGCATCTGGACAAACATTAGCCTACCAGATACCTCAACATTGCATAAACCTCTGTACATTTAATATTCCAGCATTATGGAGTGAGGCTAGCTACAAGTACAGGTAGTCTATGGCATCTGGATAAACATTAGCCTACAGATACCTCAACTTTGCATATGAACCTCTCCCTGTTACATTTTAATATTCCAATTATTATGGAGTGAGGCTAGCTACAAAATTTTAGGTAGTCTATGGCATCTGGATAAACATTAGCCTACCAGATACCTCAACATTGCATATAAACCTCCCTATTTACATTATGGAGTGAGGCTAGCTACAAGTACAGGTAGTCTGCTTGGCATCTGGATAAACATTAGCCTACCAGATACCTCAACATTGCATATAAACCTCCTATTTACATTTAATATTCCAGTATTATGGAGTGAGGCTAGCTACAAGTACAGGTAGTCTATGGCATCTGGATAAACATTAGCCTACCAGATACCTCAACATTGCATATAAACACTCTATTTACATTTAATATTCCAGTATTATGGAGTGAGGCTAGCTACAAGTACAGGTAGTCTATGGCATCTGGATAAACATTAGCCTACCAGATACCTCAACATTGCATATAAACCTCCCCCTATTTACATTTAATATTCCAGCATTATGGAGTGAGGCTAGCTACAAGTACAGGTAGTCTATGGCATCTGGATAAACATTAGCCTACCAGATACCTCAACTTTATATGAACCTCTCCTATTTACATTTAATATTCCAGTATTATGGAGTAGGGCTATTTCTAATTACAGGTAGTCTATGGCATCTGGATAAACATTAGCCTACCAGATACCTCAACATTGCATATAAACCTCCCTATTTACATTTAATATTCCAGCATTATGGAGTGAGGCTAGCTACAAGTACAGGTAGTCTATGGCATCTGGATAAATATTAGCCTACCAGATACCTCAACATTGCATATAAACCTCCCTATTGCATTTAATATTCCAGCATTATGGAGTGAGGCTAGCTACAAGTACAGGTAGTCTATGGCATCTGGATAAACATTAGCCTACCAGATACCTCAACTTTGCATATGAACCTCTCCTATTTACATTTAATATTCCAGTATTATGGAGTGAGGCTAGATACAACTAATGGTAGTCTATGGCATCTGGATAAACATTAGCCTACCAGATACCTCAACATTGCATATAAACCTCCCCTATTTACATTTATAACTATTTGGTATTATGGAGTGAGGCTAGATACAAGTAATGGTAGTCTATGGCATCTGGATAAACATTAGCCTACCAGATACCTCAACATTGTATATAAACCTCCCCTATTTACATTTAATATTTCAGTATTATGGAGTGAGGCTATGGCATCTGGATAAACATTAGCCTATCAAATACGTCATCTTTGCATGTATAGCCTAGATATATTTTAGCCATATTGAAAATATGGCAAATTCTGGTAAAAATGAAATCTGTATTCTAGAAGAAAGAAAAAGTAATGAAAATACATTAAAATAAGTTTCCAAGAACTATTTCAAAAGATTTTATAAGAACCTAGTTTTCCCACTACTTTTTGATTCGTGATTAGTAAGCTAGTCTCAAAGACTTATTTAATATTTAATTTTATCCTCACTAGGCGTCCCATACTTGTAGCCTTATGCTAAACTGAATTTTGTAAAGACCGGTCTTCAATCAAAACCAGATGGATACTTGAGGAAACCTCCATTAATCCATCAACTATGTTGGATGTTCACCATGAATGCTTTTATGTGGTTGCTGCCTGCTTAAACTGCAGATTACTTGTGAGGCATTGGATGACAGCCTTTCCACATGAGGCATTGCTGGTAACGATTTAGTTGCAAGTTTGTTCTCCAGGGTGGTGTTTTGAATTTCAGGTTTTATTTCTTCCAGGCTGATTGCCAACCAAGGCTAGATAGCCCAGTCTGCTTTTCTATTTAATCTATAGCTAGAGATTCTAAAAAAAAAAAAAATAAAAAAATAAAAAAATAAAAATATAAAAAAACTTGGCTGGAAACCCTATTTTTTTATTATTGTCTTTGTTATTTTTTAACCATGACCAGCCATTAATGACAACTATCTGGATTCCATACTTAGCTAATGAGCCCCCACTTGAAGCCAAGTTAGTTTATGATGCTGCATATTGTATATAATAGTACTTATTAATATGTAGAAGGTTACAAAATGTCTAAGAATGAAACAAACCAAATTAAGGTTGATTTCCAAATCATCAGTCATTCATGGTATTTTTAACATTTACCAGAATTAGCTACCTACTTGGACAAACACCAACACCAAGCTCAAGCTATACCAGAGCTGTGTTGTCTCTTCTCTCCTCTACGGATCTGAGTGCTGGAGAATGACTAAGGCGGATCTCGCCAAACTTCGATCCTTTCATACCATATGCCTCCGACGAATACTGAGAATATTTTGGCCAGAGAAGATCTCCAATGAAGACCTGTTGAAGAGATGCAAACAAGAGAACATGGGCATGGAGATGGATTAGGCATGTGTTCTTGAAAGATCCACAGTCAATCACAAGAACAGCACTGCACTGGACCCCAGATGGCAAAAAGAAGAGAAGATCAAGAGCAACATGGAGAAGTACAGTGGAGAATGAAATGAAAGCCATGCAGTACTCTTGGGGTTCATTGAATAGTCTGGCCCAAGATAGGCAGAGGTGGAGAAGCTTTGTTACTGCCCTACACACCATTGGGTATAACAAATGATGACGATGATGATAAAAAAAATAAATAAATAAAAAAAAAATGGACAAACTATTCCAGTCATTAAGGTTGGCTTATAAAATAACATTTCTAATATTTAATTTGTTGATTTCTTTTGTTTTTTTCCCAGTCAAGGTGATAAAGCCACTAAGACATAAGGAGAGAGGACAATAAAAGAACAAAATTCAAGGAGACAGATGATATCTGACATTGCATTTAATTATTTGAATAACGAAGTTGACTGCAAAGCAAGAATCTGGAAAAGAAAAATATTGTTAGAGAACTTACAGTTACATCTGGCCATTTCAACTGTAAAAAGATGAGACCTAACTGCCAATCTAGTATTGGGTATAAATTCACAAAGTCTAGGTGCCAAAGATGAAAGTTCTTTAGAAAAATTAACATGACAGTATTTATAGAGAAGACACTGGAAAACTATGTCATAGCAGTGGGGAAATGGCTGAAGTTGTGTTGCCAGGTCAGGACCAATAACACTGATATTTATTCCTTTGCAAAATGCAGTACTTATGCCTGGACACAATGCTCAAGACACAGATATACCTGATGCTAATACTAGAAGAGAATTTATGATAAGAAATTGAAAATGTCTATTTTAACATTCCAAATACAATGTTATCAATTATTCAGTAACTGTTCATTGTTTTTTTTTTGTTTTTTTTTCACAGCTTGTCACAACCCTGGTTATAAAATATTTCAAGACTGTAAGATTAGTTTGTTTGGTTTTAAAGTATATCAACCTCAATGGGTTATTTAATGCCGACAAGATTTTTTTACAATAAATTTGTATGAATAGAATATGTATTCTTTGTAAGAAATCAGTTTGTAGATCAGGGTTTGGATTTATTTTGTTTTACGGCATATCAACCTCAATGGGTTATTTAATGCCGATAAGAGTTTTACAATAGATTTGTATGAATAGAATATGTATTCTTTGTAAGAAATCAGTTTGTAGATCAGGTTTCATTGATATGTTTTTTTAAAGAGGGTTTGTCAAGAGTCAGATGTATTGCTGGTATATATTTTTCTAAAATGTCTTGCTGGTAATATTTTTTCTTTCGTATCATTCAATCTTGCCTTAAATTGACAGCAATGCCACACACAATCAAGAACGGATATCCATTATATTTCTATATTTTTCTGAATGGCTCTCCAGGCTGAAAAGCCAGTCTCGCAATAGTCTGCAGAAAAATGTTAAAAGGACTTTCAAATCAGTTTTATTAACCTCAGGACATTTTTCTTTGTTTTTTTATCAAAATGTACTGCAGTGACATTTTGATAAAAAACAAAGACGAATGTCCTGAGGTAAATAAATGTACTGTAGTGACGGATGTGCATTGTGGTGCAGAGGATATCGGCTCGGAATGAGAAATTGGGGAACCGAGTTCAAATTCTGGTTGAATTCCTTGCATTCACTTATGCACAAATACCCTTGGGAAAGGTATTAATCCATCTCTTCCTTCCAGTTAAGGGTTAAATAACAGGACAGATTGGGTTCTATAGCCTTGGTTGGCAACCAGTCTACCGCAGAAAGCAATGGCAACCTACTGCGGGATAATCTTCTGCCCAGTCAGTCATGTCTCTTTAGAGACATGATCGCCCAAGCGTGTATGACTGACTGCAGTGACAGCATAGATGGGTGTGTCTATAGCAAAATGGCCTAGAAGAGCCCATCCCACTTCAGACTCTCAAAAATATAATATGTTAGTAAATAAATAAAAGAAATAAAAGAATTTACATAAAAATAAAAAATGTATTCAGTTTCTGTCCCAAAATTGGAACATTTGCATACATATTTTATACAATAAATGTAGCAATTATTATGGGACAGAGGTTGTATAATATTATTTATATCATAATGCCACTCTCACATAATAATTGATACATTTGTATACATATTCCACTTAATATAAAACTATTACAAAAAAAAATCTGCAATGTTATTGGTCCTGACCTGGCATCTTGGCTTCAGTCACTCTTCACCATCATAACCTATTTTCTCTGTAACTTTTCTATAAATACTTTCATGATAATTGTTCTGATGAACTTTCCTCTATGGTACCTAGACTTTATGAATTTAAGTGCTGTACTAGATTGGCAGCAAGGTCTCATCATTTTACACTTGAAATGGTTAGATGTAACCTTCCCCAAGAATTTTATAAAGGATTTCCGATTATTACAATGGATAATACATATTTCACTGCTTTGATGTTCTTAATGTGGCTCGTCAGATCCAAATGTCTGACGAGCCACGTTAAGAATATCAAAGCTGTGAAATATGTATTATCCATTGTAATAATCGGAAATCCTTTATAATATATATATATATATATATATATATATATATATATAAAAGGCAAGATGTTTGTGTGTGTGTCTGTTTATCTGCCTGTATATCTGTATTTTTTCAGCCCTTTTATTTTAATTTTTGCTTCGGGTTTGGCTCTAAGTAGGTATAATTATAGTTCTTAGTCTCAGCCATGATACCATTTACTCAGAAGACTTATTTAGCCTTCAAAATTCAGTTTATGATGAAAAAAACTTATTTGATATCGATACCAGGAAATCAAAATTTGACTTACATCCATTCATTCATTCATCTTTCTTTCAGTCTACGGTTTCGCTTTAACTGGAAACAACTATTGCTTTTTAGTCTTTTGTGCCAACGTCCAAAGAGTCTGAGCTGCAGGACCATGGATTAGTTTTAAAGCTTTCATTACACCCGAGCAACGCCGAGCTATCCTGCTAGTTCTTGATAAAATCCAAAGGAGTATCTGCAATGTTATTGGCCCTGTTATTGGCATCTTCTCGTCAGGCACTTTCCCGCTGACATCATGTAGTTTCCCTGCACTTTTTCTATAAATACTTTCATGGCAATTGTTCAGATGAAGTCTTCAATATGGTATCTAGACTTTATGAATTTAAGCACAGTGCATTCACTTGCCTGCAAATACCTTTTTGGAAAGGTATGAATCCATCTCTTTTCCCTCCAACTATGGGTTAAATAGGACAGATTGGATTCTATAACTTTGGTTGGCAACCAGTCTACCGCAAAAAGAAATGGCAACCTACTGCAGGAAGATCTTCTGCCTAATCAGTCATGTCTTGAAAGAGACATGATCACCTTAGCGTGTATCATGACCAGCACTTAACAGACTGACTAGATTGGTAGTTTGGTCTCAACATTTTACAGTTAAAATGGCTAGTTCTATGCCAACAGATTCTTCTATCACACTTCTCACTTGTGGAACTCTCTTCCAGCCTCTTGCTTTCCAGTTAATTTGGATCTTCAAAAATTTGTATTTGAGTTTTGTTTAACGGCATATCAACCTATGTGGGTTATTTAATGTCAAAAAGGTAGAGTTTAAAGATTATTTTAGTGTTCGGTTATAGTAAGAAAGTTGATTTAGTCAGATTTTGATGAAAAATTTTTTTTATTTTATTTTAGAAAACTGAAGATGTCTTCCAGTTTCATATTCAAAAGTGTATTGCTGGTAATAAATTTTTTTTTTCTTCAAAAATGTGTAATGGTAATAACATTTTTCTTAAAAAAAATTGTTGGTAATGTTTCTCATTCAAAAGTGTATGTAAAAATGTCTATTTTTATATATATTATATTTCTATAAAAGTATTTTTATACTTTCATAGTGTTTTGACCCCAATTTGGGGTTAGCTATTTACCCATAGCTGGGACCCTAACAGGTGCTACCACTCCGGGTCAGAGTGGACCTGGAAACAACAGCATTTAAGAGGTGGTTCCATGCTCCTCACAACCTCCCAATCAGAGGACTTGCTGCCGGATGCAGTTTACCGTCATACCCAGGACCTTAAAAAATTTAAATCCAATGTTAATCAATACGTCATTTTAATTCCAGTTATTTTATTGTTCTCTCTCCTTAAAAATGTCTTTCTTGTTCCTTAACGCTCAGTAACTCCTTGGATCTTAGTGGCTTTATTCTCTTGCTTGAAGAGAAATAATTAAAAAATGGAGTGGATAAAAGAAAACAGAAAATGTTATTTAAAAATATACTTTCGACATTATACAACCAAGGTAACAATCAAATATGCATGTTAACACCCTTTCAACATATTTTGACGCTGTCTGATAGCATTATACAATTAAATACATAATTTAGACATCTTTTAATTAATTGCAAAAAGAATTATCATAAGCTCTACGCAAGGATGACATGAGAACAGACGTTAATAAGATCATTAACTACTGGATACTAACATTTTGATTGACCGATTCAGTTTTAACCCTTTGCAGGTTATCTAAAGGCAGAAAATATTTTTTGAAATTGTAAGAATTTTTTTTCAGATAATCATCATTTTAGTGATAAAGTCTTACTAATAGCTAAGAGAAAAGGTAGATTAATCCCTAATCAGTATTTGATAAACAAATATCCTTGGAAAAGATATGAATCCATCTCTTCTCTCCCCCTACCCCAGCTATTGGTAAAGAGCAGGACAGGCTGGATTCTATAGCCTTGGTTGGCAAATATTCTACCACAGTAAAAATTGAGAAACCTACTTACTGTGCAAAAGAATATGCGTTGTGGTACAGTGGATATAGGCTTGGCACGACAAATTGGGGAGCCAAGTTCGAATTCCAGTTCCTTGCATTCATTTCTGCACAAATACCCTTGGGAAAGGTATTAATCCATCTCTTCCCTCCAGTTATGGGTTAAATATTAGAACAGGTTGGGTTCTATAGCCTTGGCTGGCAACTGGTCTATTGCAGAAAGCAATGGCAACCTATTGCTGGATAATCTTCTGTCCAGTCAGTGATGTTTCTTTCGAGACATGATCATCCAAAGTGTGTATTACGTATGGCACTTAACTGACTGAATGAAGATAATAGTTGGAAACACAAGTAAAGCTTCTACTGGACATAAAATGGGGGATCGGTTTTTTATTGTTATGAAGTAATAAACTGATCCCCCACTAATTACTACTTAATACAATCGTCTCTTCTTCCTTAAGCTATAGTTTAAAGAGCAGGATAGAAAATCTTCTGCCCAGTCAGTCATGTCTCTTTCGAGACATGATCGCCCAAAGCGTGTATCACGTATGGCACTTAACTGACTGACTGTGCAAAATATTTCTTTACCACATGTGATCAGGGACTGCTTGTGGAGCTGAAAAGTCCCATGAAAAATGAAGAAGCTGGCTCAACCTGCCAAGGACGAATATCCCCACAGTACAGTACAGTAGCACTCCACTTCATGTCAGTGACAAACGTGAGCCTTGGGAGGCACAAAGCGTTCCTCACCTGGAGATTAGCATCAGCCATGCTGATGCAGACAGAAAAGGTTATCTACGGTAATTAAATGAAAGCAGTTTTATTTTACAGGCATTAATATCAGCTTTTTCAAGATTTAATTTACTTTGTTAACCCTTTAGCCTTCAACCTACCTCGTAAATATCAGCTAGGGATGTTCAATCTGCTGTGACCTGCCCTATGTCTACTCTGCCATAATATATGATGACACTATCGGAAATAACACAGGAAGTCACACAAACAGTGAGACTTTGAGCATAAATAGCGAGACTTTAAGAGCCAATATTTTTGGGGGTGGATTTGAGTGTGTTAACTGATAAAGAGTGAAACTTGAAATAGTTACCTTTTTTCAAACTACCGTTGACATTATTTAGCAAATTGGAAATCATTTAGGTGACACAAAAAAATTGCAGAATTTGATAATTTTTTTCCTAACAAATTATTCATTCAATACAAGGCCCACAAGCCACTCAAGGGTTACTGACTGAGGTTTTTGATCCTAAGTACATTTTAATTGGATATGGAGGAAAGATATTGGTTATCCTGAGACTTAAGTTAAGATTGTAATGATCAGGGAAGCATCTTCTTGGGAGTCTGTTCCATGAAGCATCAGTCCTTGGAAAGATAATGACTGAATGGAACTTTTTTTCTTACTAACAGACTATGAAAAGAATGGAAATGATTTGTCCCAGTGCACAGTGGGTCTCAGCAGTGAAGGTCTGAACTGGTTGAACTAAGACATAGCTTGACAGAACATTTGCCATGGAAATAGCAAAGACAGTAGCAAGAGGCTTGCAACGTTTTATTTTTCTTTGGGATAGGACAAGGTTTCTCAACTGGGGAGAATTTCAGGATTTCAGTGGGCAGAAAAGAAATCTATGTTTTCAGAAGTTTCTCATTGACTGTAATCTTCCTCAGAATAAAATCTATTTAAACACCCTCGCATTCTATCGAACATTTTGTTTATTGAATTCCAGTAGCCTGGCAGTCAACTGAACTTTTTGTTTAATGAAGAATTAATACAAATTACTGTATATGTATTCAAGTTGAACAATCCATCAACATTTTCTGTTCATATTAAATTTGTAAAACTCCTCTACAAAAATAATCCATGTAAATGTATTTGTACTAATATGGAGAAGAATGACGATTTTCAATAATATATGCATATTATTTAGAATGCACTTTTTAAGTCAGACAAACTTCAGAAGTTGGTGGGGAATGGTATTTTGACATATAGTGTAAAAGGTGTGTAGAACAAAAAAGTGTTGTGAACCCCCAGGATAAGGGCTGTTGAGAGTGTAAAAAGCAACCTGTCACAATGTCACAAAATAGCATTTGAATTTCATCAAAGCTAGAAAGTGAGGACCAAGCAGCAGTAAAATTATTTTGGGTTTGAGCCGACTCTTGTGAAAACAGAGCATAACAATTACTTGTTTTTGTTTAGTAGCATATCAACATCTTTATGGGTTATTTAATGCAGAAATCTAAATATTTTTTTGTGAAAGTTTTTATTATCTGGGAGATAATAATGGTTTTAGGGATACAAATCTTACTGTTTAACCCATAGCCTGAGGAAAAGTGGAGTCATCTATTTCTCAAAGGTATTTGCATATAAGTGACTATATAACAAACCTAACTAGAATTGGAACTCGGCTCTCCGATTAATAATACCAAGCCAATATCTATTACACAACACACGAATCTCTGCCCCTGGTATTCCCAAGTGGTCACCCATCCAGGTACTGACCAGGATTGACGTTGCTTAATTTAACTTATTTTAGTGTGATATGGATGTAAGACAAGCATAACAGATATATCAGCATGAGTAGATTAACTAAAAGAAGCAAAGGGGTATCTGGTCTCAAATAAGATCTGCATTGAAGAGATAGAAGTATTTTTTGACTCCAACTTGGGCTTTTAGATGCCAATGATTGCAAGCCTAATTTTATCCCAGACAACACCAGGTTGCCTTACTGATCTCTCATAAAATACCATAATTGCCATGATAAGCAGAGACTGAAGTTGATTGCAATTCCGTTTCCAGCATGGCAATTACTCTTCTGTTGTGTGAACAGAAAGACAAAGACATTAGACAAGGTCAGGCACTCCAGGTAACAAAATTGTTTGCTTCCTCTCGGTTTAATAATAATAATAGAAAATTTATCCATTCATTGCGATCTTCTTAGGAGGAAAAAAATCACTTTTCTAAATGGCCAAACCTGTACAAGAAAAAAATGAAGTTGGTCTTAGCACTGATAATAGCCATATGCTACATTCTACTTCAATGTACTATGTCCCTTCAGAACATTGGCAATCATGGCTCTCCACACTTTCCTGTCTTTTGTAGTTTTTAATAAATTTTGTCTTATTGTTATCCCTCCCAAAACTGTTCTACCATCCATTTACACAAGCTCATTCTTCCTCTATGTGTCTTGTCTCTTCAGGACATTGGTGATCATGGTGATCATGGCTCTCCACACTTTCCTGTTCTTTGTTATCTCTCTTAAACCCAGTTCTGCCATCCATTTACTCAAGCTAGCCAGGTAGGACATGAATTGTTTTCCCTTCCCACTATTAACTGGAGAAAGTTGAAGTAAAACATTTTGAACTTAAAAAAATTGTTTAACACTAAGTTAAAGCACACGCACACACGACAGGATAAGGAACAAATAGGAAATATTTATAAATCTAACATGTTTTGATTTTAAAGAATAAAATATGAAGAAAAAGATTTCAAGTTTTGTGTTGGTTGCTTTTCATTGGTTAAGCAAATCTCATGTGCATCTCTCATATCTGCTGAAGCTTTCATGAATGTGAAACATGTTAGATTTATAAATGTTAACTATTCATTTCTTATCCTATCATTCTGTTGAATTCCAATATATATTTGATACCAATTTCTCTGTGTGTTATTGTTGGATGGTCAGCACAAACTGGTACAACCACTAATTTCTAAGGCAAGTAAGGCAGGTTATTAGCAACCCTGTAGGATGAAAAATAAGATCTATTAAAGTGCAGAACTAAATCAATGGTCAAAAGGTGGGAAACCGCTCCACTATCAATCCCAAGAAAACCCATAAAAGAAACTGTGTGTGTATCTGTTACCTATAGACTCTGAAATGGCTGAACCGATTTTCTTGAAAATTTACACAGTTGTACTATAAGCGTCTGCGAGTGTTCGCAGCTAGGTTTTGTGTCAAGGTACCCCCGATAAATATCAAAAATCGATAACTGAAAAAAATCGAGTTATAGAAGGTGTGATCTGATTTTAATCAAATTTGATACACTCATAGACAAAGACATAAGAAACAATATTCAGATGATTCAAGGTTGCAGTTCTTACAATCGTGCAGAAAATCGATTATTTATATATATATATATATATATATATATATATAAAAGGCAAGATGTTTGTGTGTGTGTCTGTTTATCTGCCTGTATGTCTACATTTTTTTCAGCCTTTTTATTTTAGTTTTTGCTTCGGGTTTGGCTCTAACTAGGTATAATTGTAGTTCTTAGTCTCAGCCATGATACCATTTACTCGAGGACTTATTTAGCCTTCAGAATTCAGTTTATGACGAAAAAAAGCTTATTTGATATCGATACCAGGAAATCAAAATTTGACTTACATCCATTCATTTTTCTTTCAGTCTACAGTTTTGCTTTAACTGTAAACAACTATTGCTTTTTAGTCTTTTGTGCCAACGTCCAAAGAGTCTGAGCTCCAGGACCATGGATTAGTTTTAAAGCTTTCATTACACCCGAGCAACATCGGGCTACACTGCTAGTATATATGTACGGTTTAAAACCGAATTTCCTTATATCTTATCATGGTCAAAGTCTACTTCTGAGAAAGTACAAAAAGAATAAGCAAACTTTATCAGCATAAGGTAACTGAATCAGAAAGTTAGGTTCACATTTCAGATGTTTGTTTTCACTTTACACTGATATCCTTATCCTTGCAAAAGAGGCATGTACCCATATCCCCCTGCTCAATGTTCCAGCAATACACAACTTGTCCAAAAAACTCATCACTCACATGTCACAATCCTTAACACAAACCATCTTTCCCATAATCACTCATCTGCCTAAACTTAAGTTCCATACAAACCAACTGGAGTATGACATCACCACTTCACATGAGGTTTTATTGCTGGTGTTTATAGAGCAAAAGTCTTTTTCACACGTTGGAGTTATGAGCCCCATGATCAACCAGTTTTGAATTTAGAGTTGTCCTTCTCCTAAACTAGTTGCCAATCAAGGCTGTAGAGCCCAATCTACCCCAATATTTAATCCATACCTTAAGGTTATTTGTACCAAAGTGAACGTAACTAACTTAATTAGAATTTGAACCTAGCTCACTAATTTTTTGTTCAAAGCTGCTAGCCATTGCCCCACCAAGCTTATAGTGTTTCAACATGATATGAATGCAAACCGTTTATTGATGAAGAGTGTATTCAGTTATAAACAGGGCAGATATATTAATTAATGCTGCATGGTAACTGGTGTTTTTACATTAGCAAGTGTTATAGAGAATTTGCTAGAACGAGCCTGTGAATATGAGGCCCAAAATAAGGGGTTACTTAGCCAGCATTATTTTCCGTAATTAATTGAATTAAATTTCCATTTAATGATCTTTGTTATTATATAAAGATAAATTAATAACATTGCATACTTAAGAAGCAATATCACTTAAACCCTCATCATGACTTTTGGTATACATCCTATGACTGCTGTATGATAGTGAATGCTGAACAATCTCCCTACAGATGAACAGATGACTTGAGACAGCAAAAATGTCGTTCTACAAGAGGATGATGAGGATATTATGGACCAAACATGCGAGCAACGACAAAGTTTTAGAGAAAATGGAAACAAAATTTGTTTTCAAATATCCCACATTGGATATCTGGCAAGAAAGGTTTACAGAAGATGATTTAGCAATTAAAGCAATTTCTAAACATCATTATCTTCATAAATTTTCTCCTTTAGAGTAGCGTGCTTTAAATCAAAATTATGGCCATTACGGTGAGCAACTAATGCACTGAGTGTGTTGTTTTGTAAAAGATCCCTTTTATGTTAATTTAAACTTTCATTTATATTTCTTGGTTTCTCCAATGTAGTCCTTGTGGCAACTGTTACAGGCAATGAAGTTTTAGCTCATTATTTTGTTTTATATTAAAAAGTATTAAGAAACAGAAAATATCATTAAAAACAAAGAAATGACTACTGAACTAATATCAGTCCTTCTATATAGCAATGAATGTTTGACAATCTCCTCACAGATAAACACAAAGCAACAAAAACATGGTTCTACAGAAGAATGCTGAGAATACCATGAACCGAACATCTGAGTAACAATAAAATTTTAGAGAAAACAGAAACAATATATATATATATATATATATATATAACATCATGAAGAATTAGTTGAAATTTCTAGGGCACCTAAAAAAGGAAAGAGGGCTTAGTAAAACGTACCCACAAGATACATGGAAAGCAAGAAGGACAGAGAAGAGCGCGTAACCTACTTAGTGAGCTTCAGTAAATGGGTGGCAAAACAAGGTTTAGAAGAAAGAAGAAAAAGGTAATATGCATTAAGAGCTACAAAGAGCAGGAAATTTTGGAGAGACTGATCACCTACATCCTGAAGGAACACAGCACATAGAATAGAGGTCAAGGTTCAATCTCTGGTAAATACCAGGATTTTTAAAGGCTAATTGTAAATGTAGCCACACCCTACCTATTTAGAAAATTGACACAACATAACTTTTCTTCATGCTCTCTCTTTCTTTCTCTTACCACTGAACAATGTCTAGCCAATATGAGTTTCTCCAGTTTAGGCTTTGATAGAAAATATATCTCATTAGAAACCGAATAGAATTACATGGATGTAATTGGCATGTGGGAACAAAATTATTTGATGACTACTCCTTTCAAGTAGGACATTAAGAAAAGTATTGAATTTCATACTGGATAAGGAGAAACAATTTAAATTCTTATCACTAGACTTGTGACTAGAGGGAATGGGGTGTGTGTGTGTGTGTATATATATATATATATATATAGATATAGATAGAGGCAGAACCTGTGTAGAGTGAATGGCCATAGTCAAATGTAAAATGGCAGAACTGCCTAACAAACAGGTTTTGAAAAAGTTTGCAATAAACAATAGCAAGATATAAGAACAGTGCAATAAACAATATAAAGCAAGCAAACAACATATCAGTCAGTTAAGTACCATACATGATACATGTTTTGGGTAATCATGTCTCGAAAGAGACATGACTGACTGGGCAGAAGATTATCCCGCAGTAGGTTGCCATTGCTTTCTGCGGTAGACTAGTTGCCAGCCAAGGCTATAGAACCCTCTCTGTCCTGTTATTTAACCCATAACTGGAAGGAAGATACGGATTAATACCTTTCCCAAGGGTATTTGCGCGTAAGTGAATGCAATGAATTCAACTGGAATTCGAACTCGGCTCCCCAATTTCTCGTTCCGAACCGATATCCACTGCACCACAACACAACATATGCAAGGCAAAAAAAAAAAACAAACTCCACAAACCAAGAATTAAGATCGACACACAAAACCAAGTTTTGACAAGTGAATGCAGCATTCTGACTTCAAGAAGGACCAGGACAGGCGCAGATGAAACCAAGAACTGACCTATTTTATTGGCTTAAAAAATCCTGGTATTTACCAGAGATTGAACCTTGACCTCCATCTTCTATGTGCTGTGTGCCTTCAGGATGCAGGTGATTGGGTGTGTTTCTGCTTATAAAATGAGAAGGGGGGAAAGTGTTTTGCTGTCATTCCTACAGTGGATTTGGTCATTTTTTTTTTTTTTCTATGCTGATTGGTAGATTTTTGGTTTTTGAGTAATAGTTTTGTATGAAGACATTTTTTGTCACTTGAACTTTTGTCTACATTTTGATTCACTGTTTTTGTTCGTAGTGTGAAATACCATATGCGAACTTTGTGGCAGATTATCAGTTTGTTAAATTTTTTGAACTGACTAGTTGAGACACAAATTTTCAACCAAGTTCACATAGAGTGGCGGTTTCACCCCACTTTTTTTTTAAAATGAGTACTGTTGAGATATCCCTTCTTTTCGTGGAGGGAGTAAAAATGTTTTGCAGTCATTCCTGTTATGGACTGAAACCAACAAACTGCGCGGGGGGGGGGGGGGGGTTAAAGAGTATTGATTTGTCACCCACAATATTTTACCAACATTATCTTTTTCTACCTACATTTGTATTCATGACAAATTAAACTAAGCACAAGTGACTATTAAAGGATTTTAAATTTATACAAATATTTTGACACATTCTTGTAAAGAGGATTTAAATACAAATATTTTGACATTTTTGTAAAAAGGATTTAAATACAAATATTTTGACATTTTTGTAAAGATTTTTCTCAAGAATGCTGTTATTTTTATTATAAAAATCTATATTTATACTTTTATACTTTTGACCCCATTTTGAAGGTTCACTTTTTGCTCATAGCTGGAACCCTAACAGATGCTACCACCCCAGATTAGGTTGAACCTGGAAACAACAGCAATTAAGAGGCACTTGCATGCTCTTCAAAACCTCCTGATCAGATCCCTTGCTACTGGATGTAGTTTATCATCATACCCAGGACAGACAGAATTTCTGGAATAAAGAGTTATTTACAGTCAGACATCAATTATGTAAATCAAACAAAAGTATGAACTATAGTATTTTAATGCCATGTCACTTCAGGGGATCATGGTTTTCCATGTCTTTTCTTTATTCTCTGTGAAATGCCATGGATTCTTGGAAGGATAGTGGAGTGGTTTCCACAGTTTTTTCTACAGTTTAGAATTCAGAGTTAGCCGCCTTTTAGAGTAGCTGCCAGTGGAGAGTAGATGGTCCAGCCCTGCCCATCTAATTATTTAACTTCTAGCTGGAAGCAAACAATATAATCGGAAATAATACTAGTGTGTTTACTCACAGTATTATCCATAAAGATTTGATGCATTTGGCAACTTGATGTGGCTGTAAATAAGCCCCTTTAAAAGTCATAACAACCAGGAACAAACTGCTTTGACAACTGATGTGTGTGAGCAATACTCCCACCCCTTTTTAAGCATGTGATGCACTTGTTTGCATATCAGGGATCACTTCTTCCCACACAATGTTGAAAAAAAAAAAAAAAAAAAAAAAAAAAAAGACAACTTTTTTTTGTTACCTTATATATAAATATTTTTGGGTAAAATTTATGATGGCATGGAAATTTTCTTTTTTTTTTTTTGTTTCTTACATTTTGGCTTTTAGGACTTCATCAGACTAAGGTAATATTTATATTGATGCAACTACATAGATTTTATATATATATATATATGGCCAAGAAATAAGAACATTCACTTTCTTACCATGAGATCCAGGTTCAAATCTCACTATGGTCGATTTGTGAATAGTCTAGAGGCGATCTTAACACGCGGCACCTTTGAAAGGTGCCTCAAAACCATATCAAGGGTTGACCCAAACTTTGTGAGCAAAATTGGGGAGACAGAACTCTTTGGGAGCCGTCGATGGTTGTGCTAACATGAACACACACGTTATCACGGCCGAGGGTTCGATTGGTCTGGCCTCGTTCAGACTGTGGATTATGCTAGGTTATGCATTCCCACCCATAGAAAATTATAACAAAGGTTCGTTCAGCATACTTACAGTATAAATCACTAGTGAGCTCTGTGGGTGTTGAACAAATACAAATGTGCCTGAGCAGGCATCTGCAAGAGGGAGTGGTGAGCTGCCCTAGCAGATGTACATCCTCAGATATGAGTGACCAGCCATTATATAATTGCAATTATTCATTTAGTCAGAGATCTTTCTGTAAAACTCAAAATTCATGATCTTATACACACCTGTATAATTGAAATATACATCTGTTTATCTTACATAGATTCAAATGCCAGGTTTCAAAGCAGTTTCACCAAATGCCACAAAATGCTACAGACCAAAACATTAACACAAATACCCTAGGCACATTCTTAAGTGGTTTTGTCAGATCAAGACTTTCATGTGTATAGCACCAGATGCTTTCAGAAATATCTAAACTGTCAGCACCATACAACTGTTTTCTAAGATTAATATTTAAAAATAGCTTTGAACAAATGAAACCTGTAGGTTTTAACAAGGATCTTACTTCTTAGAACCTTGTGGACTGGGGCTACAGAATCACAGTCAAAGAACTATATCAAATAACAGAAACCACATCACTTGAGGACTATCAAGAGTAGCAACAATTAAAATGGATATCACATGTAACTTTAAGAGAAAATAATGACAATCAAGATGCTGACATTCCACACAACTTCAAACAAAAGGCAAGGAAGGAAACCCATATCAATACTGGAAAGAGAAATAACAGCTACTGGACTTAAAATAATTTTTCAGAAAAATCGTCTTAAGAGAAAGATTTTATAAATTTCAACTGAAAGCAGCACAGATTTCTTGATCAATGAATGCAGGATGCTCCCTTATCAGAAAACAACCAATTATACCATTACCATAAGATGTTGCAATAATCACACTTATCCTATGTGACTTTCTATTATAAAGAGAATTGGCCATCTTTGAATATTGTCGACTGGCAAAACAGAAACAAAAAACAGTACCAAATAATAGAAACCACATAACTTGAGGACTTTCAACAACAGCAACAACTAAAATGGATAGCACATGTAACTCGATCAGAAAATGACAAGGTGTTGACATTCCACACAATTTCAAGCAAAAGGTTAGGAAGGAAACCTCTATCAATACTGGAAAGAGTGACAACACATAGCAGACTTAAACTTATTTTCCTGAATAATTGTTTTAATGGAAAGATTATTTTAAAATAAAATTTTGGCCAACAGCAGCACTGACAACTCAGTCAATGTATGCTAAACGTTTCCTTATAAAAAAAATGGCTAATTACAGAAGAGGTTAACAGATACGACACACTGATCCTGGCCTGATGACCAGAGAGTGAAGAAAAATGTAACTTGGGTAGCACTGGCTGTTTGGTTAATGAAAGCCAAATGTTTCCTTATAAGAAAACAGCTAATATTACCATTAGAGATGACAAGAACAGATACTACACTCAGATCCCAGCCCAGAGGTCAGGGAATAAAGAAAAGCATAAACAAAGTAGCATTGTCTGCTGGGTCAAAGAATATTTCCTTATAAGAAAATGGTTAATATTACTCTTACCATTCCTTTCTCTACTTTTAAATTGGAGCATTACAATCCCCTCTCTTCCTTTGACACCTAATGCCTTAATTTATCAAGAGTTGAACATAAAATGTCAACAGAATATTGCAGTCTTAATGAATGTATTGGACATGTATTTGCAACAGAAAGACCTGTAACGTTTTCTTTTGTTCCATTGTTATACCAGAACAATGACTTACACTGAATAGTATTTTTGTCTACAGTGTCCCATTATAACATTTACTTCTCCCCCTCAAAACTCATCCCCATTCAGCAATGTCTATATTTCACAGGCCAGTTTATTATTGTAATAGTCTTACTAACTTGCAGCTTGGAAAAATTAACACATTTTAACTCTGACCAGATTTGATCATATATAACAGGCCCTACCCATAATTTAAATTTACTATTACGGTATCATTGAGTCCGGTCAGAGATAAAATACTGCTTTTTTTTTTCCTTTTATTATGGAGTCACGTCTAATAAAACAAACACTAAAGTAACTTGGCATTGCAATCCAACCATTATTCAGCTTTTATTAGTGTTAGCAACAAATCATGTGGTTCCAGTTGTTAGGGTGTTACTATGGAAGGTCATACACAATATAATCTAATCTATCTAAACTTATTTATAAATAGAACTTTGTGTGTGTGTGTCTGTCCGTTACCTATAGACTCCGGAACAACTGAACTGATTTTCTTGAAAATTTACACAGTTGTACTATAAACGCCTGTGAGTGTTCTTAGCTAGGTTTTGTGTCGAGGTAACCCCGATAAATACCGAAAATCGAAAAAAAATCGGGTTATACAAGGTGTGGTCCGATTTTAATCAAATTTGATGGACTCATAGACAAAGACATAAGAAACAATATTTAGAAATTTCAAGGTGGCAGTTCTTACAAAAGTGCAGAAAATCAATAATATATATATATATATATATATATATATATAAAAGGCAAGATGTTTGTGTGTGTGTGTGTGTGTGTGTGTGTTTATCTGCCTGTATGTCTGTACTTTTTTCAGCCCTTTTATTTTAGTTTTTGCTTCGGTTTTGGCTCTACGTAGGTATAATTGTAGTTCTTAGTCTCAGCCATGATACCATTTACTCAGAGAGCTTATTTAGCCTTCAAAATTCAGTTTATGACAAAAAACTTATTTGATATCGATACGAGGAAATCAAAATTTGACTTACATCCATTCATTTTTCTTTCAGTCTACGGTTTCGCTTTAACTGGAAACAACTATTGCTTTTTAGTCTTTCGTGCCAATGTCCAAAGAGTCCGAGATCCTGGATCATGGATTAGTTTTAAAGCTTTCATTACACCCGAGCAACGCCGGGTTATACTGCTAGTATAACTATAGTTAGATGGTTAATGTTTGTTGATTCAGCCTTGTGTTATACATAATCGAACTGGCTACAGCTTACAAGTTTTATCCAGAATTATCAGGTTTTTGTTACAAGGTTTGTGTATATTTGTGGAAGAATAGTGTAAGAACAAAAATATACATTTTTCATAGAAATTTATTAAAAGAATAGAATAACCAGAATAGGTAGTAGTTAATATTCAATGAGAAAGTTAAGGGTATCAAGAAATGTTCGTAATAGTAATTTGTTGGAAAGAGTTTATGCATATGTATGTTTGTTTGATAGGAATGTCTTTGGATGAAGAAGAAGAAGTAAAATGAATCAGCACATGAGAAAGAAGAAGAGTTCAACTGTGTCCAGTAATGGTTGAAGTTTCTCTCATTACATTTTAGTTGTTTTGTCTCCGGTGATTCCATATGAACAACTGACACTGATGAAATCATTTATAGCCATTTAGATTGTTTGCACTTGATCACTAAGTCCTCTGGGTTAGAATATCAATTTAACCCTCTAGGGCCATTCGTATCATATTTGATACAGTATTTCCCGATAAGGAAACATTTGGTATTTCCCGATAAGGAAACATTTGGTATTTCCCGATAAGGAAACATTTGGTATTTCCCGATAAGGAAACATTTGGTATTTCCCGATAAGGAAACATTTGGTATTTCCCGATAAGGAAACATTTGGTATTTCCCGATAAGGAAACATTTGGTATTTCCCGATAAGGAAACATTTGGTATTTCCCGATAAGGAAACATTTGGTATTTCCCGATAAGGAAACATTTGGTATTTCCCGATAAGGAAACATTTGGTATTTCCCGATAAGGAAACATTTGGTATTTCCCGATAAGGAAACATTTGGTATTTCCCGATAAGGAAACATTTGGTATTTCCCGATAAGGAAACATTTGGTATTTCCCGATAAGGAAACATTTGGTATTTCCCGATAAGGAAACATTTGGTATTTCCCGATAAGGAAACATTTGGTATTTCCCGATAAGGAAACATTTGGTATTTCCCGATAAGGAAACATTTGGTATTTCCCGATAAGGAAACATTTGGTATTTCCCGATAAGGAAACATTTGGTATTTCCCGATAAGGAAACATTTGGTATTTCCCGATAAGGAAACATTTGGTATTTCCCGATAAGGAAACATTTGGTATTTCCCGATAAGGAAACATTTGGTATTTCCCGATAAGGAAACATTTGGTATTTCCCGATAAGGAAACATTTGGTATTTCCCGATAAGGAAACATTTGGTATTTCCCGATAAGGAAACATTTGGTATTTCCCGATAAGGAAACATTTGGTATTTCCCGATA
Source organism: Ascarosepion bandense (assembly GCA_037127315.1). Classification (NCBI taxonomy): domain Eukaryota; kingdom Metazoa; phylum Mollusca; class Cephalopoda; order Sepiida; family Sepiidae; genus Ascarosepion; species Ascarosepion bandense. The sequence goes on from JBBBDQ010001648.1 coordinate 2,975,390, forward strand.
AGGAAACATTTGGTATTTCCCGATAAGGAAACATTTGGTATTTCCCGATAAGGAAACATTTGGTATTTCCCGATAAGGAAACATTTGGTATTCATTGACTGAGCAGTCAGTACTGCTTTCATTTGAAATTTATAAAATATTTCTCTTAAAAAATTTTTCAGGAAAATATTTCTTTCAAGGCTTGTTTTCATACTGTATCAAATATGATACGAATGGCCCTAGAGGGTTAACATCTACTTGAGAAATCCAATCCTGTTTGGTTTCAAGCACATGGTCAATCCTTTTTCTATTTGGGAAAAACCAGGATTTCACACTGTGAAATTTATGTAAAAGAGAAATTGTGAATTTATGTAAAAGTGAAAAAGAAGGCTGATTTTAATAATTTCCTTTCCTATCCCACAATAATAGTACGTTCTTTCCAAGAAAAATATATCAGCATTTAGAATTATATCTACATCAATCAGGATTTGACACCCAAGTGGATTATCTTAGCTCCTGCTGGACAATCGTTTTGTCACCTCCATCATGGCATCACATGTTCTTGTCTTATTTTGAAGTCAGATCATGAATGCAACCCAGCCTATTATTATCGGGCCAGGTTAGAAATAAAATCATTAATATTAATAAGCATTGACAATTCATCATCTAATAAAAAAAAATAAAGATGAAATTAAATACAAAAATTAATAATAATGGTTGACAATGCTTCATCTGATAAAAATATAAAATTAAATGTTAAAAAATGTTAATCACGTTTGGCAATGGTTTGTCTGATAAAATTGAAAACGGGAAGTAAGTACTCATCAACAAGCAGCGATTACTGCTGGAAGTAAGTACTCATCAACAAGCAGTGATTACTGCTGGAAGTAAGTACTCATCAACAAGCAGCGATTACTGCTGGAAGTAAGTACTCATCAACAAGCAGCGATTACTGCTGGAAGTAAGTACTCATCAACAAGCAGCGATTACTGCTGGAAGTAAGTACTCATCAACAAGCAGCGATTACTGCTGGAAGTAAGTACTCATCAACAAGCAGCGATTACTGCTGGAAGTAAGTACTCATCAACAAGCAGCGATTACTGCTGGAAGTAAGTACTCATCAACAAGCAGCGATTACTGCTGGAAGTAAGTACTCATCAACAAGCAGCGATTACTGCTGGAAGTAAGTACTCATCAACAAGCAGCGATTACTGCTGGAAGTAAGTACTCATCAACAAGCAGCGATTACTGCTGGAAGTAAGTACTCATCAACAAGCAGCGATTACTGCTGGAAGTATGTACTCATCAACAAGCAGCGATTACTGCTGGAAGTAAGTACTCATCAACAAGCAGCGATTACTGCTGGAAGTAAGTACTCATCAACAAGCAGCGATTACTGCTGGAAGTAAGTACTCATCAACAAGCAAGCGATTAACAAGCTGGCTGGAAGTAAGTACTCATCAACAAGCAGCGATTACTGCTGGAAGTAAGTACTCATCAACAAGCAGCGATTACTGCTGGAAGTAAGTACTCATCAACAAGCAGCGATTACTGCGGGAAGTAAGCACTCATCAAGAAGCAATAATATTGTTTGACAAATCTTTCTGATAAAAAACTAAAATATTTGTACAATATTCAGTTTCTTTTTTTAAAACTCTCACAAGTGGGAAAGAGAAAAAATTTTGTATTTTTCTTATTAGTTCACAAATCAGTTAATCCTTTAATCCCTGTATGCATTAGTAAAGGAATGTGCGAGTGGTGTAATAGTAACCTGGAATGAGAAACTGGTGAGCCAACTATGAATTCCAGTAGAGTTCGTCAATTAAACTTACATACAAAGACTCTTGGGGAAAAATAAGAATCTATCTCTTCGCTCTCCAGCTATGGATATATAGCCGGACAGACAGGTCCCTATAGCCATACTAGAATCTTCCTTATAAAGAAACTTTATTCTATTAACTATTCTTGGAATTAAAAAGTGGAGAGCTGATTTTGTATTCAAATTGAATTCATTGAATTACACACAAATACCCTTAGGAAAAGTATGAATTTGTCTTTTTCCTCCCAGCTATTGATAAATAAAATGACAGACGGAGCTCTAAAGCCTTGATTGGCATCTAGTCTAGCAAAAGGAAAACACTGAATTCAAACCAGCCTGGAGAGAGTTGGTCCCAACAGGCTATCTTTCCCAAGATTCACCATGGCTGCTACCATTGCAATACATGTAGTACCCCTTAGACCCTAATGGGTTATCAACTCAATCATGACATTAAGAAAATCAATTTTGTCCTGAAAAATAGCAGTATTAGCTTGATTACAGAAAGAGCAACCAATAGTGTTTATAAGATTCTTATTTCATGAACACTTCTAACTTAATCTTCTTTTATGTGCAATGTCCATTCAAGACATGGGTGATCATGAGCCCCCTCCCCCACCACTACCACATCTGCCTATCCCTTAAGACCTTTTTCCTTGGTATTTCTCCCAAACTGCTGTCATCCATTTGCTCAAGCCCATCAAGTATGGTAGTCATGTGGTGCTTTCCCTTGTCTCTCTTTCCCTCTATCCATCCTGTGAGCATTAGATTCTCCAAGCCCTCCTTTCTCACTACATGTCCCAGAAACTTCAGTGGTCTCTTCCTGATAAGTATTTTTTTTTTGTTTCCATCCACTCCAAAACCTCATTGTTGCTCACATGTTTAGTCCATGGTATCTTCAGCATCCTTCTGTAGAACCACATTTTAGTTACTTCAAGCTTTTCTTTAATCTTTAAAGAGCCCTAAATCACAACCACCAGATCAGATATTCTCAATCAGGAACCACTTGGCAAAGAGTATCACATCTAAGAAAATGAACTTCACTTGGGAGAGGAATTTCAGTATTATAAATAAATCAAATATATTGGTGAAAAAATAATGGTGACAATTCAAAATATTGAGGACATTAAGGAAAGAGAATTTTAATAGCAGCACAAAGCAGGTAAACTAAATTGGAGATGAAAGAAACAATGCTTCAGATAGACTAAACTATCGCCTGATTCACACTCCACCCACATCTATTGAACAGGTGAAGAGGCTCATCCCTTGTTCCCTGTTTAGGATGCGGTTTCTGGTTTTCTCTATTCCAATCTTTTCACTTTCACGTAGCCTCCTGCACATCAGTGGCTTTACCACCTTGCTCGGGGTGATATGATTTAAAAAAAAAAAAATGATGTCTACAGCACAGGGTTGTCTAAATTTCTTAGATGAAACATTGTCATTATTAATTTTTGGTTCATTTTTTGTTTTTATCCTATTTTCTGTTATCTTTAGTTGAACTATTTACATTGTTTGGACTGTTGTCCTCATCTTCATTGTCATATTAACAATGTTTCAACTGTTGTACACACTGATCTTCTTCAGGTGATATACACTGGAATTTTAAACTGAACCCTTTATTTAATGGACAGAAGTAGATTGTTCTAGTTTTAGATATCTCACTTTAGTAACCAAACTCTCCAAGTTTTTGTTCATCTCTGCTGTGATCAGGTATTGAACTCACAACTCTTTGAGCTCATCACTAGATTAATTCAACCAACTCTTTTATCTACTGAGCAATGTGGGATCATCAGTGAATGAATTTTGGGGACTTACAAACTTAATCTTTTTTTTTTTTTTAAATCATCTCACCCCAAGCAAGGCATTCCACTGCCACTATTGCGCATGGGGCTACATAGGGAATGTCAGGAGGAAGGTGACAGATGAGTAAGGATACCGAGGATGAGGGTTGGGCAGATGGGAAGAGTGTTTGATAGAATAGGTTAGTGTGTTAGGTGTCTATTGACCTTACATTTAAACTCCTGGAGATTGTAGCCGTCGGGGAAGCAATCGTGTGGAAGGGAATTCCACAGTCGGGAAGTGCGGGGAAAGAAACTGTTGGAGTAGAAGTTACGGTTGCATTTTATCGGTTTCACTGTAAAAGGGTGGGATCTAGTTGCTAATCTAGTATCGCGTTCAAATTCGTATTTAGAGAGCACCAGTGATCTAAGTTCATCGGAGCAGAAGCCATGAAAGTATTTATAGAAGAGACACAGGGAAGCCACGTCGCGCCGGTGGGAGAGAGACTGCAGGCGGTCTGCCAAGTCGGTACCCATCACATTACAGACCCTCCTCTGAACCTTATCGAGAAGCCCGAGGAGAATAGCAGGGGCACCCGACCAGATGTGGCAGCAGTATTCAATGCACGGGTGGATGGTAGATTTATATATGTGCAGGATAGATTTAGATGGAAAAAACTTCTGGGCCCTACACAGAGAACCGACTTTCATAGCAGCGGATTTAGCAATAGAGTCGATATAGTCATTCCATTTCAGGTCCGCTGAAAGTGTGAGACCAAGGAGGCGTAGTGTTTTACTCTCTGGGAGGCAAGCCTGGTCCATGCTAATGGGAGGTAGGTGAGATTGTCGATGATGGTTAATTGAGAGTAGCTTAGTTTTAGAAGCATTAAAATTTACTAACCATTTCTTACCCCAGTCCAATATGGATTGGAGGTCTTTTTCAATCTCGGCTGCAAGGTTAGCTTTGACGCCTACACCAGATTTTTGTAGGAGGCGAGAGTAAACTGTGGTGTCATCGGCGTACAAACCTATTTGGGCTCTTATGGAATCAGGGAGATCATTAATGTATATCAGGAAGAGTGTAGGACCTAAGATGGAGCCTTGGGGGACACTTGCGTTTGTATGGTAGTTCTGAGAGGCATGTCCGTTTAATACCACCTTCATTGTGTGGTTAGAGAGGAATGACTGGATTAGTTCAAACAAATGTCCAGTTATACCATAGCTCCGCAGTTTACATAGAAGGTCAGTATGCCAAACTCTGTCGAACGCCTTAGATATATTCAATGCAACGGTTCGGGCTTCGCCATTCTTGTCGAGTGCCTGGTATATGTACTCGGTGATGGTCGTTAGCATATCAGCAGTAGACCTGGTGAAGTGGAAACCATATTGCTTGTCCGAGAGGAGCCTGTGTGCTGTGAGATGCTGAACCACCTCGGCGTTGATAATGGCTTCGAACACTTTGCCAAAGATCGGAAGAAGGCTGATAGGGCAGTAATTTGCAGGGTCAGAGAGTTCTCCAGTGTTTTTAAATATAGGAACTACAGAAGAAATGTCTCGGTAGCCATTTTTACCAGAGTTCATATTGATGAGCTTTATTTCCTTGTTCTCTGCCTTCATCGATTGGCAACTAGGTCCCACCATTTTACCATCAAAATAGGCAAATGTAACTGCCAATTCTACTCTAGCAGTTTCTTTCCTTGCACTTCTCACCTGTGGAACTCCCTTCCCCATGCTTTCCACGGCAGCTACAATTTCCAAAAGTTTAAATGCAACATCAAGTGCCATCTTTTACCTCTATGATTCAGGCCTCTCTCTTACCCTTTTTACAACATCACCTATACTGTTTTCTTCTCTGTCATCTGTCTCCTCTCGCTGTAACCCTCTGTGCACCATGCTTGCTTGAGGTGAAATGATTATAAAAAAATGTTCCCAAATTGTATTCATGTCTATGTTTACCTGGCTTAATTTTTTTTTTGTGTGTTGATTCCTTAAGTTTTTATCTTTCACAGTGTTGTTCTCTGTTGTTAAAACCTCATCCTTAAGATGACGGTAATCTCCATTTTTCATCCATATATGGCCAAAACAATGTGAATATGATAAAGATGAGGACATCAGTCTAAACAATGTAAATAGTTACAATACCTCATCTCAGAAATATAAACAGAGGTCTTTAGTTGAAATCTAAAACTGAAGGCTATTACATCTATTATTACTATTAAGTGTTCAGATTTCTTTAAGTATTGCTGTTATTAATTTTGAACTCAATTTTCTTTTTATCTTATTCTTGTTGTCTGTTTATGCTTAACAGTATTAATAGATGTAACAGTTTTTAGTTGTCTAGATTTCTTCAATGAAGTATTGTCATTATCACTTTTTGCTTTTTTTTCTTTCCCCTTTTTATGACAAAATTAGAACTTACATTGAATATTCTTGACAGACTGCCTGAGATGGACAATATCTTCTCAAACTGGCTATGGAAGACACTCCAAGAGTTGAAATTCAAAATTTAGATATATAGCTATCATTCAAACATCATCGGAGGCAGCTTTCTTATTTCTGATCCATACAGCTTCCTTAGCAGGTTTAAAATGAACTGAGAACTATATTTCGAAAAAAATAAAAATAAAAATAAGTTAAAAAAAAAAAAAAAAAACAATGTTTCAAAGAAATTCAGATAAAATATTAATTTATTATTAACAAGCGTACCCCTGCTGCTAAAAATGAAAAAAATATTTGAGAGGATTATTAGCTGTTTCCTCACAGGTTATCCCCACTGACAGTGACAGGAGGGAATATATTTGTTTGAACATTATTTTTAATTGATGCTCATATTTGAATAGATATCCTGTTTTTAATTAAATACAAGTATCGATTAAAAATAATGTTCAAACAAATAAACTAAATATGTTAGTTGCTAATCCCTTTTCATTAATCTCTGGAATTTTTCATACATATATATATATATATATATATATATATATATACACATATATAAAATTCCAAGTGAAGAGGACTTGAGGTTTTTTTTATATCTTGAGTTCTCTGGCATTTATTTTATTATGAACAGTGCTCAATATAATGAGTATTATAGAGCTTAATATAATATAATTATGTGGTTATGTCAATTTTTCATTGCTACATGGAAATTTTTATGTTTCGAGATTAATTCTCATCATCAGGTAATGCTGGTGTGGTTATGCAGAAGATTTACATTCAAATGACAAATACTTTTGGTTTACTGTGAATGTATGTGGGTGTTTTTTTTTGTGTTTGTGTGCATTTGGCTAATCAGAATGGAGATTCATACGTGCTAACCAACTTTTTCCCTCCTCTTTTTTTCCTTTTTCCTTGACCCTATTCCCCTCTTTTCTGCTTTCCTTCCAGTAAACCCCGAACTGCTATTTTTTCGCTACATCTATCAATTTGCTGTAAAGTTTACTATCCCGATATGGGGGAGGGGGAATTATAAATAAAAAAAAGGAAAAAAAAAGGACAACTAGCTTATTCTATCTTTGGCTTTATTTTTATTTTTACCTAATTCATCGGTGAGCATGTTATTTCATTTAGGTTTTATCCATTTTCTAATGTGAATAATTTACAATGTCTACATATGACATTAATTTCATTACGTTTATTTAATAAATTTTTATTTTTAAGGGATCTAATAATAAATAGTTTTTCATATAAGCATAATGAACATCGTTCATTTAAAGACTTACAAGTTTTAGCTTCTTTTAGGATTTTCCATTTTCCAAAATAAAATGGAAAAGCACGAATCCCATTTTACAAATTAAACAAAAACTAATACTTCACATTTTTTTTAACTTACGCATCACAGCAGCCTCATACTAGAGCTTTTTGAATAAGCACTTAACCATATCATTTCAACATAGCTACTAAAAAACCTGAGCAATGCCAGGCTATATAGCTAGTGTATGTGTGTGTGTATATATATATATATATATATATATACACACACACACACACACCTGGCAGTCTTTATTATATTAGATAAGATTCTTCACTATTCTATGATAATTATTGCCAAAAATAAAATAAGGCACTATCAAAAAGCAAACATGTGGCAAGAGCTTAAATAACTGGTAGTAAAGAGAATGAATTGACCCAATGCTGACTTGCTCTTGTCTCTTTCTCCATGAGCATGACAGGAGGAATATATATATATATATATATATATATATTTAAATGTAAATCATCTGCACAACCAACCTCAAACATTGCCTGATGATGAGAATCTATCTCAAAACATACAAATTTCTGTGTCGCAATGTACAATTGATACATAACTATATAATTATATTAAGCTCTATAATACTTATTATACTGAATACTGTTCATAATAAAAGAAATGCCAGAGCACTTAAAATAAAACCTTGAGTCCTCTTCACCTGGAATTATATATATATATATATATATATATATATATACACACACACACACACTAGTGTTTATGATAATAGAGAAGATAGTTGCAAACAATGCAGTATGAATTGCCATTTTTCAGAATGAATAAAAATAATGTAAAGATTTAACAAAATAGAGGATTTTAATGTTTGCATTGTATATAATGTTTAGGTAGGTATCTGTTTATCTAGCGAGATAATGGTAGTACCAGGTTTGTTACAAATTCATTCTTTTGCTGATGAAACTGCAGTGACCTCTTCAAAGTGCAGGCCTGGGTGATAGTAGATGGATGCTGTATGCCACCCAGATCACATGTCCCCACTATCAACCAAACCAACACAATCCAAAGAAATACAGGTCTTTGCATTTGAGGTTGGCTTGGCTGCAGGAATTGCCAATTTATCAGTATTTACAGCCAACTGCTTTTAGGGTTTGGGATTTACTTCATTTTGCAAGATGGAGGATTTGAATCTTTACATTTTAAATGACATTTAGGTAGGCATCTGTTTATCATCTGAGATAATAGTAATACTCTGTTCAAAATTCAATATTATAGTGGTGTGAGTGGAGTGACATCTCTAGGGTGTAGGCCCAGGTGATTGCATATGAAGGCTGCACTACCCAGATCACATGTACCCCTTCTTAGACATATCATTACAGTTGGGGTTGGCTTGACTTGGTTGCAAAAGCTGCCAGAAGATTGTCAGTGTTGACAGTCAACTGCCTTTAGGGTTCCACTCAGGATTTGGATAAGGACGCCAGACAGTCAAGGGTTAAAATCACGGTTGATGAGCTCAATCTACCTGAAGCAGCTGATTATGAAGCACAAGTGATTCACCTTCATCTCTTCTCCAGCTTGGAAATGAACTTAGTTGCCAGAGACCATTTTGAGATGCATGCATGAAAGTATTTTATAAACAGCGAGAGTGTTTCCACTGCCATTCACAGCTATACAGTTTTTGGAACATATATGATGGACATACATATTATATATGTCATTTAGAAGTTCTCCAAAAATTAACATATTTATTTTAAATATATGATATTAGACGGGCGGGAGGGATTCAAGAAGAAGACAAATTACAAATGAGAGGTGTATATAAGTACAAACAGTTTGACACTTTAACTGAGCAGGTTCATGTTGACTTCAAAGTTCTGTGAGGACACCATTATGAACTTAATTGTCAGGGCTGGTTTACTCTCATAATGGTGTCCTCACAAAACTTAAAAATCAGCATATTTGTGCTTATCAATGTTCTATTGCTACCCTGATATTGAGCACTTTATGATAAAAAAATATGCTTACCAAAATACATCTTACCAGTAAAACCTATGAAAAAACATCAACCCTAGCACTATTTGAATTTTATTTGTTTTAACATTATTTAATGGATACTCGTATTTCAGAGAATAGTCTGTTTATATAATTAAATATTTACGATATTTTCCAAATAAGATTTCTTGAACAATTTAGGCCAGTGGAAATTATATAATGTACTGTTTAATTATAAAATCAGGCTACCCACTCAAATATGAGTATCCATTAAGTAATGCAAAAACAAATAAATTCAAATATATCAGTTAATACCAGTTTTGTAAATTTCCATTTAATTTTATAATACTGTATTTGATTGTATTTGTCTACATTAGATACAATTTGAGCAGATACAAATTGTTCTATAAAAGAAATCAGGAGAACATCAATTTAAAAATCCTAAAATAAAACTTGTCTGCCATAAATCTTAGATAGTTTAGTGGTAAGACATGTCAGATCTAATGACAGCATCTCCTTGGTAATGAAAGTATGCAGGTTCAAGTCCTACAGCAAGATAGATATTTTCCAAATAAGATTTCCCAAACAATTTAGGCAAATGTAAAAAAAACGTTTTTAATATAGTAGAAATTATATAATGTACCGTTTAATTATACAAACAGATTATCCACTCAAATGAGTAACCATTTATTAATGTTAAAACAAATCAATTTGAAAATTTTGTGTGTGTGTGTGTGTGTGTGTGTGTGTATATATATATATAATCACCATCATAATACATATAATAAATAAAAAGAAAGAAATAATGATTGCTACTAATACTAAATTATTATATTACATTATTATATGGCCTTTCCTTCATACAAATTAATAAAGATAACAAGATGGAGGATTTAAATCTTTGCATTGTAGATGACATTAAATAACACATTTATGAAATTATTTTCTTAATGGCCTACATTTCTTTGAAATTATTAAAGATAACAGGTAGACATTTCACAGAAGGGAGGATTGTAATCTTTGCATAGTAGAAAACATTAAATAACTTTTCTAAATGGCTTTCTGTTGTAGAGTCAATAACATACCTATGGCAACAAAATGAACTTGTTTAGACACTTAAAGTATTATGGAAAAGTTTGTTGAAGTAAGTCTTCAGAATAATTTTTTAATACATGTTTTTTTTTTTTCGGTAGTACAAAATTACAGTATTTTTCATGTTTTATCAATGCTAACTTTCTCAATAAAAGTCCCCCCCCCTTTTGGCACTTGTTGCATTTCAAGTTCTTAAAGGGACAGTCGTCTTTAAGATGCAACCTTCTACAGCTGAGACCTGGATTAATTATCCTTTTTGTACATTTTTCTTTAATTTGTACATATCTGCATTCTTTTTCCTGAATTTTTTCAGCATCATATCACAGATTTAGAATTCTATAGATATGCATGATTTTTTTCCTTTTTCCTTCAGAAAGATGAGGCCACCTGCATTTTTCTTACTCTCTCTCACTGAATTCATCGATTCTCCTTCACCCTCATTGCCAGTCAACAAAAAAAAGAACATCACAGAGAGTCACGGGTTGTCTAACTGGACACCACGTCAAGGCAACCTGTATTTTTTTACTCTCTCACCTCCTTTCACACTACATTCATTGATTCTCCTTCCTCATGTACTGACAACAAAGAAAGAACATTACAAAGTGTCAGAAGTCATCAACCAGACGTCTCATCTAGGCAACATGTCCTTTTCACACACACTCACATCACAATAATTGATTCTCCCCTTTCCTCATTCATTTGTCTGCAACAAAAAAGAAAGAGGAACGACATCATTTTCGCTTTCATTCACAATCGGGACAAACCTCCCCTCTGCAATTGTACACACATCAGTGACACTGCTTTGACTTTTCTTCACAAATGCATTTCATCTGGCTTAAAATAAATGGCACACACATTTGAAAGAAAAAACTATGTAGAACTTTCAAATATGTTATTTCAAAACAAAAATTTGACGCCATTTTTTTTTAAAAATAAATTTACTCTTATTAATACAAACGAGATCCATTTATTTTTTGTTCAATCTTACAATTTTTCTAAATGTGATGGCTCGATTATGTTTGGCACAAGGCCATTTCACAAACATAGTCAATGCTTCCTACAAAATGATTAGGAAATTTTTTTAAAAAAGTGTTGCAAAGTAGCACGTAAAAAGTCACACTGTAAACCTAAACCAAGAAAATATTCTTAGAGAAAAAAAGCTTTGTACACAGAATTGCAACAGAAAACAAGAAAATTTGTGTATGTGAAAATAAATAACGTGGATGTGAAAATGCTACTAGACACTGACTGGGATATCGGACAATAGCGAAAACACATGGAAAAAATTTGCAAAGCCTATATTAACAAGGACTCTGAAACTTGTGAGTAATGTCACAGATAAAAAATTATTTTTTATTAAGGAAATTACTTGTCTCATTCCAAACAAATGTGTGAAAACTATGACATGTTCTCAAAAATACTACAAATTTATTTGGTACTGGCTGGATGGAATGATTTGAGCTTAAGAATTAGCCTATGAATGTTTATTACAAAACTTATAAGTGACCAATGTAAAAAAAAAAAAAACACAAGGCTAAAATTTAAGTAAAGAATTGAAAAAATGTTTTTTGGATGTTCTGTCGAATCAGTTGGGTCAGTGTTTCAAATTCAAAGAGAAATTTCTAATGAAAAAAAAAAGGGGGGGGGGGTACCAGTATTTAAACCGAAATGGAGTGTACTATTCACAGCATTGGTGCAAGTCAACAAAGAATTGGACAGACTTCAAAAAATAGGTGTAATTGAAAAGATTAATCATTCAAAATGGGCAGCACCAGCAGTGTATGCAAAGAGAAAAATAAAATTTCTGTTCATGCTGATTTTTTTCACGATGTTAAACAAGTATTTAGAATCACAAATGTACATTGCAAAACTTTCCTCTGGATTCGGTAAAGTTAAATAGTGGAAAAATCTTTTTAAACCTGGATATATTTCTGGAGCATATTTACAAATATGGGTTGAAGAAGAATGTTCAGAATTAACAACTATAAATATGCACAAGGGATTGTATAAGTTTGACCAACTTCCTTTTGGTATAATGGAGGTTCAAGCTTTATTTCAACAAGCTATTGATACCAAACTTGCAGATTGTGATTTCTTATCTGAATGAATTAAAAGTGTATTTAAGGAACAACATATTGGACATGACAAAACAGTTTTTGAAAAAAAATATGAGTATGGATTCAAACTCAGTGAGGAAAAATTTGAATTGTTTTCACCTAAAATTAAGTATCTCAGACAAATCATTGACAAAAATGGTGATCAACCATATTCATCAAGGGCAAGTGCAAATAAAAATATGCCTCCTCTAACAAACTTGATTAGATTACAAGCATTTATGGTACTAGCAAACTATCAAATTTATTTACTTAATATGCAAAATTTGAAAGCTCCACTGACAACTTACTTGAAAAAAAGAAAAAAAAAAAAAAGAAAAAAAAAGTGGAACTGGATTGATAAGTGTCAGAATATGTTCAAACGAAAGAAAAAAATACTAACAACAAACTCATTATTAGCGCACAATGATCCAAAAAGCTAAAATTGTAGTGGCTTCAGATGCTGGTGATTATGGTATAGGAACAGCAATTTTACATAAATATGATGGCAATAATATGAAAGTCTTTGCATATGTTTCATGCTCACTACTACCAGTAGAAAAATAACTACAGCCAGATCGAAAAAAGACATTAGCAATTACATTTGCAGTAAAAATATTTCACAAATTTATACACAGAAAAAGTTTTCAGTTGCAGACAGACCAGAAACCTCTATTGTCAATAGCATACAACAATTATAACACTGTGATACCAACTCATTAAATTACGATTTTCAGATGGAATACCAACCATCAAAAAAAATTAGGACATGTGGATAGATACCAAAAATACTAAACCATTTGAGAACACTGTCATTGCAGTATTAAGAAGTGAGATTGAAATTAAAAATATGCAAACTAATATGTGACTTAACTGTTACTCCGAAAGTAATGAAAAAAAAAAAAAAAAACAGAACAAGATGCGTTTATTGCAGAAATAAAAAAAAACTCTTAAAGAAAGCATAAAAGAAATGAAATCCTGACTTGCAATGCGTACTTGCTACATGACCAAGTATTGAGGTTTGCACAAAGTGTTGTAATACCTAAGGTAGCAGGCATTCAGGCATTTCAAGGATTAAATCTTTTATGAGAAGCTAAGTATACTGGACCAAAACGAATCAAGACATTGATGAAGTAGTAAATGCATGCAGAGGTTGTGCTCTGGCAGCAAAATCACTTACTATTAAATTATAACCTTGGCCAAAGGCTGACTTGGTGGTCAAGACTGCATATCGGTTTTGCAGAGCCAATACACAAATCACATCTTGTAGTAGTGAATAGCCTTACTAATTGGCCTGAAATTTGTAAGTGCAAAAAAAAAAAAAAAAAAAATTTTTTTTTTACAGACTTCAAGATATAGCATTATGAATGTCATAATTTTGGACAGTGGTACACAATTCACTGCTTAAATATTTGAAAATTTTTGTAAAATATTTAACTGAACATATTTCTACTGTCATATCACCCTAGGTCAAACGGAGAAGCTGAATGGTTTGTGGGTACTTTTTAGAGATCTTTGAAAAAAGCAAGTAATGAAATAGTGAATGAAGAAGCACTACAAAAATTCTTAAAGAGTTTACCAGATAACACCAAATTCCAATAGACCATGAGGCATGTTACCAGCAGAATTAATGTTCACAAGAAAAATATTAAATTGGTGTTCAACAAGTTTTTTAACAGGTCAAAAAAGGATTAGAAAGGATAATGAAAGAACACTAAATTTTTCAAAATTGGTGAAAAAAAAATTCTAAGTTGCCTGAAATGTGCAAAAACTCAACTTCTTCAGTGACAGTGAATTTCTTACACACACTATTTGCAAGATAGAGAATTCTGGCTACCACAGTTTCAGATAACAGACACAATTCACTGCTCCCAAATTCAAAGATTTTTGTAAAATAATCTCAGTTGGACATATTACTATCCCACTATATCACCAAAGGTCAAACAGACAAGTTGAACAGTTTGTGGGTACATTAAAGAAAGATTTGAAAAAAGGATGGCACAAAAAAAGCGAATGAAGAAGCACTACAAAAATTTTAAAGAGTTTACTGTATAATGCTAAATACGAAACACCGTCAGGCATGTTGCAAGCAGAATTAATGTTCACAAGAACAATTAAATCGGTGTTTGACAAGTTGTTATCAAATCAAAAAAGATTAAAAACAGACAACCAGAAGGACATTAAATTTTTGAATATTGGCAATAAAGTGTTTTTCAGAGCATATAAAAATGAAAAAGAAATGTGGGAAGACAGCATAATATCATCACAAATTGGAATGATGGTAAAAGTAAAAAATGAGAACATAAAAGACATTATAATCAGCTAAGTAAAAGGTTTACTGAAGAAAGACCAGAAACAATAAAAGTGCTGTATAATATTTTAGCACCCTAACAATACAATTTAGCACCCTAACATACAAGGATGATCTCCACAAAAAGGAAATCAAACAGAAAAACAGGAGGCTGATCCTAAATGAAAAAGATAAAATTTACATACATTGGCAAACTCACCAGAAAGAGGAGGTGATTGCCTAATAAATAAAATGAGATTTATTAATAAAAAGAAATCTCAAAAAGGAGGGAATGTTATAGAGTAAATAAGACACCCCCCACCCTCCAGTGACAAAATGAACTTGTCTAGATGCTTAAATAAAGGACTTCAAATAGTTTAGGATGCGGTTTCCGGTTTTCTCTTTTCCAATCTTTTCACTCTTTTCCTTTATTATTTTTTTTTTCCAATTGGAGTAGATAGACTAAACTATCGCCCGGTTCACACTCCACCCACATCTATTGAACGGGTGAAGAGGCTCATCCCTTGTTTCCTGTTTAGGATGCGGTTTCCGGTTTTCTCTTTTCCAATCTTTTCACTCTTTTCCTTTTTTATTTTTTTCAATTGGAGTAGATAGACTAAACTATCGCCCGGTTCACACTCCACCCACATCTATTGAACAGGTGAAGAGGCTCATCCCTTGTTTCCTGTTTAGGATGTGGTTTCCGGCTTTCTCTTTTCCATTCTTTTTACCCTTACGTAGCCCCCTGCGCATCAGTGGCGTTACCGCCTTGCTTGGGGGTGATATGATTAAAAAAAAAAAAAAGAAAAGTTTATGGAGTCAGTCTTCAGAGTATTCCTTACAGCCATCAAAGTGAATGCTTAAGAAAGACTTTATATTACAACCAATAGAAACCAATTTATAACACCTTCCTTCTTACAAATAAAGGAATTAATAAAGATAAAATGGAGAATTTGAATCTTTGCATTGTAGAAGACAAATAATAACATTCATTTCTTACTTCCTTAAGAAGGGAAGGCCAGTAAGAAAAGAATGTTATTTAATATCTTCTACAATGCAAAGATTTAAATGCTCCGTCTTGTTATCTTAATTCTTAAGAAGAAAAGGCCATTAAGAAAAGAATTTCATAAATGTGTTATTTAATATTTTTTACAATGCAAAGATTCAAATTCTCCATCTTGTTATCTTTATTAATTCCTAAGAAGGGAAGGCCATTAAGAAAAGAATGTTATTTGTCTTACTGGCCTCCACTTCTTAGGAATTAATAAGGATAACAAGATGGAGGATTTGAATCTTTGCATTGTAGAAGACATTAAATAACACATTTATAAAATTCTTTTCTTAATGGCCATCCTTTTTTAGGAATTAATAAAGATAACAAGTAAAGCAGACATTTCCCAAGATGGAGGATTTGAATCTTTGTATTGTAGAAAACATTAAATAACACATCTATGAAATTCGTGAACGAAGACATGTGGAAAACAATTGGGAGTGGCTGGTAACATTTGCCTGAATGTAATAAAACCTGGTTAATAAGTTCAACCTCAATTTTTACGAATTATTTTTCTTAATCTAAAAATGTCAACATTTTCTCAGCAATTAAGACATTTTTTTTAAGGAATGTCAAAGGAAAAGCATACACTAAATTGTATGCACACAAACAGATGTAAGAATTTGAAATCTGTAATATTATTTAACAATATATACAAGTAATGAGATTAATTCTGTAAAAAATAAACAAAAGCCACCACATTAAGAGATTCTTGTAGTGTCAGCTCTTTAAAACAAATGACTTGCAAAATAATACAGTAACCCACAATTCAGTTGACATTTTTTGGAGTGAATGACTTTTGTTATTTCTTTAGATGATTTTATCATCAGGATGTAGGCGAGAGGACTCTCCATCAGGATTTCAAAAGATTGTTGAGAGGTGGATGAACTAAGTTCGGGCAAAAAAGCACTGTAATGGCTGACCAAGCCAAGCAAAGAAAGTAATGTTTTTACATTTGTTGATGCCACCATATTTTTTATTGCTGTAATATTTTCTGGGTCTGGTTTTCTACCATTTTTGTTAAATATAAAACCAAATTATTTGAAGCTGGGAGAGAATTCCACAAATAAGAATCGTGATAGAAGAAACTTTGAGTATAAAACTTATGGTGACAGCTAGCCATTTCGACTGTAAAATAATGAGACTTTGCTGTCAATCTAATAAGGCACTTGAATAAAAAAAAACAAAAAAACTACGTACCATAGTTGCCAATCTAGTCAGTTAAATGCCATATGTGATACACGTTTGGGCAATCATGTCTTGAAAGAGACATACTGACTGGGCAGAATATTATCTTGCAGTAGTTTGCCATTACTTTCTGTGGAAGATTGATTTCCAACCAAGGCTATAGAACCCAATCTGTCTTATTATTTAAGCCATAACTTTTTTTTTTTTAATCATGTCACCCCGAGCAAGGCGGCAACATCACTGATGTGCAGGGGGCTACGTAAGAGTGAAAAGATTGGAAAAGAGAAAGCCGGAAACCACATCCTAAACAGAGAACAAAGGATGAGCCTCTACACCTGTTCAATAGACGGGGGTGGAGTGTGAATCGGGCGATAGTTTAGACTATCTACTCCAACTGGAGAGAAGAGACGGAGTAATACCTTGCTCAAGGGTATAATCTAGTACTGTGCTTCATGAAGCATAGGTAACAAAGGGAAATTCATCAGAACAATTACTATGATGATAGTTATAGAAAAAGAACAATGAAACTACATTCTACTTCTATGTGCCCTGTCCCTTCAGGACGTTGGCGATCATGGCTTTCAATGTTTTCCTATCCCTGGTGGCTCTGAGCACGCCTTCTCCTGTTACACTGTGCAATCCTCATTCTGTCATACCCCTTATTAGGTCCTTTAAATATGTTATCCGTTGCTTTCCTCTGTCTCTTTTCCCCTCTATTTGGCCTGTTAGTATCAGGTTCTCCAGGCCTTCCTTCCTCATTACGTGTCCTAAGAACTTCAGCTGTCTTTCTGATGCTCAGTATTAATTTCCTTTTTGTTTCCATCATTTCAAAGCCCACATGCTCAATCCATGAGATTTGCAGCATCCTTCTGTAGAACCACATTTCAGTTGCTTCAAGTTTTTCCTTCATCTTCGATGATATTGTCCAGCATTCACTGCCATATTGAAGGACGGACATCATGTAGCAATCCAGTACTTTCTTCCTAGTTTCTAGCGAAATTGTCCCGTTTCTTAATACCTTACTCAACTTCGGGAATGTTTCCTTTGCCATGCCAATTTGCCTTCGGATCTCTGTGTCGCACTTTCCGTCTTCTGTTATAACGCTTCCCAGGTAATTTAAATTTTTGTACCGGCTTGATTCTGGTATCCCCAACCTGTATTTGGCATTTTGGGCTGCCCTTTTTACTGATGGTCAGGCATTCAGTTTTCATGCAGTTTATTTCTAGTCCTTTCTTGTTACTTGTTTCTGCTACCTTCTGTAAGAGGTCTTGCAGTTTCCTTTCTGTGTCTGCTATCAGCACTGTATCATCTGTGTACCTTAGGTTGTTTAAATTGTGGCCTTCGATTACGAATCCAGGCATAAATTCTAGGCTCCTCAAAATATTCTCACTGTACAAGTTAAACAAATCCGGTGAAAAGACATCCTTATCTTATGCCCCTTTACAGTGACGAAAAAGTGGCTGAAGCCGAGATGTCAGGCCAGGAACAATAACATAGCAGATTCTTTTTTTAGATTTTATCAAGAATTTCAAAATATATAGCAAAAGCATCAGACCAGACATATTCAGTGCATGGACAAATAATACAATTAAATAATAAAATGATGAGACCTTACTGTCAATCTAGTACCACATTTAAATTCATAAAGTCTATGTACCAAAGAGGAAAGTTCATCAGAAGAATTACCATGAAAATATATAAAAAAAAAAAAAGCATAAGTAGAAAAGTATAAGAAAAACTAAATTACTGTAGTGGGAAAGTTAATGAAGCTGAGATGCCGAGAATCTGCTATGTTATTGGAACAATAACATAGCAGATTCTTTCTTGGATTTTATCAAGAATCTCTAAATATATAGCAGAAGCATCTGACCATATATGGCAGCAATATTCAATACATGTTTGAATGTTTGACTTATAAGTGTGCCAGAAAATTATTATTAAAGTAAAATTAGCTGTTACAATAAAAAAAACAAAAACCCTAATGTTCATCCCACATAGAGATAAATAATAGAAATATTAAGTCATTCAACATTCGATTTCTCATTCAGGTTTCATTCACTAGTTTTAAGGAAAAGAGCATGAGTTTTGTTTATTGTGTAGGTGGACAGGCTCTACTTATTAAAAAGCCCATGACTATTTTGCCATTGTATTTTAATTACTTATTTACTTTTAGAAAAAATATAATCAAATTTAAATAAAAAGAAATTTTATCATCCAGGCATCATCTCTCAGAAAAGTAATATGTACTGTCTCATATTACTAAGTTAAATACATGGATCAGAATCCAACAAGATGAATAGAATAAGTAAAAAACAAGTAGGAAAAATGTGTCTTTAATCTAACGTTTCACTTTTAACAGGCTTTAAATCTCTGAAGAAGCCTGTTAAAAGTGAAACATAGCATATTAAAGACACTTTTTTCCTACTTGTTCTTTAATTATTCTATTCATATATACTCGTGTCGAAAAACCTTCCACGAATCTCTGAAGAAGAGAAAAAATGGTTTTAAAAACAAAGTACATGAGCATCAGTCAAAAGGATTCAGACCGAGTCAGCATGTAGCTCAAAGAAAAAAACCCCATACAAGTAATCAACTAATGAAAAGTGCTCAATACTTAGAGCGAAATAAGTAAAAAATACCTTGTGAGCCAGATACAGGCTATAAGCATGAAACAGGCTATTGACTTCAGTGTCCACTTATATATGTTATATATATATATATATATATATATATATACAAGATATTGAGAAAGTAATATTTTCAGCTTGAAATATATGAATTTGTTTTTCCTCTTCAGGTTAAATTTATTAACATATTCATGTCGCTATTTGCTATTTCCTCACAAAAAAAAGCAAAAACCTATTTTATGAACTATAAATTTATGACCAACTGTCAAAATACTAGTTTGCATAACAGCAAATTATGTAGCAAGTGTGTGTAACGGTGTATATCCACATGCAGCACTAAAATGGATTAAAAAATCCATTAGTAAATAACCACATTTCTGAAAGCGTATGGCCATATCATGTTAAATACATTGGTTCTCGCTCGATCACCGAAGTTAAGCAACGTTGAGCCTGGTCAGTACTTAGATGGGCGACCGCTCGGGAATACCAGGTGCTGTAAGCGTTTAGTGACGGATGTGCATTGTGGTGCAGTGGATAGCAGCTCGAAAAGAGAAATCGGTGAACCGAGTTTGAATTCCAGTTGAATACCCTGCATTCACTTAAGCACTGATATCCTTGGGAAAAGTATTAATCCGTCCCTTCCATCCAGTTATGGGTTAAATAACAGGGTAGGACTTGGGGGCCCTGTCCTTAAAAACAAATCCCAATGAATCTTGATACTCGAAAAGAAAAAGTATTACTAGACACAAAACTTATATAGAAACAACAATACATTGTTGAAAAGAAAAAGGTATTACCAGCAATAAATGACTCACCGAGGTTGATATGCCATAAAACAAAACAACTAACCAACCAACATTTCTGAAACATGACAACATGAAATAACATCTGCCTTCAAAATTTTATGACTATATAATGCAATTGTGGTCAGAAAGGCAATCCCAATCCTTACACAGGATGTAGCACTGACAAGTGCTATTCAGCTGACCAATGAGAAAACAGAAACTTTGAACTGAATAGAGGTTTAATGGCTTAATTTCCATATCTCATTTGTAAAAAAGTATTTTTACATACTTCCAACTCAAAAACGAAAACCAAAATACAAAGGAAAAATTAATACTTAAAAAAAAAAAAAAAAAAATTTTTTTTATAAAGTAAAGTTCACCTGATAAAAGAATCAAAAGCCACTCAATGTTGAGTTTTACTGAATGAAGTGGATAATATGACTATAAGAGGAAGTGAAGATTATTATGAGAATAGATAATTGATTTTTGAGCGGAAGAGGTTAAGATTAGACTGTTCAGAGTGCTGAATGGTTGTTTCTTACGTCTTAACCCTTTGTGGATTACAAAGCCTCAATATATTTTGGATTAAAAGAATAATACTTGGGTGATCACTTCAGAATACTCGCTACTGTAAGTGTGGGTGGTGTAATGGATATTGGCTCAAGAGTTGTTAATCAGAGAGTCGAGTTGCAATCCCAGTTGGGTTCGTTATATTCAACTATGCACAAATAAACTTGGGAAAGGTATGAATCAACCTCTTTCCCCAGCTATGGGTCAGTTATTAATACTTGTATCAATAAAACCAATATCACCCCCACAAAAAAATACTACAACCTAAAAACATTTCCTGGCTTTAAATAACCTGCAAAGGGTTGATAAGCTGTAGAAAAATCAATCAATTGTAAAAAAAAAATAAATTAAAAAAATAAATTAAAAAAAATAAAAAAGAAAATAAAAAAAGATTGATTTTAACGAAACTCACTTTTTTTTTCTAACCTCGGCCTTTTTTCTTATTGACATCTGAATCTTTCAGCTGCCCTCAGAGGTAGATAGTACTACCTACTTTGGGAATCCCTGATCTATACAAATGTGGTCCAAAATCTCTTAATTTCATGTGCCACTAAAAATTCCATGAAGAATAAGTATAACTACTGATGCATGGGTTCGAACACTGATCACCAGTGAAAGAATAATACAGGAAAAATGAATTCTTCCACAGGCAATCAGGTGACAATTAAAATAACTACATAAGCACCAGACAGAAGTCTGGAGTGTTGAAACGTTGAGCAATAGCAAATAACTGGAATCTTTCAAGTGACTACCATGGATCAATTGTATTACGAGTAACTAACTGAATATACCAAGACCAAAACATACAACTGTGTGATACCAACACCTCAGTAACCTTCGAGATTCCAACCTCAAACAAGGTTACAAAATGAAGGCTATGCAAACAAAATAAAAAAAATATTTTTAAAAACTTTTAATGCATGACACAATTATGTAAATAATAATCTTGTGTTTGCAATAACTGTTGGTAATATGCCTTCCAAAATCTAAGCAAAGTATTAGGAAATAAAAATTTTTTATACTCACAGGATATACTGAAGGCAAGAAAAGAAGGAAAAGAATGCATAACCTACCTGGAGAGCTTGGGTAAATGGATGGCAGAACAAGGTTTAGGGGAGATAACAAAAACAGAATTTATTAAGAGCTTGAAAGGACAGGAAATTGTGGAGAGTCATGATCATCAATGTCCTGAAGATGTGTCACAAAAAGACAATAAATGCTGAAAGCATTGACAGGAGGATTGAAGCTGAATGTCCTTTATCAATTTAGTGTGATAAATAAAGATGTTTGCAGTTGACAAACAAAGTAATGAAGAGAGTGCTTGCTCTGTGTCATTCAAGCAAAGCTCTTGCCGCTGGGTGTTGACTTTAATTATTTAGAATCTTTTTTCATTGCAGAATCAATGGTTATATAAATACTGCCAAAAATAGATAAAAAACATGATCGCCCAAGTGTGTATCACATATGGCACATAACTGTATGACTACTGGTCTAACCAGTACTTTTACTGTATGTGTGTGTGTGTGTGTATATATATATATAATGGTAGACTTTGAAAATCAGTAGCTACTCTAGCATATACGCATCGTTCATTCAGCAATGAATTAAAACACTCATCTATTGGGCGTGTATAATGATAATATACATGCTAAAAAGTCTGCCTCCTACCGAGCGCCAATAGCTCAGAGGTAAAATTGCTGACTGACACCAATTTGGTCGGGTTTCAATCCTGGGTGAAAAGCAATCGGCTGTCTAACCGTACTGATAAGCTGTGATACAGCGAAACAGATCTGTCTGCAGATGACTATATATATATATATATATATATATATATATATATATATATGGTAATTTTTTTATTACAAGTTTATAAGAAAAACAGTTTACTACAACACAAGAACCACTGTGTTTCGGTACGACCTTATTAGCACCTCATCAGGCAATAAATATTTTTTGTTAGGAAATAGAAAATCGGGTCATGATGTATGAGAAATTTGATTGTGAAAGTATATTTTCTATTGGTTTACTGAGACAAACCCTCTGAAAATCACCCCAAATTAATTGTCTGGATTTGGTAAAAATTGTGTTGATTTTAAGCTTCTATATATAATGATTCCTAACAGAAAAAACTATTTCATCATCAGACAACATAAGATAGTACTGAAGCATGACAGTTTGTGTCACAGTAAATTATGTTTTTATTATAAACTTATAATAAAAATATTACCATATACAATGCTCCGCTATATATCAAGCACTCTTAATAAAGTAAATTACTACAAACAGTGGCCTGTCAATGCATTAGTTTGTACCACTTCTATAAAATTTATGTGGAGTTATTTCAGCCATGCCTACATCAAAATTTCATGAAGACATTGTTGCGATGTCTTCACTCTTCAGGGTTTTTAGGTTTTCCTGCAGAAAAAAACAAGCTAAGTGACAAACTTCTATACATTAATTCTATTAACACTATCTCTATATTAAGCACTTTATGACAAAAAACCTGAGTGCCAAAAATGCTTTTTTTTACCAGTAAATTACCAAAGAACAGCAATTTTGGCTAAAGCATCAATTTCACGCACACACACACACGATAATGTCAGCAAATCCTGTTAACAATTGACTACTCTCTTCCCAAAACCTATTTTTATAGGGGCTAACACCTAATTTGCATATTCTAGAATTCTTTAGAGTTTACTTGAATTTTCTGAGATTCTAGCATCTTCCAAACGTTCTATTTCTAATTTCTTTATTTTTATGACTACTTTCTGAATTAAAACATTTTTGTAATAACAAGTAGGACTCAAATGAATCCCTTACTACAACTTTTTAGATATTATTAATATTATTTTTATATATAAATGCATCCTCGTAACACTAGTTAATCCTGATTTTCCGGCCTTGACCAAATTTAATAGCATTTGCAAGGCTTTGTATATGATGAATTTGTTTTCTACCCTACAATCTCTTTTCCCACAGACAAAATATTGCAAGCCTCTCTATCGCTATATTCATGCCAGATGTTCAAGGCTAGCAAAATTCTTTAGTTCCACCTTCACAGCTAGGACCTGCCATGCCACATATATAGAGTTGACTTATCCACATTCCCTTTATATTCTGTTGGTGGAAAGGAAGTTTGGGTGGGACTTCTTCCTCACCAATGGAATATGACAGCTTCTTCCTCAGAACTGTTGTATTGTGGAATGGAATTGTAAGAGAATGTGTTACTGATCACTACAATTTTAGCCTTTTCATGGTGAAAGTTAACCATTATCTATCCCACATATCCTGCTAACAATGGACTCTTGGAAGTGTTAAATAAAAGCAGTTAATAATAATAATAATAATAATAATAATAATAAAAAGAACAATGTCAAGTAAGGAAATGACACAATATGTAATAAAATCTTATCAATTTGAAATACAATCACTACAGATAAGATTTATACTAAGTGTTGACTATTATATGCATTTAATATTTAAATACCTGGGAAGAATTCTGACAGAGGATGGAAAGTGAGACACAGATCTGAAGAAACATTGGCATGGCCAAGGATGCATTTCAAAAGCTAACCAGAATACTGAGAGACAGGAAGATCGCATTAAAAACAAAGAATGGAGTGCTAGATGATATTTATCCTTCTATATGGCAGCGAATGTTGGATGATCTCTTCAAAGATGAAAGAGAGACTCGAATGAACTAAAATGTGTTCTACAGAAGGATGATGAGGATACCATAAACTGAGCACATGAGCAACGAGGTGTTGGAGAGGATGCAAACAAAAAGAAAACTTATACTTCGCATCAGGAAGAGACAACTGAGGTTTCTGGGACATGTAATGAGGAAGGAGGGTTTGGAGAATTTAATGCTCATAGGATGGATAGAGATAAAGAGAGACGGGGAGAGCAGCACAAGACATATTTGAGGGCAAGTGGATGGCAGAGCGGGGTTTGGGAGAAATACCAAGAGGAAAAATATTAAGTGTGACAAGGGAGAGGAGCAAGTAGAAGTTCACGATCACCTACGTCCTGAAGGGACACGGCCCATAAAGAAGAATAATAACATGTTAAAAAAATTGGTTTGGTTCATTTTGTTGCATATCAACCTCAATGGGTCATTTAATGCTGATACGATTTTTTTTTTACGACAGATTCATATGAATAGAATTTTGTTTTTTTTTTAATCGTATCACCCCGAGCAAGGCAGTAACGCCACTGATGTGCAGGGGGTTATGTAATAGTGAAATGATTGGAAAAGAGAAAGCCGGAAACCACATCCTAAACAGGGAACAAGGGATGAGCCTCTTAACCTGTTCAACAGACATGGGTGGAGTGTGTAAGAAATCAGTTTGTAGATAAAGTTTCGACATTTTTGTAAAGAGGATTTTGGCGGGAGTCAGATGTAGTACTGGTATATATATATATTTTTCCTTCTAAAATATATTGCTGGTAATACTGTCTTCTCCAAAAAAAATGGTGGACTTGGGAACAACTGTAATTAAGAAGTGGTTCCATTCTCCTCAAAACTTCCTAATTAGAGGCTTTGCTGCAGGATGCAGTTTATTGTCAAACCCAGAACTTGGATGTAGTTCATCATCATACCGAGGATGCCAAAAAATTTAGACAATTTACAAGAAATATATCAACATATTACCCTATTGTTAATTACTCTACATTCCTAGCATTAAACTTATATTTGAATATCAAAGCATTGGGTGTAGGATTTGGTCATTTAAGAATTGAGTTATAACATCAATATAAAATCAGATTGAAATCTGGGATTTGTCTTGTTTGAAAGTTATCTTATCTCTCAAAATACACATAGACAATAAAATAAAGTCTTCTTCAATTAGGATAGAACATTACTAAAAATATTGATGCTTTCTAAAGAGAGAAGACCAATGTGCAGATGTGTTGATGACATCTGCATGATGTAGATAAGCCATAATCCTGATGTTCAAAAATATGAAGACGCCAATATAAATCATGAGTTTTTTTTTTTAAACCCCAGCAACCAACCAATTTAGTCCTAAGAGTATTGAAGATGCAAAAGATTTCGTATGATAGTCAAAGTTAAGCAATGTTGAGCCTTGTCAGTATCTAGATGGATGATCACTTAGGAATACCAGGTGCTGTAAGTTTGGATGCGCAGGTAGTATAATGAATAATAGTTCAGAATCGTTAATCAAAGAGCTGAGTTCCAATTCCTGTTGGATTCCTTATATTCACTTAAGTGTAAACACCTTTCGGAAAAGTATGAATCCACCTCTTCTCCCCACAGCTAGGGATTAATTAGTAAGACTTGTATCACTAAAACCATTATTATCTCAAAAACAATAAAACTGCATACAGAAAATTTAGGTTTTGGCATTAAATAACCCATAGAGTTTGATATACCACTAAACAATGATAAAAATACTAATGCATATTTTTTGTGTAAACCATCAAAAAAAAAAAAAAAAAAAAAAAATCAATGAAATGCAGTACTAGATTGGCAGTTAGATCTCACCATTTTAAAGTTGGAATAGATAGATTTAACAACAAGTTCGCTGCTAGCAGTTTCTTCTCTTGCCCTTCTCACTTGTGGAACTTTCTTCCATTTTGCTTTTCTGTCAAATTTGACTTTCAAGGATTTAAATACAATGTCCATCATTATCTTTTGCCTTCTTAATCCCTGTTGTTTTATTTTCACTTCTTAATGTTTTTTCATATTCTCTGCCACTCGGTAACCTCTTACATCTTAGTGGATTTATTGCCTTGCAATAAATCCACTAAAGAAAAGATTTAAAAGATTTTTAAAAAAAGATAAAAAGGTGAAAAGATTTAAAAAATCTTTTCACCTTTAATAAAAAGGTGAAAAGATTTAAAAAAAAAAAAATGAATAAAATAATAGATAAAATAAAATTGTTCACTCATGTTATGAATGTCCCTACTCTGAGTTTAGTGGAATTATGACAACTCACCATGTCTTCCAGTCCTTGAAGAAACTTTGAGCTAAATATTAAGAGGGTAGCTTGCTTTTTATGTAAAGGGCCTCCAAAAATGAGAATCCCCATTTTTTTTTTTTTTTACAATTAGGATAGCAGAATACAACTGATTTTGTCAATCAAAATGTGATGAAAATTAGATAAAAAAAAAACAAAAAGAAAGAAAAACCTTGAAAAAGTAATTTCATACTTAATTTTACATATAAACTCAGTGTCAATAAAAGAGAGAGAGAGAGAGAGAAAGTAAAAAAACGTTTTAATGTCTGGATTGATTTTAATGGTCTGAACTTTACTACCTCAACATATAAAAAAAAACATTTACCAGTATTAATTCATATCTCCTGAACTATCAAAATGAATGTTCTTGTCGACACACGATAACAGTCATAAAAAAACATTTCAACAATGCTAAATTAATCTCTTTTTCTAAGGTAATTTTCTATAAATAACTGTCTAGTAATAAAAAACAATGGCTTCCACAATCAGATCATTAAAAAACAAATAAAATTTTTTGTAGGTAATTATACAGGATAAACCTGTTTTAAACCCTAACAAAAATATCATTAACTTAAATTAATTCAACCAAATGCACTCTAATAATATAAAAGACAACAAACAAAATGTCTATATTGTGGTTACTAACAACAGTTCCTACTATGTAAAAGACCAATGCTGTGTACCAATTCTCATATCGTTTGTAGAGTTTGTGTCTACTGATAACCAAACATCAACATATATTGCTTCTACAGCAACATTTCTCTTAAGAGTATCATATCAACTCTGAGAAATGTGCTATATATAAGGATATAACATGTCCACAGATAACCAAACCTATATATCAACATATATTGTTTCTTCCACAACATTTCTTTCAAATAGAAACCACCACTTATTTTCAATGCCTAGATTTAAATTGAATGTTTAAAATTAAAAAAGTTTTCTTGAAGTTTTAATTTTAGCTTTAATTGAAAGCCAAGAAATTGAATTTACTAATTCTAATAAACAAAATACTCTAGTGTATTTCCATCTGAAATTATATTGATTGGAATCTAAAATGTTTCAGATTTAAAAAAAAAAAAAAAAAAATTAATTTTATGGCTATTTTTCATTGATCAACACATTTTGTAAACAGAAGACAATTCTTGGGTTTAAAAAAATCTTGCAAAAAGTAAAATATACCTCACTGACATGTTATTTTATTTAAATTAGCAAATTTAAACTTGCCTTAAACTGATTTGAAACAAGCATTACTTGCTTACCGCCTGAAATGTACTATAAAAGTGTTTCTTAATTATAGCCTTGTTATGGAGGATTATCATCATGTTATCAGAGGCGATAACTGACATGACAGAGAAGTCATCAAAAACTGCTAAGTATGGAAGATGAATTTGACAATTTTATGTAGCTCAATCATATACTTTTTTGGTTTTTAATTATATAATAAAATTAAAAATGTAACAATATTTTCAGCAATTACCTAATATTTTATAAAATTTTAGTTAGTTTAGCCTGACATTTGATGATGTTTTCTGAAAAATAAAAATTAAGATAAACTTTCTTTTAAAATAATTTTACAATTTAATAACAGAGAATGAAATTATATAATATGACAGAGACAACTCAATTTATGAAATGTTATGGTATTTATTAATTTTTATTTTTAATATCTATTTTTCATATTCTCATGAATTTATAGACATTTCATGAAATTAATTAGTGGGGAAGGGTTTAACATATGCAAAACAAAATGTTACCAAGATTTTCAAAAGATAATTATTTTAAAAAAATGATTTCAGTCATTTGTGAACAAGTCCTGAAATTTCCACCAAAATCTGATCATTATTTGATTTTTGCAACAATTTCCAAATTAATGTTTTTTACTGGCTTGCATAATGTTTGCCATCGTAAACACTTGTAAAAATTGCGTCACTCACGAACAAAAGAAAAACAAGATTTTCTACCAAAATTTGTGTTAGAATTAAAAATTTTTTTTAAATAATTAAAAAAATACTTTGATTTATCCTCTTAATAATAGCACGAACATTTTGCCAATAATACTTTGTTTTTATTTAGTTTAGGGCCTTTTTTCTTCCTACAATGCTGTCTTTTTCAAGAGTATCACATCATCTCTTAGTAATGTGCAATATATAGGCATAAAACCATTACAAAGTACCCAATATAATTTCCATCAGATCAACCAAACAACAATATTTTGTCACTCCAGATTATAATTTATGGCCCTCTTTTACAGTAAAGCAAAATTTAAAAAAAAGAAAAGATTAGAAAAATAATGGTTATACTAAAAAATCCTTTGGTCTTTCCTTTGAATAACAAAGATTTTGACAATAAAACTTGTTTTTAAGTTTTGGTTATTTTCTCATGCACACTTTTTTTTTTTTTTTTTTAAATCATTGGAGATATCAACATAGATAAGCATATACACATATATAAGCATATACACATATATTCATAAACACATGCATACACACATGGAAAAATTTTCAGCCTGTCCCACTTCCCAAAATTCACTATTTTAATGATCACATATAAGGATAGTGATATTTAGAAAGTGGGTCAGGTCTGACCTATTTTCTGATATTCTTGTAGGGTGTATATTAAGAGGAGCTGAAATGATTTCAGCCTGACCCTCACCCACTAACAAAAAATCTAATGCTTATTGATTTGATCAGATGTGGGATGTGCCAAGAACTAGTGTGTGTGTGTGTGTGTGTTTTTGCTAGGATTGTACAGATTTGTATTTGAAATATTTATTTTTTAAAATAAAGTTCTCCCCAATCAAGCCATTAAGACAGAAGGGCTGTGGAAGAATTGAAAAACAAAAACATTACTAAAGAATGAGAACAAAAAAAAAGAATAATCAGGAGGACAGTATGTAACAACTGACACTGCATTGAAACTGTTAGCCTAGAAATTATGCTTACATTTAGCCAACACAATTGTAAATTGATGAGACTTTGTGGCCGGTCTAGTAATATTAGTAATATACTTGAATTCATAAAGTCTAGATACCATATTGAAGAGCTCATCCGAACAATAACCATGAAAGTATAAAAATGGCACAGGGAGGTAACGTTACAGCAGTAAGAAAGTGACCGGTACTGAGATGCCAAGATCTGGACCAATAGTTAATTACAGGTAAAATTATTTAGCCAAGCAACTCGAGAACCTATCTTACAGAGAAAAGGTTGTAATAGAAGTTCTCTTACTTCTCTAAAATATTTATATACACAATATTTTCAGTAAGACATCCATTTTACAGATTTTTTTTTTTGATACTTGAAATTCTTACATTAGACATAGCTATAGTCAGAACTGACCACAAAACACTTTAATAATTTTCTAATGTTTACATTAATAATTCAAAAATTTTTTTTAACTAAAGTTTTTGTTATAGTGGAACATCCTGCCATCCCCGAGAATGGAATGCTCTAGACTATAAAGAACGGTGACATGCGGAGAGAGCGCAAATGTCTTAGGCGAAGGCATTCTCTATTTGATAGTGTATTCTGCTCCTACTCGTTGATTGCTTATCTGTATCTTATTGTTAATTATACATTTGCACAATAAATCCACTATATCTATTTCCTGTGTTGAGTATCAGTCTTCCACTAATCTTTACACTGATATTCCTCTCTGGGATATATCAGTTTTCAAAAAATCTAATTAAACAGATTATTTTGACTCATTTACATAATTCCATAAGATTTTTCAGCTCCATTCAACAAATTTGTACTAATGCAAAATACCAGATGATTACATCGCTTATTGTGAGTGCCGTAGATGTTTCTAATGTACGACAAGGCATATATAAATTCTATATAAACACAAATGTTATTTTTAAACTTTACTAATAGAAACATTCTTTATATATGAGAAGTTTTAAAATTTGAATTAAAGAACAACTGAATAAATATTCATTAAAATATACTTTTAAAAATTGTTATGTAAATGAAATATTAACTATTAAAGCCAATGTAGTAAATGCAATTTGGTAGTCAAGCGCCATACGTGATACACGCTTTGGGCAGAAGTGCGAGCATATATCCTTTTGACCAAACCCCAAAACTCTGGCAGAAACTTTGGTTTCAGCTAGCATTAAAAAGATTTGTGTTAATTTGTTTTGATTGACCTTTTTTATTTTATTTTCTATTGTTTCTTTCTTTTACATATTCTAAATCATGGATGTGTGTTGTGGAGTAGTGGGTATCAGTTTGAAATGGGAAATCAGAGAGCCGAGTTCAAATCCCAGTTGAATCAGTGTATAATAATAATTCCTCATCTGAGAAATAGTAGAAATGTTGTGACTATAACAACCAAGATGAGGATAGCAGTTTGAATAAATCAGTGTATAATAATGATAATTCCTCATCTGCGAAATAGCAGAAATGTTGTGACTATAACAACCAAGATGAGGATAGCAGTTTGAATGAATCAGTGTATAATAATGATAATTCCTCATCTGAGAAATACAGTGTACAGACTTGTTTAGTTCTTTAAAACATGTTATTTAGCAGCTCTACGTTTTTTATAACTTCTTGTGGTTATCATTTCTTTTTATATAAATGATGGCAGACATTAAGTTAACTCAGCAAATGAAAAGACACACTAATCTTTGCCTTATAGGTAGATGTGGTGATTTACAGATGGCTTGCTTCTTGAAAAAGGTAGGATCATTTCTTGTCAAAATTCACACAGATGGAAGCTGCTGACAGGGGAAACTGCAACAGTAGCTAAATGCAAAATGTTTGCTAAGTTTTAATGCTATGAGAACATTCAAATTTGTATGAAAGGTGCAGTGAATTATAGAGATGAACCCAGAAAGTCAATGTTATTGCAAACAAACTCAAAATTTCAAGGCACTTTATTGGAAAAATCGTGCATATGTACCTTCAATAAAAGTAATATATGATGCGGAGAAGTTAATTCATGTCTGCAAGGACAAAAGGTAACCAACAGATCTGCACAAAACACTTGTTAAGCAACTTGAAACATCAAGAGCTTAGAATGTTTTGGTTTTTCTCCTTTGATCAGGACCATCAAGTCAAGTGAAGGAATTGTAAATGGTTATGCAGAGATGTAAGAAATCCGTGTGCCAACACTAAGTTGGATTACAAATCTCTTATGAACATTCCAGCTGGAAACACAGTAATGAAAAGGGGGTCAGAAATCCAATCTCCCTCTAAAACAGTAGAAACAGACTTTTGCTCACCAAGCCCTAAAAAAAAAAAAAAAAAAAAAAAAAAAAAAATCAAACTCTCAGTAAGCAAAAAAGCAACGGCCTTTATTTTGCTGATTGGCCACGCCAGACAGGGAGGAAAGAATCATTATCACAATTTCTGATACTCATCGCAGCTCTTGTTGTGCTATTAATTTTATTTATTTTTTCTTCTTTGCCACATTTTTCACTGTAGAATGCATGCGAGATGCTTGGTTTGTTGAAATAATTCACCATTTTCTTCACTACAAGAAAAGTCC
Organism: Ascarosepion bandense; assembly: GCA_037127315.1. Taxonomy (NCBI): domain Eukaryota; kingdom Metazoa; phylum Mollusca; class Cephalopoda; order Sepiida; family Sepiidae; genus Ascarosepion; species Ascarosepion bandense. The sequence goes on from JBBBDQ010001648.1 coordinate 3,007,840, forward strand.
TAAGGACGTTCCAACAGTCATGAAAACAAAGTTTCTGGCAAATGGGAATGAGGTAATATCTTCACCTTTTTCCTCAGAGATTAAGAGTCAATGCTGCTGACTATAAGGAAGTGTTGAACAGAGTTGTGAGGCCTTAAATAGAGAATAGAAAGAAAGATCTACACTGTCTCCTAAGACAAAGATAACTAAAAATGGATGAGTTAAAATCTCCACAATCATGCCACCCCAAATATATGGCCTTCTACCTGAATTGCTTAACCTACTGTGTATGTGGCATAATCAAGAGGGAAGTCAACCAATGCTTCCACAACATTATAAAATCTCTCAAGTGCGACATAAACAATATTGTTTGGTTGATCTTGCTTAGCGGTATATCAACCTCTATTGTATTTATTTCTGAGACGAGTAATTTTCAATAATCTTGGAATTATTTTGAACTTTTATTCTCATCTTGGTTGATGTGGGGTGTTATAATAGACATGTTTTGACCAAGTACCCTCTGGTCATCATCAGTCAGTCAGTTAAATACCATATTTGATACACGCTTGGGCGATCATGTCTCAAAAGAGACATGACTGACTGGGCAGAAGATTATCCCGCAGTAGGTTGCCATTGCTTTCTGTGGTAGACTGGTTGCCAACCAAGGCTATAGAACCCAATCTGTCCTGCTATTTAACCCATAACTGGAGGGAATAGATGAATTAATACCTTTCCCAAGGATACTTGCGCGTAATGCAAGGAATTCAACTGGAATTTGAACTCGGCTCTCCGATTTCTCATTCCGAGTCAATATCCACTGTGCCACAACGCACATGTATAACCAACTACTATATCCATTACATCACTATCCCGAAGGACTTTAGTGGTGTATTTTTGGAGCCTTATATATTCAGTGTCAGATGGATTTTGACAACTGGATTATGTTAGTGGGTTCGTGCCACTTGTCATAATTTGTATTTAGTTCTGAGACGAGTAATTTTCAATAATCTTGGAATTATTTTGAACTTTTATTCTTGTTGTGAACCCAGAATAGGTCTGAAAGAAAACTCAAACTCAGGAATTAGTGAAACATATATATTAAGCAGAAAACAAATACAAGAGTGTTACACGTCAGTCTGAGTGCCAAGTATTAGACCTGGGTGACTACAACCAAACTCCATCCTGAGAGGCATATTCTCCCGGCATTCATAATAATAGGAAGAGTTCATTATAGTCCAAAAAGGGTAGGTCCCATAACAGTTCTCATCTTGGTTGATATAGGTGTTATAATAGACAACATTTCGACCAAGTATCCTCTGTTTATCATCAGGAGTCCATAGATTGGCTGATGTGGATTATCTCATTGACTATTGTGAAATATTCTGTGAAATCAATTATTGTTCTTTCATGTTGATTATTTAATGACAAAATCCAAAAATCTGAACACAATTTTATGGCTTCAAATATATATTTTGAATGCAGTTGTATGCTTTGAACTACAGATAAAATGTTGTGTTGGTCATTTTACTATAAATAGGTACTGTTGATAATTTTTTTTTTATATAATAATGTATTGCTGGTATTTGTTATTTTCATAGTGCTTGGTTTGCGGGTTTCCTATAGCTGATACCCTAACAGGTGCTATAACCCTAGGTTAGGGTGGACCTGGGAACAACAGCAATTAAGAAATGGTTCCATGCTTCTCAAGACCTCCAATCTCCTGATCAGAGACCTTTCTGCTGGAACGTAGTTTATCATCATGCAAGCCCAATGTCCAAAATAGATAATGATGATCTGATTCCAGTATGTCAACATGACCGATCTTGTATTGAAGTAATCTTTGATGCTAACAGTGAATTCATTAGACATAAAGAAAAGTCTCAAGATTATTCCTGCCAATTTATTCTCAAAACTCTTCTTTCATAATCTAGGCATCTTAATATATTCATAGAATTTTCTAAAAAAAAAAAAAAAAAAAAAAAAAAAACAAAAAAACAAAAAAACAAAAAAAACAAACAACAACAAAAACAAACAACAACAAAAAAAAAAAAAAAAAAAAAAAAAAAAAAAACAGTCCTGAATAATAATGACAATTCCTTATCTCAGAAATTAAAACAGAAATTAATTATCATAAGAAATTGTTTTATTCAAAAGTATCATGAAATCCAAACCAAACATTTTATTCAATTCCAGTTTAAGATTTCCATCTGATATCTATGTGAAAATGGCTTGGTTGATAAAAGTACAGCTTAAGCTTATCAATCCCTAGCTAAGGCAGTGACTAAAAAATAAAAAAAAATTATCCATATTGTTATTTAGATTTATCAATTCAAAAGGATTCATTGCTACAAAATGTTTCTCAAAGCTTGAACAATCCATAGAAATCGCAAAACAGAACAGGTCCTACAGCCTTGGGTGGCAACCAGTCTAGAAGAACTACTCTGAATTCAAATCCTCCAACTATGGGTTAAACATCCTAAACAACCAGCAATTGGCCAAGTATGGTGAGTACAGCTACACCCCTGAAGATATGATCAATCAGGTAGGGGTTCCTCCAAGGAATGAGAAGGCTCTGGATCTGTTCCAATGAGCAGAACAGACTGGGACCTGTAGCTTTGTTTAGCAACCAGTCTAAGAGAAGAAAAATTCTAAATTCAAATCCTCCAACTAAGAGTTAAACAGCCTCACTAACTTGCAATTGGTCAAGCATGGTGAGCTCAGTTACACACCTGAAGAAATAGTCAATCAAGGAGGAGGTTTAGAAGAGTCTAGATCTATTTATTTATTTATTTATTTTTTTTTTTAACAATGATGTTCACTCTATACAAGGCCCAAGAGCCACTTGAGGTAGGGAGTTACAGAGTAAGAAGCACAGTTTATAGGAAGATACGTGAAAAATAATACCTGACCTCATCTGGATCGGTTCTAATGAGCATTCAGGCCCTGATACCTTTATATACATGCATCAAATAAAAGAATTTGTGCTCTGCTTTCAAGAGGATTGCTGAAGAAACTTTTGTGATTGCAATAATCAAAATGAAGACATTAGTCCAAATGGATTAATAGGTTTTCAAAAACTTATAACAGAGGTAATAACAATAAAATAAATACCAGCAGAATTAGTAAGAAACAGAACTGGTAAGTAATAGCCTGACCTGAGTGGGAGGATGATTGGGGTCCCTGGGTTGTGTTTTCTGATCCTCATTATCTTACCAACATTTTGCTTTTTCTACCTATATTTAGATGTTACAAATTAACTATTAAAGGAGGAAAAGTTTTTTTTGCAAATTTTGATGTCATTCTGGTTACTTTTTTCTTTGTCAAAATCCGTAAATTTCTTTTGCTCATACAAATCAAATGTGCTAAAATTATTCAACTTTTTAAGAAAAATATTGATGTTAAAAATTTCTGTAAAACATTTATTTCAAATAGAGTGATTGGTTATGGCATGTCTCTAATTTGTATTGAGATCATTTTTCTAGTTGAATTATTCACCTATATTGCGTATGACCTATTATTGTGCATAATTAGGTTAAAATAAAATTTGCATTTATATGAATACTACCTTATGAAAATGGAGAGGTAGTAAAATGGGGTACTCCATATCATAGATATAGGAGTCATATCATAGATTCTGGGGGAGGAGGGCACGAGACCCTTGTATCGGCCCTGTTAAGAAAAAAAAAAAAAAAAACCTACTCTGTGACAGAATTTTTTTTTTTTTAAAATAAAAATAGTGACACCCACTCCTCCTAACAAAAAATAAATTGATGAATAAATTAAATAAATCCAAAAGCCACCAGATACAATGTTCATGTATCTGGTGTGTACACAGACACCATATATTATCCATACACATATCTAGCCAAACTCAATATTTTAATATTAAACAGGGGAGTGTTCTTACATTTAAAGTCAAGGTATCTCATAAACTAATGTTTACTCAGACAACACAGGCTACCAGAACATATCAATCAGTTAAGTGTAATATGTGATACACGCTTTGGGTGACGATGTCTTGAAAAACATGACTGACTGGGCAGAAGATTATCCCGCAGTAGGTTACCATTGCTTTCTGCGGTAGACTGGTTGCCAGCCAAGGTTATAGAACCCAATCTGTCCTATTATTTAACCCATAACTGGAGAGAAGAAACAAATTAATGCCTTTCCCAAGGGTATTTGTGCATAAGTAAATGCAAGGAAGTCTACTGGAATCCGAACTCTGTTTCCTGATTTGTCATTCCGAGTTGATATCCACTGCACCACAATGTACATCCTGTCAGTCAGCTAAATGCCATACGTAATACACGCTTGGGCGATCAGGTCTCGAAAGAGACATGACTTACTGAGAAGATTATCCAGGAGTAGGTTGCCATTACTTTCTGCAGTAGACTGGTTGCCAGCCAAAGCTATAGAACCCAATCTGTCCTGTTATTTAACCCATAATCGAAGGGAAGAGACGGATTAATACCTTTTCCAAGGGTATTTCTGCATAAGTGAATGCAAGGAATTAAACTGGAATTCGAACTCGGATCCCCGATTTCTCGTTCAGCACCGATATTCACTGCACCACAACGCACAACCGGAACATGTCAGTCAGTTAAGTGCCGTACGTGATACACGCTTGGGCGATCATGTCTCGAAAGAGACATGACTGACTGGGCAGAAGATTATCCCGCAGTAGGTTGCCATTGCTTTCTGCAGTAGACTGGTTGCCGACCAAGGCTATAGAACCCAATCTGTCCTGCTATTTAACCTATAACTGGAAGGAAGAGACGGATTAATACCTTTCCCAAGGGTATTTGCGCGTAAGTGAATACAATGAATTCAACTGGAATTCGAACTCGGCTCCCCGGAGAACATGTACCTAGCCTAATTTCATATGAATGTGATATTAAATGGAAGCTTGGGGTTAGGATGATACAAGAAGTTGGCACTTGAAACAAAATAAAGTAAAAATTAAGCTAATCTTGCTGCTCAAAAAAAATAAAAAAATAAATAAAATAAAAAATAAATAAAAAAAATAAAAACAATGCAAAAAACCTTTCCTAATCACCACAAAATTAATCTGAATTAAATCTACTAAAAATAGATCAGCCAGTGGATATAAGCTTTTTTCTTTCCTTTTTATCCCATTCTAAAAAGTGACATTGCTTTCTAGAAACTTTGATCCTTCCCCCCTCCAAAAAAATGACTAGGTCTTATCAAGGTTGACAACAGTTGTAACAGCCATTTCCTTAATTTTCTTTTCTTATTAGTTTGCCTATATACTCACACATGTACTCTCATCACCATTTTATGTAGATTTATACTTTTCTAAGGCATACCAATGCTGAGTAGGTGCATGCCCAAATGATAATATTAACATTATGACCATGAGGTCTGAATTCAATCTCACCATGGTTGATTTGGCAAGGAGGTGAATATGTTTAATATTTCATTCCAAACAAGGCAAGAAATCCACTACAACGCAAGGACTTAGTGAGTGTGAAAGAACATGAGAAAAAGGACTGATAACAAACAAGCGTTTCTATACAAACACACTATTATACACTTTACCATCCGAAATACTCCATGCACCTTTATTTAAAAATAATTATCTACTGGTTTAATACATATAACACATATCTGATCAATAAGAATTAAACCCAAATCACAACATAGCCAACATTTTTCTCTCAGTCTCTGAAGCAGCTTCAATAAATGTGAAACATGTTAGATTGAGATAAATTTCTGTTAGGGAAATGGAATGTTCCTATCCTCTTAAGTACATAGACAATATTGGAGTAATAAAGTAGAGTGATTATAGTCACTAGCAGTGTATCTAATTCACATAGGTGCGAGTCTTGTGTTTATGAGATACTATTATTCCCAACCTGTTTTGGTGAATACTCAAGCAGTAACCTTTTAGGGTCACAACAGTTTTCTATTTGTTCTTTTGGCTTTATTCTATCATCTTGTCGGGTTCCTATATATTTAAAAATGTTGTAATTTTTAAACTTTGTCTGGATTTTAATATCCGATTTAAATTCAGATACAAATTTCAGATAGTGTATATCTGTAAAGAGAGAATAGGAATAAAGACAAGAGGAAAATGAGGGACTTTATCAAGGCAAATGTAAAGATTTGATTTTATTTCAAATTGTTCTAGACGCTTATCGAGCAGAAATACTTGTAAATCTGAATGTGCTTATTTGTTACTATTTGTGTTTTTTTAACACTTTTACTCGTTATTTAATATTGATCACTTAATTGTATATTATTATTATTATTATTATTATTACTATATTTACTTATGTCCATGTGTGTATTCATAATTTCTTAATTTGTTCATTTAGATTTTTTTTCTTTACTAACTTGGTTGTTTAATCTATATATTGGCGTTGTCTAATTTTGATTTAAGTAATATGTGCATTGAGGCTCTGAATGAGAAATCAGAAAGCCAGGTTCAAATTCCAGTTATATTTGTTGTATTCACTTACGCACAAATACCCTCGGGGAAAGGTATTAATCCATCCCTTCTCCCTCCAGCTATGGGTTGGACACATTGGCTTTTGTTACCTTGGTTGGCAACTAGTCTACTGCAGAAATATCTTCTGCCCAGTCAGTCATGTATCTTTTGAGACATGATTGCCCAAGCATGTATTACGTATGCCACTTAACTGAGTAAAAGTTTGTTTTCATGTGTGCATTTTGAGATAAGTTCTGATCATTTATTTATTAATATGTGTTGGTCTGGGGCAGTAATTATAACTATTTTCTCCTCCAGCCAGAGTTTACAGTTTTCAAAGTTATTGCTGTCGACTGATGCCGTTTTCATTATTTTCCATGTTATTTTTAATATAATTTGTTTTTCGTTTTTAATTTCTCATATATATTAAGAAAGCATTGTGCTTTTCACATATTTACTATTTGTAAAGGATGCTTTTGTGTGCATAGATTCTGTCTCCAGGGTCTTTCAATTACTCCAATGTATATCCTTTTGTTTTTTTTTGGCTTTCTGCTGATTTTATAGTGGCTTGATATATTATATTGCTTTGCAAGCAATTTAATTCTTTGCTTCACAGTTACAAGTGGGTTTCATTTGTGTGGATGGTTTGTTCGCTATATTTTTGTTGAGCATTTTTATTATTTGTGCCCTGTTCACAGTAGAACTGTAGCTGATTTTTACTGTTTCTGTTGTATATTTTGTCAAGAGTGCTTGATAGTGAGAGTGTTTGCGTATTAGTTTAATGAATATCTTTGTCTACATTTGTTTTATATTTTTAGTGTGAACCAAATAGTGTTTCTTTACCTATTGTCTTTATTTGTACTGTGTGATGCTTATGTGAGAGTTACCAAAAATCCACTATATTTTAGGGTCATTTTATAATCTTTTTTTGGCTATGTTGAAGATGCTTTCATTGGAAAAATTGTCAGATAACATGCAATTAACTGATTATGAGGTCTGTATAGTTATTGTTGGAGGTGGTTGGAAATGAATGGCAGAAGCTGTATAATATGACACAACTATATAAATAAATGCTTACGATAGTATGGGTTGACTTGAAGCTTGAAAGTGAAATGACTCATGAATAAAATTCAAGACTTGCTCTCCAACAAGTCAGCACGGGTAATTCAGTCATGAATCCACAAATAACAAAGTAGGTTTGAAAGTAATTATTTGTCAACATTGATTGATAAAACCTTAAAAACCAGATTATAATAATACGATCGGAGAACAGAAAAGTATGCCTCTCGGCACAGAAATTCAGTGAGTTTTATTTTCCAAGGACAAGAATCAGAATCCAATTTCTTCTGTTGAGTTTAAAAGCTAAATACTGAATGTTAACATTATTTACATTGTTTGGCTGTTGTCCTCATCTTTGTTGTCATATTCACAATGTTTCGGCTAAAGTATACTCTGCTCTTCTTCAGGTGATTGGAATTTCTGAACCAAACCATTTATTTAGTCCATTATTCTAATTCCAAGTGCCATGCCTTTTTTTTTTTATATGTTTCAGTTACCTCAGTTAAGTGTCATATGTGATATGTGCTTTGGGCGATCAGGTCTCGAAAGAGACATGACTGACTGGGCAGAAGATTATTCTGCAGTAGGTTGCCATTGCTTTCTGCATCTGCAGTAGACTGGTTGTCAGCCAAGGCTATAGAACTAACTCTGTCCTATTATTTAACCCATAACTGGAGGGAATAGACGGATTAATACCTTTCCCAAGGGTATTTGTGCGTAATTCCCTCTAGTAGCTCAAATTTCCAAATTTTTGTTCCCTCTGCTGTGGCCAGGTATTGAACTCACAGGTCACATTTTTGGTTCTTGAAAATACATGGCTCAGTGGATAAAAGCATTAATTAAAATAATCAATGACTCAACCCAAAGAGTTGTGATATCAATACCTGGCCACTTCAAAAATTTTCAGTATTTTCTTTTTTTTGCTAATTTCAAACACATGCAGAAAAAAAATGATGAAAAAAAACCAGAATCAGTAACTTTTTTTTTATGTGCCATATTAATTCGGAAGGTAAGCATACTGTTGTATACCAATAGGTATACAGGAATGGGATGTTCTTATCCTCTTAACTATGTGGACATGATTGGAGTAAATGGGAGAAGTAGAGTGATTATACTGAGCACGCAGCACACAAGTTTTGTACTTGTTGATATACTATTATTCCCAACTTCCATTTTGGTGATTATTCATGCAGTAACCTTTTAAGGTTACAACACATACTTAAATATAAAATGAAAATTCCAACCACAAATAATTTGTCACAATCAAACTGCATTTCAATTACCCACAAAAGAAATAACAGCATTTCCAAAATCCTTGCAATATCTTGCTACATTTTCAACGATTTAATTGGAAATGTCTACAGACCTCTTCCTTCAGATACATACTTATGTTAAAATCCAACATACACTTAGACAAGCATTTCTATATAAACAAACACATGTACTATCACACACTTTACTATCCAAAATATTCCTCACACATATTTAAAAATTGTCCATTGCTTTAATACATGTGACATGTATTAATACACACATACACACACATTAACATTACCGTCCAACATACACTTAAACAGACAAGTGTTTCTATGCAAACATACACAATTATATACTTTACCATCCAAAATATTCCACACACATTTTTTTTTTAATCGTTTCACCCCAAGCAAGGCATACCATCACTGATGCCGAGGGGGCTACATAAGAGAGTAAAAGTTTAGGCAGGAGGAGAGTGAAGAGAAAGATGAACCAATTACAGGGGGTGTCAGAAAAAAGGCAAGAGAATGATGGAAATACAGATGTGACGACTGTTGCGAAGGTAGAGTGAGAAAGGAAAAGAACAAGATACACAGGGTGATGTAGAAAGGACGAGGGAAGAACTGAAGTTGAGTGGATAAGAGATGGGAATTGACATTGCATTTAAATTCCTAGAGGTTGTAGCTGTCAGGAAAGTAATTTAAAAGCAAAGTTGTCAGGAAAGCAAACATACATTTAAAAATAAAAAAATAATTATTTATTGCTTTAATATACGTGACACATATATGACCAATAAGAATTAACCCCAAATCCCAATATACTGTCTCTGAAGATGCTTTAATAAAAAGTAAAACATGTTGGATTGATATGTTCCCTATTCTCTTCTTTTATTTTATTCTTTCATACCTAAAATTTGTAAATGGCTGGCAGAAAAGGCATATAATGGAATAGTAAGGTGACAAACACTACATGATAAGAAATTGAGGAGAGCCAGGACGGAACATGGCATACGAATTATTTTTTTTCACCTGGAGTAAGAACTGGCAGAACAGACATTTGGAGGTATAGTAAATAAACAAACCCTGTATAGAACTACAAAAGGCAGGAAGTTGTAGAGAGCTGCAATCACCCACACCTTAAAGGGATGTAGGTCATTTTATCTGGAGTAAAGAATTTTAATCAAATAAATATACATTTTTTTTTAAATCATCAGGTTATTATAGATCATCTGGTTACGCCTTGCAAATTATCAAGTTTGAACCATATTTCATGCTTAATATACAAATAAAACCTAATAAGAGTTAGGAATTTCATTTAAAAAAAAAACAAAAAAAAAAAAAAAACAAACATCCAAGGTGCACTTCTTATTTAAAATAAGCTTCATTTTTGGACTAATCTGTGCCTTGTAATTCTTATAAGTTTCATGCTAATAAAAAATGTTATTGTCATTATTTAAATTAAACTCGCTGTTCATGATATGAATATTGCCATGTTTATATTAAATATCCTATACATGCCTGACTTTTAACCCCTTCAAAATAATTACTTGTACATAGTGCAATCCTCTAATTTTTAATAAAAAAATGTAGAAAAAACTCACACTAAGTATATATATATATATATATATATATATATATATATATAGAGAGAGAGAGAGAGAGAGAGAGAGAGAAGTTTGTCGCTTAACTTAGCAAAGTTATGTCAAAATCAAAGTCGGATAACTCCGCTCAGTGACAAATTTCCCCACGTTAATTCTATTAATACTATCACTTTGACAAAAAACTGCTTGCCAAAAATGCATTTCTAACATAATCCACTGGAAAAAAAAAAAAGTTCCTCTTTAGGTGATATGCTAAAATAAATCAATTTATTTTAACATCACCTGAAGAGGAACACTTGTTCTGAAACATGAAACTTTTGTGTAGTGATATTATGCTTTTATAAACCATTGTAATAACGAAAGTACAAATACATATATATATATATATATATATATATATATCCCCCCGCCCGCCCGAGTGAGTATAGAATGAGGAGAGAAAAAAGAAAAATTTTTTTCTGTCCAAAACATTAATTTAAAACAGTGCTCAATATATGGTGTATAGAGCAGTGAATATTGTAGGGAAGAGGACATACATAGAAGAAATTATGTACATGTTCTAAAACATAATTTATAATAAATATATATATATATATATATATATATGAGATTGTATCTCCAACGGATTAAACAATATTTATGATGGTCACACTGCTCTCATGATGCTTGACACTACATTTAAACAATTCTAACATCTTTAGACATCTAAAACAACATACCAGGCCACATACACAATTCCGTGAAATCCTCATCGAAAATACAACCATACTTAAACACGAAAACAAACAAAAACTAAAAATACTCGAAGCTATATACACAAAACAGTTGAAACCTAACCTGAACAAAATTAACTATGAAATCTCCACACACATTCTCAAATGCTTATAATAGATAATGAAGCAATTGGTTGTCCCAATGGCTTTCCATACTTAATACTTCTTGCCCCACTCATGTGGTCATGTGAGATGCCACAATCTGTAGAGGGATTTTCGCTCCCAATATGCATGCATGTGTTCACCAATCCTCCACACAAACAAAATAGACTACTACTACTACTACTACTATCGTTGGCCCGCAAACTGTTCGTTACAACCAACACTATTTTCATCTTTGATAATGGCTGATGTAAGCCAAAAGCTCAAAAAGGATTAAATAAAAAAATGTATCAATATTGTGATTTTCTTTCCTCTTTAAACGATAATGCTCTTAAGCTTATCAGACAATATGAAAAAATTTACATAAAATAAATCAACAAAACTTAAATATTGTTTAATGAAACATGCATCAATGAAAAAATGTTGCCTAAATACACACACGCAATATATATATATATACATACATACACACACACACACACAAGCAGTATAGCCCGGTGTTGCTCGGGTGTAATGAAAGCTTTAAAACTAATCCATGGTCCTGGAGCTCAGACTCTGGATGTTGGCACAAAAGACTAAAAAGCAATAGTTGTTTCCAGTTAAAATAATTGATTTTCTGTACTATTGTAAGAACTGCAACCTTGAAACTTCTGAATATCGTTTCTTATGTCTTTGCCTATGTGTATCAAATTTGATTAAAATCGGACCACTCCTTCTATAACCCAATTTTTTCAATTATTGATTTCTGATATTTATCGGGCGTATCTTGACACAAAACCTAGCTAAGAACACTCGCAGACGCTTATAGTACAACTGTGTAAATTTTCAAGAAAATCAGTTCAGCCATTTCGGAGTTTATAGGTAACAGAGACACACACAAAGTTCCATTTATAAATAAGTTATGATTTTAAAAAAAAATATATATATATCACCCTGAGCAAGGCGGTAACGCCACTGAAGTGCCAAGGGCTACGTAAGAGTGAAAAAAATTGGAAAAGAGAAAGCCGAGAACCACATCCTAAACAGGGAACAAGGGATGAGCCTCTTCACCTGTTCAATAGACGTGGGTGGAGTGTGAACCGGGCGATAGATTAGTCTATCTATTCCAAATAGATAGATATGTGGTTAAGCTTGAACAAAGTCACAAGGGATCATGAGCAAGGGTTGGAGTGCATTGACCTCATTGGAACAGTAGATCATGCCAGATGATAGTTACAGTTTCTGGGAGACCATCCTAACACCACAGTATCAACCATCAGTGGGCTCTTTGGGTAGTCAACAAACACAGCTGTGCATGAGCAGGCATCTGAAACATATTTCCTAGCCATCCTATTAGACAGGTATACTCAGATACAAGCATCCAATTAGTGATTAATTGCTGAAACCTCCTGACAAGTGGACAGAACAATTAAAAAAGTTTGTCTATGAAACTATGGTGTTGAATACAACAACAATCTAAGTGACAAATTTTATATTTGTATTAATCTTATATATATATATATATATATATTATTTAAAATTTTCTGGGTCAACAATGCTCAATATTAGTAATAAACCAGACGTATGATGTGGTGATTATTGCTTGAAACTGCCATTAACAATGCTGTGTCAATGTCCACATGTATGTATACCTCACATCCCCATAACATCTAACCTATATTTTAAACTTTCAAAAGTTGACCTTCATTCTGATTAGTTAAATTAAACACACCCATAAGATCTAAACTTTGTCTTACTCCCATCCATATTAACTCTTTAATAAGCAAACATATTGTTTTCTATTTTTAAATGTAAATCATTTTCACCAAAGTTATTGAACATTGCCTGATGATGAGATAAAAGCTTTAAATCTCAATACATAGAAATATCCGCGTTGCAATGTAAATTAATTTTAAATAAAAAAGAAAAGAACAAATTCAATTACACACACAAAACTGATAGTTTTGCTTGGTCACGTTAAAGTACACATTTATGCTCGTTAGTTTTTTTTATATGCGGAGGTAGTAAATGTATTGTGTGTATCAAACTCTGAACTATCACTAAGTGAATATCTTAACTACCAAAAAAAATATCATGTGGAGTGTTACCTCAGAGATCTAAGAGGGATAGAGTAACATGGCCTAAGTATACAAACGAATTGCGAGCGAGGCAGACTGTCTAAGCATTGTTCTGGAATGATGTGGTGCATGCATCAGTAAGTCAGATTGGGGCTGATAGCGTACCCTATATGCAAATTCTCTGGCTTGTCAAGAACATAAAAAAAAGGCAAGTTTTTGTTAAATCGACAAATGAAATCTGGGCATTCATTAAGTGATCGATACTGACTTGGTAGCCCGGCTGCAGTCATTCTCTCACCAGCGTGATGTGGCTTCCCTGTGCTTCTTCTATAAATACTTTCGCGGCTTCTGCTCCGATGAACTTAGATCACTGGTGCCCCCTAGGTATGAATTTGCACGAGATACTAGATTAGCAACTAGGTCCCACCCTTTTACAGTGAAACAGATAAAATGTAACCGCAATTTCTACTCTAACAGCTTCTTTTCTCGCACTTCCCGCCTGTGGCATTACCTTCCATATACTTGCTTCTCGACAGCTACAATCTCCAGGAATTTAAATGTAAGGTCAATAGATACCTCTTATCACACTAACTCGCATCCATTCCCTTAAACACACTACCCATATACCCAACCCCCATCCTTGGTATCCTCATCCCTCTATCACCCTCCTTCTGACATTTCCTATAACTAACCACTCTTTCATCACTTCCTCTATATAACCCCCTGCACAATAGTGGCAGTGGAATGCCTTGCTTGGGGTGAAATGATTAATAAAAAAAAAAAAAATATGAGGGTGTTTCCAGTGCTACAGAATTCCAGGTTTCTTGTTATATAGCGATTATACAAAATTTAATAATCCATGCAAAAGTTGACTCCTCTACAAAAAAGATTTTCTACACTAACTTAAAAAACAAACTCATGAATATTGACCTTCTTAATTACATTGTTGATGAACAAATTAGGCGAGCCATTAGAAATATTGACATAAATCAAAAAGAACATAATACTTCCTCAAATAACCCTAAACATATCAGCCTACTATCACTGTAATCAAATGCATTCTAACTACAAACAAGATAAAAAAAAACTTTAAAAATGCATAAGTACTCTATATATCCCCAGTAATAGCAGTAAAAAAAAAAAATAAATAAATAAAATAAAACTAATTATATATTATACTAAAGTTAATACAACCAACTTATCCCCAATAACTCCTCTCCATTAACTAATGTTTTGCAAAAGACCAATGTTGTATATCAAGTTAAACATCTTTTAGGCGATTATATCTGATAAAGTAAATACATCTGTGTTACATGACAACAACATTATCAAAGAGACTTACACTACATATGTCCAATTCAAGTTCTATTGCACAACATTTAAAGGAACATTCCTGTCCACATTTATGATTGAGAGAAATATTAAATCAACAATCCAAGTATACTTCACCACAAAAATAAAAAGCAAAAACTTCAGATTCTCAAAGCTCTTTATATAAAAAAAATTACAACAGACACTAAATAAAATTATGATTATAGCAACAATATTCTAAAATGTCCATGACAGAATTGGTTTTAAAATAACTAAATTGTAATTTTTGAAAAATTACAATTATAACAATATTTTAAAATACATGAATTGTAATCCTTAAACATATTTATATAAATACAAATTAAGTTACCTCTTTTACATCGTAAATTTTGAATCAACAGTGCATCCCATGCATGTGTTCAAAAACATGTAACATTAATTTTTGTTTCAGCAATTCACCCCTAAAATGAATTTTGGATGAGATTGAAAATACTGGGGAAAATAGAATAAAAAAAAAATTTAAAATACAGTGCCTTCCTTGATGATTTTAATTATAACACAATAAAATTAATCCTGGACTATGAGGGGATTAAAATAAAAAGACAGTGTCTAAATTATTCAAACATATATATATATATATATAGCAGAACCTGCCATATGCGGCCCTCTTCGTTAGCGATCAGCTGCTATTAACAACTGTTTTTCTATGCACAAACAATTTACTAATACTAATTGTCCTCCAGTGAGCAACAACCTTCAGAAAGAGACAAACAACATCAATGAGTGAAAAATAACTGATCAATTTACCCGAGCCACAAGATTAGGAACTAGGCCCAACCCTTTTACTATAAAACCAATAAAATGTAAATGCAAATTCTACTCCAGCAGCTTCTTTTCTTGCACTTCCCGCCTGTGGAATTTTCTTCTGTTTACTTGCTTCCCCCGTCAGATACAATCTCCAAGAATTTAAATGTAAAGTCAATAGTCATCTATCTCACTAACCTGCATCCTCTCTCTCATATGCTCCTTTCTCCGCCCACTTCACTCTTATCAGTATTCTCATCCTTCTTTTACCCACTTCCTGACACCTCCTATAACCTGTCACTCTTTCTCATAACTTTTCTTCTATATAACCCTGTAACACCCCAACGGACCGTCCTAACAATTTCTCCGGCGGCCGTTCTCTACGCTGTGATGTTTGCCGGGAGTTTATTGAAAAATGTTGGACGAACAGCTGGGGGTACAAGATTGAACCACAAGGAACGAATTTCCACAACTTGGATGAGTTGAAAGGATGCTTCATTTCGTTTAGAAAAGAGCTAGCCTTTACGGTTGGGGCAGGCGAATGTGACACACAGCTCTAACTAATTAATGGAGATCAACAAATCCGAACTGAACGAAACAAGACGAATGGAGATTCTTACTTCAAGCTCGCGCCCGGTTGAACTCAACTCTCCTTAACTCACTGACTCGGAAAAATTACCTGAATTTATTTAAAATTGACTCGGAAATCCGGAAATGCTTTAGACCACCGGTGATAAACATTGGCGACTGTAAGTCTGAAATTTCAGTTATCTTTTTTTTTTTATCTTAATAAAGCTTCCGCCGGAAAATTCTTAATATGTGGTCAAGATACACTAAAAGACAGCCTTTGACCTGGTCATTCAAAAAAACCTATTTCCTGAACTTTATCTTTTATCACATTAAATCACTGAGTCAAATATTTAGTGGAAGAGTGGCAGGATTTAAAACAGTAATCGGATACTCTTGTCTCTTCCACAATTTTCCTCATAAAAGAAAAAGCGTTTATTTTTTCCTCTTTTTCACTTTTGTTAAATATGTTTTTAAACTATTTTCAATTCTAATCTATTTTCTATTTTAATCTATTATAATAAAATACATATGCCTAGTTATCGTGTCACACCCACTGCAAAACAGTGGTAGTAAAATGCTTTGCTTGGGGCGATATGATTATTAAAAAGAACAAAATTCCTATACTATTATATGGATATAACTTGGGGGATCAATTCTACATTACAATCATTATATAAACTGATCCCTCACTTTACGGCCACATTCATTCTTTTATCTACTTCCTGACACCCACTATAACCTGTCACTATTTCTCATAACTTTCCTATGTAACCCCCTGCAAAACAGTGGCAGTAAAATACCTTGCTTGGGGCAATATGATTATGGGAAAAAAAAAAAAAAAAAAAAAAAAAAAAAAAAAAAAACATATTTAGAAAATCAATTAAAAGTTTAGATAAATTAAAAACAACAAAGTGCATTTTTGATCTTAGTATTTAGAGTGACTTTTTGGAAAAATGGTCTCATAATTAAAAAAAAAAAAAGAATTATATGATTTACATTCCCCAATGGAAAAAGAAATTGGTATAGATAATGTATTTCTAGAAATTTTATACAATCGTAGAAAGAGGGCGGGTAAAAGATGTGAAAAAAAATTATTACTAAGATTTCATACAATGATAGTTGTATAAATAATTTCATTAATTTGTAAATAAATCCTGAAAATTTCATTAAAATCAGACTATCAATTTTTTACAAGAATTTTCTAATTAATGTCTTTCAATGCCAAAAAACAATTTGCATATGTTTTCCTTACGTAAATGTGGCATGAATTGCTGATAAAAACAAAAAAAAAAATGAAATTTTAACTGGAATTTCAAATTTGTCAGAAAGGATTAAAAAAAATTTGTTTAAATTATGGCAGTAAAATTTAATCTTTTCTCTTAATAATAATAACAAACATTTTGATGATAAAACTGTTTTTATCAAGTTCAAGCCCTTTTAACATCATGCTATGCCATTTTGGGGGTGAATGAGTGGAGACACCTATTTTAGGTCCTTTTCTTGACTATTGTAAATATGTTTTTAATATTTTTAAAAAATTTTAAAATCAAATTATGCAGAATAAATTTCGTTAAAGTTAGGCCATCTTATGTTCTCATTCATTTATTACCAGATTAGATGGTAAAATTCTTATATCTACATTCTGGTGAGTGGAATATACGTTCCTGGTGTAGATAGGTCATTACCATGAGCTTTTAGTGAACAATCACCTGCTGTAAGCAAGCAGTTTTTAATGGCAGTGGAGTGGTCGTATAGGACAGGTTCCCTTGTGTGTGTATACACACACACACACACACACACAGTACTGTGCAAATGTATTAGGACAGGGGTAATTGTTCTAAAAATCTCACTGAAATTCAAATACAGGGTGAAAAGCCAAACTTTTGTAAGAATTATTTAACTAAAAAGGAAGGAAGGCAGGCTTCAGAATTTAAATTGGCCCCCACAAAGCCCTGATCTCAATCCTATTGAACATCCATAGGATATTCTGGATAAAAAAAATGGATAAATCTAATGTTACTTCGCAAGACACACTTTGGGAACAAATACAAGCTGCTTGGCAAGAAATACCATTAGATACATTGAAGAAGCTTGTGATGTCAATGCCCGACAGAATGAAGGCTGTGATCAAAGCAAAAGGCTATTATACTAAACTAGCAGTATAGCCCGGCGTTGCTCGTGTGTAATGAAAGCTTTAAAACTAATCCATGGTCCTGGAGCTCAGACTCTTTGGATGTTAGCACAAAAGACTAAAAAAGCAATAATTGTTTCCAGTTAAAGCGAAACCGTAGCCTGAAAGAAAAATGAATGGATGTAAGTCAAATTTTGATTCCCTGGTATCGATATCAAATAAGTTTTTTTTCATCGTAAACTGAATTTTGAAGGCTAAATAAGTCCTCTGAGTAAATGGCATCATGGCTGAGATTAAGAACTACAATTATACCTACTTAGAGCCAAACCCAAAGTAAAAACTAAAATGAAAGGGCTGAAAAAAGTACAGACACACAGGTAGATAAACAAACACACACAAACATCTTGCCTTTTATATATATATATATATATATATATATATATATAATTGATTTTCTGCACTATTCTAAGAACTGCAACCTTGAAACTTCTGAATATCATTTCTTATGTCTTTGTATCAAATTTGATTAAAATCAGACCACTCCTTCTATAAGCTGATTTTTTCGATTATTGATATTTATCAGGGGTACCTTGACACAAAACCTAGCTAAGAACACTTGCAGACGCTTATAGTACAACTGTGTAAATTTTCAAGAAAATCAGTTCAGCCATTTCGGAGTCTATAGGGAATGGACACACACACACAAAGTACCATTTATAAAATCATTTGTTTGAGCATTTTTTTTTTATTATCATCGACACTTGTATTTAAGTAGATTATTATTATACGATAAATTTTTATAACGAAAAATTTATCGTAAATAATCAGGCCAGTAGATATAAATATATAATACTGTTTAATTAAAAACAGAATATCTACTTAAATACGAGTATCGATAAAAAAAAATAATGCTCAAACAAATGATTTCAAATTGTCTGTTGTTTATAACTAAGTTTCATTAATCTTCATTAATTTATTTATATATATATATAGACACACACTTTTATACATGTATCTACATACACATTTACCCAAGCATATACATGTATTAGGTCTTTTTTTTTTTTTCCTTTAGGCCTAAATCACATAAGATAAGGCAATTAATTTAATCTATGATGTCCACTTGTCCTCAGTGACAACAAGACATATAAAACAGTGTGAGGAAAACTTTTGTTACTTTCAAATTGAAAAAAACCAAAAAAAAAAAAAAAAAATACATGATTTCCCTGGGGGGGGGGGGGGGAGACATACATCTGATAAAAAATTTTCTTCATTTCATCTTCAAACACACACACACACAATATATATTTGTTAAATATAACAGACAATGAATGAGCCATTCTAAACATCATATTTTGGCTTTAATTTCAGGTGAAAATAAAGACAAAAATTGTCCAACATTTGGATATCTTTTTATTATGCTGGTTCATATGTCTAATGAGGTTCCATTGAAATTTCTTGAGGTTAACATTTCTGTCGCACACGTGGTTTGACATCACAGAACCATATTGCTAATTTACAACTCGCGTCTGCTATTCAGTGACTGTTATTGTTATATAGCAATGTTTTATGTTAACACAAGATAACATCATCTTTGATGGTGGATGTCTTTCTGCTAACGTTCCTGTAACCTCTCTGAAGATGATTCATGTGAACCGAAAGCTTAGACCCAGCATAATAAAAAAAAAATATCCAAACATTGGACAATTTTTGTCTTTATTTTTAGCTGAAATTAAAACCAAAATACGATGTTTAAAACGGTTCATGATTAAACATAATAGACGTTCATTGTCTGCTATATTTAACAATATATGTTCAGAAAATTATCTGCTGCCTCGATACACTATATAAGGTAGTTGAACAACAATATTTGCATTTATACAAGGTGAGTCAACAAAAGCTTTTTGTTGGACATGGTTTTGATTTTTGTTTTCTATACTTTTAAACATTTTTCTGATTTCTAAGATATATTTAAATATGAACTATCCAATGTCAATGTCCTTTTAGCTTTCACAAGGCATTATTAAAAAGATTTTGTTGATAATGTCATAAGTATATATGTATTGTTTTTTGTGTCATATGAGTTTTACCTTTTTCTTTTATTATTCTATCTTCACTTGATTGTTTTAAAAAATATTGACTTTATGTCAATATGCTGGCATGTTTGTTTTAATAAAAAATTTGTATATTTTACAGAAATTAATGAATTTTAATGAAACTTGGTTATAAACAACCGACAATTTGAAATGATTATTTTTTATCGATACTTGTATTTAAGTAGATATTCTGTTTTTAATGAAACAGTATTATATATTTATATCTACCGGCCTGATTATTTATGGCATACATTTTCGTAATAAAAATTTATTGTAAATAATCAGGCCAGTAGAAATAAATATATAATACCGTTTCATTAAAAACAGAATATCTACTTAAATACAAGTATCGATAAAAAATAATGTTCAAACAATTCATTTCAAATTGTTGGTTGCTTATAACCAAGTTTAGTTAAAATTTGTTGATTTCCGTAACTATACACACACACACACATGTGACATAAGAATGGAATAATTTTGCAATTTAATATACTTTTAGGTAAATTCTCATCAGAAATTTCCACTTCAATCTAAACAGACACACAATAATATATATATCTATATATATATATATATTTTAGAACTATCTATGGTTTTAATGCATGTGATATGACTGATCAAAGAAAATTGGCTTAAACAAAATTGAAAATACCAAACTTCTGTCTTTTCTCCCAATCTCTGGCATGCCTTTAATAAAAGTAAAACATGTTCAGTTGATATATATTTCCTATTTATTTTTATCGGATATGTCTTTGTGTAAATAAATTAGGATCGATTGACTTTTATTATTTATCAACCAAATATCAAAGTATTTGGGATTGAGAGGAGGAAGAACAAATAGGAAACATTTATCAATCTAACACGTTTCCCTTTTATTAAAGCTTCATCAGAGAATGAGATATGGAGAAGAAAAATAAAAAATAAATTCTATCTTTATTTTTTGCTGCTTTATTTTCATTGGTTAATTGGGTTTTGTGAGCACTTGACTTGTTAAGCAGAGTTAGTATAATTTATGGCATTCCAAAAAAATGTTCGTATCACATTTGAAAAACAGGCTTTTCCTTCTTGAAACTGAACTACTATAAATTAGAAAGTCTATTTTGTTTACTTGTATTAAAGACTGTGTCTAATTCTAAAAGGCATTGATGTTTTATTATTCATTTAGTGTAGTCACACGAGAAGTGTAACTATTAAAAGAATCATTGCATTAAGACTTAAAAACATAATGGCTTAAACCATATCTGAACTCGCTTCCATATTCTTGTTTTCCTGACGGCTACAACCTCCAGGAATTTAAATGCAATGTCAATACTCATCTGTTAACCACTTGACTAGTTCTTTCACCACCCTGTATATCCTTTCCTTTCTCTTCACCTTTGCAACTGTCATAACACCTGTATTCCCATCCTTCTCTTGCTCCTTTCCAACTGGTTCGTCTTCCTCTTCACTCTCTTCTACTTAATCTTTTTACTCTTATGTAGCCCCCTGCACATCAGTGGCATTACCGCCTTGCTTGGGGTGATACGATTAAAAAAAAAAATAAATAAAAAAAAATTAAAAAAAGTCTTTTCAAAGCTAAAAATATTAATGGCTTCCAAGCTAAACGAGAAAAAAAAAAAAAAAAAGTAAATATTGCTTTATGTGTGTATCATAATTCCAGTTTGTCTATGTAAGATTTGCATGATAATGTTTCTTCATGTGTCTAGTAGTCATTATTTTGTTTTGTGGTTGTTCACATGCGAGAAGATTTTATGTACATAATCTGTTAGATTCTGTAAAAATGGATCTAATAAAAGGTTAATGTAATATAATTTTTAAAAAAATTATTTCACCCTAAGCAAGGTAGAACTGCTGTTAGTGTTCAAGAGAGAAAAGACTGGGTACAGGTGGTATTGAAGAAAGGATAAAAGATGAACATTGCATTTAAAGTTTTTTGAGATTATAGCTATCAGGAAAGCAAGTAAATGGAAGGGTGCTCCACATTGAGGAAGTGTGAGAAAAGAAGCATTTGACAATTTCAACACTAAAAGAGTCGGACCTAGATGCCAACCTAGCATGCTTAAATTCACATGGCCAGGGTAGTAGGGAAAAAACTCATCAGAGTAGTTGGCATGAAAATATTTGGAGAAAAGACAGAAGGAAAGCCATGTCACATTAGAGACATAATGTTTTTGATGCGTGTTTATAGTTGCTAAAATATTTATCAGTATTCCCTCAAACCGTTTTCAACATAAAAATGTTTTTTTTTTTTTTAAATCAAGGTAGCATCTGTAAAATTGAAATTGTAGCTTGTTTTGTTTTGGAATTGTAAAAAAAAACTATTTAACCCATAACTGGGAGGAGGAGATGAATTAAATTAGGAGCAAGTAGAAAAATCTTTATAATGATCCACACATTTTCCAAAGGCTGTAAGGGTTTAGGGTGCCCCTCATCTGGTGAAAAATTGAAATAAGTTGAATTCATTTCAACTTATCACCAGATGAGGAGCACACGTAGCTCTGAAACGCAAAGATCTTTGTGTAGTGATACTATGCTTTTATAAACCATTATAACAACCATTACAATATAAAGCTCTACATTGTATCGAGCACTCTTTATAAAAGTAAATGCCTGAACAGTGGGTTTAAAACCTCTGTGTTCCATAACTTTCTTACAATATATATATATATATATATATATATCTCAGCCAATTACACTACAATGTTTCAACCTTTCAGTATTGTCAGGAGTCATAGATTAACATTATTGTGCATTCAAATTAAAGTAATGAGCTTGACTGGGATTTCAACTTAGCTCTCCAACTTTTGATTCTGAATCGCTATCCGTTACGCCACTCACACTAAAAATAGTTACGATGTGGTAAGGACAAACAATATTTGCTGACTGCTCCAACTACAGTTAAAATAATCATCTGTCAAGACTTTGAAAACATTTGACATGTGTATTATACTTCGTGAGTACAAAAAACAAATTGGAAGTTATTGAAAACATTTAAATTCATCTAAAGGGTGGGGTTCATCTAAAGGGTGGGGTTCTAATAAGTAGAGGGTGGATAGAAAAATCAGTAATAAACAGGCATAGTGAAAATAATGTAATAAACAGGCATAGTGAAAATAAAAAAAGGAAGATGAAAATCTTTCAAACAGTGAATTTTCAATAAGTTTGTTTCAAGGTTTAACGACCTATCAATCCTTATGGGATCATTTAAGGTCATAACCAATGATTTTGGTTAAGATTATTTTATTCTTACATTTTCCTTTTCGAGTATCAAGATTCATTGGGATTTGTTTTTAAGAGCAGGGTCCCCAAGTCCTACCCTTGTTATTTAACCCATAACTGGAGGGAAGGGACGGATTAATAACTTTCCCAAGGGTATTTGTGCGTAAGGGAATGCAATGAATTCAACTGGAATTCGAATATGGCTCACTGATTTCTCTTTCCGAGCCGATATCCAATGCACCACAAAGCACATCCGTCACTATATGCTTACAGCACCTGATATTCCCAAGCAGTCACCCATCTAAGTACTGACCAGGCTCAACATTGCTTAACTTCGGTGATCGAGCGAGAACCGGTGTATTCAATGTGATAGGCCGTAAGCCTTTCAATAAGTAGAATGGTTAAAATATGACTAAAAACATGTCTTTTAAGCAATAACTGAGTAGTACAAAAAATAAGAACGAGACAATATCACTAGACAGGGCCACAAGAACAGTCTACTCCTGTAGATTAAATAAAGGGTTTGATTCAGATTTACCTGTCAGTTACAAGGGTTGATATCAACCAGATGAACGAGCAAAACAAGTGTTTTTATTGATTGTTTTTTTTTTTCTTTTTGTTTTTTTCATGTGTGAGAGAGAAAATCAAACAAACACACACCAATAAATAGCACATAAATTATTTTTAACTTAATACAAACAGAATGAAAATTAGAAAAATGGCAGCTGCTGAAACTTCCTGATGAGTAGACTGAATAATTACAAAATGGTTTGTTAACAAAACTTTGGAGTTGGGCTGTCGAACATAACATCAACCAGCTGTGCTAAATTTTATTCTTGTAATAATCCTATATATATATATATATATATATATATATAGTGTAATGGTTGTTACAATGGTTTATAAAAAGCATAGTATCACTACACAAAAATCTTTGCGTTTCAGAGCTACATGTGCCCCTCTCTGGTGATAAGTTGAATTCATTTCAACTTATCACCAGATGAGGAGCACACGTAGCTTTGAAACGCAAAGATTTTTGTGTAGTGATACTATGCTTTTATAAACCATTGTAACAACCATTACAATATAAAGCTCTACGTTGTATCGAGCACTCTTTATAAAAGTAAATGCCTGAACAGTGGGTTTAAAACCTACGTGTTCTATAACTTTCTTTCAATATATATATATATATAATCAATACAAGTATAAAATTTATATATATCAGCCATTTACACTACTATGTTTCAACCTTTCAGTATTGTCAGGAGTCATAGATTAATATTATTGTGCATTCAAATTAAAGTGTTAGAAAATCAGTTAATCTAACACCTGAAAAAAAAAAAAAAAAAAAAAAAAAAAAGAAGAATTTAATCTATAACACCTGATGATATCAAAAGGTTGAAGTCATGGTATTGTTATCGGCTGATCTTCTGAAGTTTAATATTTAAAATCTCTGCATATTAAATCTTTATTTTTTATTTTCTTCTTTAAATGTGTATTGAGTACTTTTTAATACAACTGTTTACTGATCTAATTTGACTAACCAATAATGGTTTAATAATTATGTATGTGTGTGTGTGTGTGTGTGTGTGTGTGTGTGTGTGAATGTGTGGGTGTATGGTTAGATATGTTGCTGCGATAAAAACACTGTATGAGTGAGTGGAGTATCAGACTGCCAATATATTCATAAATAATGACCTATCCTATTTTGATTACATGGAAAGACAGAAAAACAGTGATGCTAGTTGGTTTCAGCGAGGAAAAGAAAGACAGAAAGAAAGGAAACAAATTTAAACATGAGAGCCATGGAATTTTCATAGGGACTAACAGCATGAATGACCAATTCATTTTTTGACAGCTTACCAACCCTTTGAAGTTTATTTAAAGCCAGAAAATATTTTTAGATTGCAATAATTTCTTTTTTTGAGATGATAATTGTTTAGTGATACAAGTCTTAACCTATAGCAGGAGGAGAAGAGGTGGACACATACTCCTCCTAAGAGTCTTTGAGTGCAAATGAATATAGCAAACCCCACTGGAATCAGAACTTATCTCTTTGATGAACAATTCTAAGGTATTATTTATTACACCACCCACACATCCAAGCTTACAGCACCTGGTATTCCCAAATGATTACCCATCTAGATCCTGACCAGGCTCAATGTTGCTTCACTTCATTTTTTGTTTGATTTTGTTTAGTGGCATATCAACTGCCATGGATTATTTAGCATTGAAATCTAAGTATTTTTTACGTAATTTTTGCCTTTAACTACAGATATTTTGTCCATAATTTTATACTTTCAGAGTAAATGTATGTTTTTTAAGATATATATTTTGTAGACGATAAAATGTATTGTTGGTAATTTTACTATAAAAAAGTATTTTTTTATATTTTAGTGTTGCATTGATTGTTATCTTATGAAAATGTACTGTTGGATTTTTGTTAGAAGGTTCAACATTTGCCCATAGCTGGGACCCTAACAATTGCTACCATCCTGAGTGAGAGTGAACATGAAAACAACAGCAATTAAGAGGTGGTTCCAAAATACAAAAAACAAACTCCAATCTCCTGATCAGAGCCCTTGCTTCCAGATGTAGTTTATCGTCATACCCAGGACACCTTAACTTAACAATTGCACAGGGACGGATGTTTCAAGATGATGTTGCCATAAACCTCAAAATGTAGAGAGAACAAAAATAAAAACAATAGTCTCAATATAAAATAGTGTAAAAAAAGTTTTTAAAATTATAACAATTCCTTGAAGAAATAAAAACTAAAACCCATTGTTTACAAAGCTATTCTAGTCCTTCCCACACATGTATAAACTACCGCCCATAATTATTAGGCCACTCCAGTTTTTTTTTTAAAAGAAATGATGTATTTCATGCTATTTTTAGTATTTACTGTCAAATGAAAATAGAATAGTTCTTTTGTTATTATTACTTTGCAAACTTTTACAAGGCAAGGAAGCAAAGATGAACTCGTCTGAATCACTAAATTTTATTCATTCTTTCATTGATGAAACTGCAATATAGGTAATTATTAAATATTTATAAATTCATTTGATGCACATGTTATTGTGCAGTATTAACAAAAGAACCATTCTATTTTCATTTACAATTGTTCACTTGGCAATAAATACTAAAAAATAGTATGAAATACATCATTTTTTTAAAACACTGAGGTGGACTAATAATTATGGCCAGTAGTGTACACTATTACCCATTTGGTGCACAAAAAAAAATGTTTTTAATGTTATCAAACCTATAGAGTGTCATGTAGAAAGAAGTGTTGACACCAACTCATGTGGTTGAATGTTGATCGCCAGATAACATAATACTATAAGAAAGGATTATTCCACGGGGATCCCTTGACCACAATAATAAACTATATTAAGCACCAGACAAAAGTCTGGGTGAATCAACTGAGTAAATTAACTGGATTACAAGTTGTAGCAGTAGTTGTACTAGTTACAGCCAAGTAGCAGAGTTAAGTATTCATAGTGTGATATTACTGTTAGTCCTTGAGTAGATTACTCAGGACTCCTAAGAGGGGATACTACAGGAGGAACCTCTCAATACAGTACTATTCGCAAGATACACGGATAACAAACAGTATGGCTTCCGCTTCACCAGGTCTACTGCTGATATGCTCACAACCATCACTGAGTATATACATCAGGCCCGCGACAAAAATGGCGAAGCCTGAACTGTGGCCCCTGAAATCTCCAAAGTGTTTGACAGAGTCTGGCATGCTGGCCTTCTATACAAGCTGCAGGGCAATGGTATAACTGGACAATTGTTTGACCTAATCCAGTCCTTCCTTTCAAACCGTTCAATGAGGGTGGTATTGAACAGACAAGCCTCTCAATACTATCACATGAATGCGGGTGTCCCTCAAGGCTCTATTCTAGGTCCTACGCTTTTCCTTATCTATATTAACGATCTCCGGATGTAATAAGATCCCAAGTGAGCATATATGCTGACAACATTACAGTTTACTCTCGTCTTCATCAAAAATCTACCAAGGTTGAAAAAGCAAACCTCGCTGCCGAGCTTGAAAAGGACCTCCAATCCGTGGTGGACTGGGGTAAGAAATGGCTCGTAAATTTTAATGCTTCCAAAACGAAGCTGCTATGTAATAAACACCACAGACAATAGTTCCTTCCACCCATTAACATGGATCAGGCTTCTCTCCCTGAAAGTGAAACACTGCGCCTCCTCGGGTTAACTCTCACACCAGACCTCAAATGGAATAACTATATAGAATCCATAGCTAAATCCACTGCTAAGAAAGTCGGTTCTCTGTGTAGGGCCAGGAAGTTTTTCCCATCCCAAACAATCCTGCACATATACAAGTCTACCATCCGCCCGTGTATTGATTATTGCTGCCATATCTGGTCCAGTATTACTGCTATATCTGGTCTGAGGTGTCCTCAACTGAATACAACGGAGAATCTGTAATGTGACTGATCCCAACTTGGCAGCTAGGATACAGTCGCTTTCTCACTGATGCAGTGTGGCTTCCCTGTGTCTTTTACAAATACTTTCACAGCTTCTGCTCCGATGAACTTAGCTCACTGTTACCCCCATATACGAATTTCCTCGAGCCACAAGATTAGTAACTAGGTACCACCTTTTTACTGTGAAACCAATAAATTGTAAATGCAAATTCTACTCCAGCAGCTTCTTTTCTCGCGCTTCCCGCCTGTAGAATTCTTTTCCGCATACTTGCTTTCCCAACAGTTACAATCTTCAAGAATTTAAAAGTAAAGTCAATAGTCATCTCCTGTCTCACTAACTTACATCCTCTCTCTCATGCTTTTTCTTCATCCATCCCACTCATCCGTACTCTCTTCCTGACACCACCTGCAACCACTCACTCCTCATAACATTCCTCCTATGTAACCCCCTGCACAACAGTGGCAGTAAAATGCCTTGCTTGGAGCGACACGATTATAAAAAAACTATCTTGCAATAAAAAGATACCAAATAACCCCTCGTAGTAATAACTATTACTACAAATCTACAAGTACATGAGTAATATACCAAGACAATACAATCGTATGAAACATGTCAGTAATATTTTAGGTCTTAACAATAATCAATGACGTTAGAACAGAGTTTATAGTTTTGTCTGTGCGCTGTGTCTCTTCAGGACATTGGTGATCATGTTTCTTCACAATTTCCTGTCTCTTGTAGCTCTTATCAATATTTGTTTTTTGTTATCTCTACTAATTTCTGTTCTGTAAACTATTTATACAAGCTAGTTAGGTGGGCGATGTGATTCCAGTTGAATTCCCGCATCCACTTATGCAGAAATACCCTTAGGAAAGGTATTAATTTCTCTCTTCTCTCCAGTTATGTGTTAAATAATAGGAGGGATGGTTCTATAGCCCTGGCTGGTGACCAGTCTACCGCAGAAAGCAATGGCAACCTACTGCAAGATAATCTTCTGCCCAGTCAGTCACATCTCTTTCGAGACATGATCACCCAAGCGTTTATCACGTATGGCACTTAATTGACTGACACCACAACACATCAGTAACCTTTTAGGTCTCAACAATAATCAACGACGTCACAATATAGAGTTTATAGTTTCATTGTCTATGTTTCGACATGGGCAATCATGCTTCTCCACAACTTCCTGTCTTTTGTAGCTTTTATCAATAGTTGTCCTTTTGCTATCGTTTCTAATTTCTGTTCTGCAAACTATTTACACAAGCTAGTTGGGTAAGATATCCACCACCATCGTCTATTTGAATCTAACATATCAGATATAAAATCTTAATAGAAACAAATTATTTGGTTATTGATCTTAACTCTTTCTGGGTGGAGAAAAATACAAAAAGGCAGGACAGGCAAAACTTTATGAAATGAAAAAGAAGGTACGTATTTGTTGTAATGCAAGAAAGAATTTGAAGCTAACTGACATGTTCAAAGTTGTTGTATCGTGGGGTGGCAGAACAAAGAATAAACAACGGAGGTTTAGGAAATAAATTCGTGTAAATGTGTTTCATTAAAAGAAAGATAAATAGAGTAAAGAAAATTGTCTTTGGAGGCATATGGTAGCAGAGGGAGGGGGGTGAGGTGTCATATGGTAGCAGAGGGAGGGGGGTGAGGTGTCATATGGTAGCAGAGGGAGGGGGGTGAGGTGTCATATGGTAGCAGAGGGAGGGGGGTGAGGTGTCATATGGTAGCAGAGGGAGGGGGGTGAGGTGTCAATTACTGTGGTGATGGCCTTTAGCAGGTGCTTTATGGAGACGGGGAGGTCCATCAAGGAGAGTACTGCAAATCATGGTTGGTCATCTGACTGAAGAAATCCCTTTAATGGGTTTTTATAGATTCTTTTTTTAGGCTCAGCTCAACTTCTGTTTTGTTTCTTTAGGCAAGAGTGGGTGCTATTAGTGAAAATTCTGAATTGTATTTTTCTGTATGTATGTGAAATGAAAGCCATATGCAGAACCTATGCACAATTAAAGTTTTTAGTACAGCCTTGGGTTTCAGAGTGTTCACATCTGGTCAGCAGTGGAAATTTATCAAATATAAATCAGAAGATCTGGTCTAAGGAAGATTATAACAAGGTTAATGTACCCAAGTCATCTTTTATTCTTGAACGTTCAAGAATTAAAGTTCAAAAGAATGATAACTAACAATTCTCAAACCCTGCAGAAACTAAGCCTCCGTGCTTGAATGAATGAATGAAATACTGTCCGATTTTCAGTAATGTCTCAGATCAAAAGAAATGGCTTTTATCTTGAGATAGCTTTTTATGGTTCATCCACTTTTAACTTATTCTTCATCTGAACTATTAGGTTGTGTCATAAGGAATTTTTTATTTATTCAGAACCAATTATTATTGATGAATGTATGATCCTAAGTACTGATCATTAGGGCAGGTTAATTTATTTATTTTTCTTTTTAAAGAAAAATCAACATTGCACTCAGTGTGAAAGTTAGGGTTCGATGTGATAAGTACCGAGACCCAAACTTAGATTCATAGCTTTTACCAATTTTTGAGCATTTACTTTTAAAGATGTGCATGGGTGGCGCAGTGGATATTGGCTTGAAATGAGTAATTGGAGAGCAGAGTTTAAATTCCAGTTGAATTTGTTGCATTCTCATACGCACAAATACCCTTGGGAAAGGTATGAATCCATTGCTTCTCCCTCTAGCTATGGATTAAATAGCAGGACAGATTGGGTTCTGTAGCCTTGGTTGGCAACTAGTCTACCACAGAAAGTAATGGCAACTTACTGCAGGAAAATCTTCTGCCCAGTCAGTCATGTCTCTTTTGGGACATGATTACCCAAGCAGGTATCACGTATGTCAATTAACTGACTGACTTTCAAAGATCTTCATAAAATGTGCAGAAATACCAAATTTTTTCAGGTTTTGCTTACAAACCAACTCCAAAATTTTACTATTTCAAGAATAAATCCAAATAAAGTTGATATTTTTTGTATTAGATACATTGAATGGAAAATATGTTCAAACCTGAATTCAAATTATGAATCATCACAAATAAAATATGTGGATTTTTTTTTTATATATACTGTATTTGATAACTAAAAAAAAAAAAAAATAATAATAATAATAAAAAAGGCTACTCAATGAATGAGATTTGTTAGATTATAATTAATCAAAACAAAGATCAGATAAAAGTTTATATTACACCATAAAACTCCTGGGCTTAAATTATACAAGAAAATGTTTTAAATTTGCATTATTGAAAATCACTTTAAAACTACTGCACTGTATAATATATTATAATCTAGCTAAATTGTTCTGTGTAATTTCCCTTTGAAGTAAATGAAGGTCTTATTTCATGGGACAATGATTTAGTAATAATGTACTTGTGCTATGCATCTTCAATGTATAGAATTTATAAAGCTTCAGTAAATTATAAATTTTCTAAGGCTGTGCTATAAAGCATTCACTGATCACCAGAATGAAATTCAACTACAATTTTGAACTTAATCTTTAAAATAGTTTCCTCAAAAAATGGTATTGATTTGAAAAAAAAAACAAACTATTTTATGTCATTATTTATCATGCGAAAGCGTAACTTTCAAACCGAGTGCAATACCATGGTTTCAAAATCAACCCGACTTATTGCGGGTTTCTTTTCTCAGGGCTTAAGGGTCAATGCTGCTGACTATAAGGTAGTGTTGGAGATGGTTGCTAGAAAAAAGTCGTAAATATTACAAAATATGTTACCCAATGAATAAGAATTGTTAGATCATAATTATAAAAACAAAAAATAGAGACAAGCATATGTAACACCATAATAACGAATACAAATTATGAAATAAAATGTCCTAAATTTGCATTGTTTGTTGAAAATTGAACTAAAATTTAGTTTATATTATGAAGCAATATATTATACACTACAGTAGTGTATAATATATTGCTTCATAATATAAACTAAATTGTTCAGCATAATTTTCTTTTGAAGGTTTTATTTGATGGTACAATGATTTAGTAACAATGCGCTCGTACCATACATCTTGACCCTATACAGTTTGTAAAGGTTCAGTAAATTATAAATTTTATAAGGCTGGGATATACTTTCACTAATCACCAGAAATAAATTCCAATTTTCCTCAAAACAGTAAAAATCTGGAGGAAAAAAAAAAAAAAAAAAATTAGTTTGTCATTATTTAGCATATCAAACTCCAACTTTCAAACTGAGTGAAATTGAACAGTTCCAAAATCGACCTGACCTACTAATCATGTGGTGGGGGGCAGTTAAGAATCAATACAGTTTAAATAAACTGAATGTACAACTAATTTATGAGCTTTGGAATTATGTCAGTAATTTTCATTGTTTTCACCATTTTTTTTTTCTTATTTTGTTTGCTAATCCTGATGTAACACGATAACTAGGCGTATATTAAGGTGGATTTGTAAAATATGTATTTTTTTATAATAGATTAAAATAGAAAATGGTTAAGAATAGAAAATAGTTTAAAAACATGTGTTTTGTTTAACAAAAGTGAAAAAGAGAAAAAAATAAATGCTTTTTCTTTTATAAGGAAATTTGTGAAAGAGAAAAGGGTATCAGATTACTGTTAAATCCTACCAGTCTTCCGGTAAGTATTTGACTAAGTGATTTGATGTGATAAAAAGATAAAGTTTAGGAAATAGATTTTTTAGTGTCTATTGTATCTTGACCACACATTAAGAAAATAAAGAAAAGATAATAGAATTTTTGCTTTCTCCAGGCAATAAAAAAAAATTTAAAAAAGCCTGGTTATAAAGTGTCAGGGCTATAAAAACATCCTGCTGAAGCTTTATTAAGATAAAAAGTTAAAAGAAAAATCCTGGAAAATACTTGGAGGCTTAGTGCAGACATCCCGTTTACACATCAAATGAAGCAAAATTTAAGTACCTTGAAATTTTGGACTTACAATCACCAATGCTTATCGCCCGGGAGGGGGGTTCTAGGCACTTCCGGATTGTTTTAAATAAATAGTTAGTCCAGCCGGGCGTGTGCTTAAAGTAGAAACTCCGTTCGTCTTGAGTCGGTCAGTTTGGCATTTGATCTCCATTAATTAGAGTTAGAGCTGAACGTCACATCGCCTGCCCCAACCGAAAAGGCTAACTCTAAACAAAATAAAGCATCGTTTTAACTCATCCAAGTTGTGGAAGTTCGTTCCTTATAGTTTAATCTTGTAACCCCAGCAATATCACAGTGTGGAGATCGGCCGCCAGAGAAATTGTTCGGACCGTCCACTGGGGTGTTACACTGAAAAGAGAAATCTGAACATCTATGTCATAAAAGTTCTGATTATCTGTTCCTAACTCACTATCTGCATGCACACACACAGTCAGTTCATTATAAGAAATTGGAAAAATACATTCCCCACCCACTCACATCTATCCTGAGTTGTACAATAAAATCATGAAGTTAGAGACAATGAGGAAAGGAAAACAATTTTTTTTTAAATCCTAAGAAAATCAGATAACTATAGAACTTTATTGAATCTTTATTGAAAATTATTTGCTAATAAATAGAATTTTTTTTTTTAAAGGTTTGTCAAATTTTGTGAAAATATTTCTAGGTTTGTCATTGAATTAATATATATGTCCACATATGCAAGCATATGTATATTATATGGAAAAATGTGCACACAAAACTAATATTCTTAAGGTTACATTAAATCTGGAAAAGAACAGGACAAGATATTCTAGTGAAGTAAAAAATAAGAAGTTTCTTATGCAGCTAAAAATAATTCAAATTTTATTTTTAGCTGCAATATTTTAAAAAATTTCTTATTTCCCACCACTGCAAGACAAAAAATAAAAAAAATAAAAAATAAAAAATACTAATTTGTGACATTGTAAGTTCCAAAGCATATTTTTCAGTATCAGTGTCTTCATCCCCATTTTTTTTTTTTCTAAAGATTGGCAGGTAGATAGTGCCAAGTTCTTAGCATGGTCAAGAAACCCTTAAAAAAAAAAAAAAATCTTTTTATAACATTCCCTTCCAAAATCATAGAGCTAGGTTATTCGGTAAACAACCCCATTTTGAATTAATAAAAGCAAACATTTTATCTTGAAAGACAATGTGAACGTACAGTGGATTAAAACATGTCTTCCAAATACCAAGTAAATTACTAAAAATCAACAAAATTTTAACAGAAACAAAGAAAAGAGTACTGAACTGTTGTGTAATAACAATCCTTATGCATGGCAGTGAATGCTGGACAATCGTTTCATAGATGAAGGAAAAACCTACGATTTGCTCTGACAGCCCGATGAGACCTATACAGTTGAAACTTGGGTACTGAGTGAGGGATGAATATTACACTTAATGTATCATTGGCTCTGAATGTTAAGTTCTTTGGATTAGGCTTTGAGCACTTTTTTAAAAATAACCATCTACTGCTCTAACCAGTACCTCTTTTACTGTTGTGTGTGTGTGCACACACACACACACACATAAGAAAAATTAAGGCAGACACGTTATTTCATGTCTACCTTAATTTTTCTTATATTTGCTCTATATGTATTTATATATGTATATATTTAGAGCTCTCTTAGAGAGTTATCCTACCAAAGTATGTACAGGATACTCCTTTGGATTCTTCTATACCCACACCACATGCTTAATATATATATATATATATATATATATATATATATACATACACATGTATAGATGTCCAGTCCATAAACGGCGAGGATAATCCAACAAGATCAACTTAATATAAAATATTAAATGTTATATCTATATAGAGAGCTCAATGAATGTTATCCAGAGCAATATGATATTTATAAAGGAAAACTCAACAAGTCATTTAAATTGATTATAAATTATAATTAATTTCAATAAGCTAAATTAGCTCATTTCATCAGACCACACAATATTCCTTCTATTTGGTACAAAACATTTTGCCGGAATAAGTATTTCCTTTAACCAAAAAGAAAAAATTAAAAAGGAAAAAAGAATCAGAACAGAGGTATTGCCGTATATATTTTCCATTTGTAAACGAGTTATTACACAACCTAGGTTTCTACCATTAGTGGTGTTTTCAGGCGATTTTTAATAACCGATTTTACCGTTTTTCTTTTTAAGAATGCTCACATGGCAGGGAATTTTTGAATGCACAGTTTTTAACATTAAAACAAATTGTTGTTTTCATCCATGGTTGTATGAACCCAATAGGTATTTTTTAGTATGGTTAAACTTAGTCATAAATCCTATATATATATATATTAGTGTTGAGTTGTGATAATGTCTTGTGCTAAGGTTGTTTTTGCAGTTGTTTTACTGATAAAAGGTATTTTGGCAAGCAGGGTTTTTTTTGTGGTAGAGTGCATAATATCAGAGTAGAGTGTTGATAGGATTAATGCTGAGAAGTTCATCTCAACTGAAGGTTCATACCAACTTTGAGTTGAATATATATATATGAATTGAAATCTGACAAAATGGATAGAATAACTAAAGACAGGTAAAAAAAAAAAAAAAGAAAAAAAAAGTGTCTTTAATCTAACATGTTTCACTTTTAAAAAAATCTCTGAAGAAGCTTGTTAAAGACAAATGATTTAAAAAATTTTGAAAATCCAGTTGATTGAGGTTTGATTTCATTAGTCAGAAAAACACTAATGTTCATCTAATAAAAGGCTCAAAAGCCACTAAAGTTAGGGGATAATGTGTGGACTTATATTAGCATAAGAAAGAACGAGTGTTAGAAGTATAGAGCTGAAGCAGAATTTAGAAAGAACCATAAACTCAATCCTAAACACGGGATAAACCACTACTACTGTTCAAAAAACTAGGGAGGAGTGTGAACCGGATGATAAAACATATCTACATCTAGCTTCTGTTATGGCTTAACCGTTTTTTAAGGTATTTAAAGCAGGAACATGTTTTGAATTGTAAGAATCCTTTTTTTTGTTTTTGCAAGTGAATATTGCATTAACAAATTTTTGAGAACAATGATTTTTCAAGATACGTTCTACTGTTTAACCCACAGCTAAGGGAGGAGATGGATGATTAAGTTAAAGAAGATGTAGGAAAATCTTTATAATTTTAAGATTCGTCTATTTATTGGCGGACCTGAAAGAGACTACCACCACCCTTAAATTTGTTGTTTTTCACGATTATACTCTAAACTTTTCGATTGACAAAAAAAATTGGAAAAAATTTCAATATTTAAACAAGGGGGGGGGCTCAGTTTTTCATATAATGTTATAGTAAATCGATCCTCCATTTTGGAACCACTCGCCGGTACGATATTACCGCCACCTGCAAATTTGTTGATTATCAATTTTTTTTTTTACTTTTTTCAGTGCAATCTTATCGATTAAACCCTAAACTTTCTGACTGACAAAAAAAAAATTTGGAAAAATTTCAAACAATATTTAAACAATTTTAGAGCAGGGGGACTGAGTTTTTCATACAACCTTATAAATCAATCCTGTGCCGTTAACTTTTTTGCTTGCGCATATTCAACTGACTGAATCCTTTGCGAAATTTTTTAGTAAAAAGCCATTCTTGGAGTTTCCGAGGAAGGTGCCATCATAAGAACTGAAGAAAACTTGAAAAAGACAAAAAACAAAGCTACCCCAATGTGAGTGGTTCCAAAATGGAGGATCGATTTACTATAACGTTGTATGAGAAAATGACCCCCCACCTAAAAATGTTTAAATATTGCAATTTTTACAATTTTTTTTTTTGATAATCGGAAACTTTATGTAATAATCGATAAGAGTGAGCTGGAAAAGGTAATAAAAAAAAATTAAAAACAACAAATTTAAAGGTGGTGGTAGTCTCCTTCATGTCCGCCTATTTAATCTGGTTTTATAAAAAAAAAAAAAAAAAATTTAAGTGAAATAAAGCCGGAGTTTTATTTTTTAATTTTTAATTCTCTACCTAACATTGTTTGATCTGCATCGCCTGTGTAAGTGTCACATTCTGCTAGATTGCATCTTGTGTGTTGGAGGGAATGGTTGGTGGAAGTATTGAATTGTAATTAAATTATATCACACACAAACTTTCTGAGCATGTGTTAAAAAGTTCCCGCCACTTGAAGGAGAATGACCAACACAAGAAGAATAGATGATTATCATATTTTTATGATTCGTGAATATTCTGTTAATTCCACATAACACGCAATAAACTTGATTTGACACGTTTTTTTCTTTCTTTCGTTTTAAACATTGACTTCGCCACAAAATCCTGATGTTTCGTTGTTGAAATACCGATTTTGTTTTTGTTGATTATGAGGATCAGTTTGAAAACCTTTTTTTAAAGCCGCATTAAAAAAAAAAAAAAAAAAAAAAAAAAAATGGTCTCTGAACGACCCACTCAGCGAAATTTCTCGGAATGACTAAACCGGATTTTTTTTTTAATTTAAAAGCTTTTTTTTTTTTATTGAGACGAAACCGAAAACCTTGCTGTGCCCATCCCGTTATTACATAAGCAAGCGCCTGCTTGCACACACGAGCCGCATTTTAAGAGAGTATTTCTCTAATAAAATCAATTAATAATAACAATTGATTTTATTTCGAAATTACTAAATAAAAAATTATAAATAAAACTCCCTTTGAAATAATCAAGAAATAGTGTTTCCTTTTAATTTATTTTTCAATATCCGTTCTTAAAAAATATAAAGAAAGAAAACATAAGAAAAGATTAACAGGCAAAATAAGGGCCCATTTTTTGTTGTTTAATAACATCTCTAATTGCTATCAGCTATTATAATTCAACTCTTTGCAAACAATTTTTTTCAGACGTACAACATTATTCCATTTTAAAATAAATGTTGTGACGAACTAAATTTTAGTTACTAAAATGTGCAGAAAAAAAAAAAAAAGAGCGAGGTATTTCATTTTTCGAGACCCTTCTTGCTTTCCCTCATTCGCACAAAAAATATTAAGTTTTATTTTAAAATTTGTTGTATTATAAAATGAAAAAATAAGTTTAATGCGGTCAAAATTTTTCAAATTTTACAAAATTAAAAAATTTGAAATAAAAAATCTCAGCATGAATTACTTTTTTTTTATTGGTTAAAAAGTTTCTCTATTAATTCAATTTAAATAATTTCAGGAAACGATTTTGGGGAGGTTTATAATTTAAACCTTTTATTTTGACATTATTTAAATTTACTTAAATTAGAGAGAGAATGAGTCTGGTTGCAATTTTTTAAATTAACAATAAAAAAAACTAGTGTACAGAGAGACACTCCACCAGTGGGTAAAAAAGTACAATTAAAACTTTTTTTTCTGATTTGAATTAAAAAAAAAAAAAAAAAAAAAGTTTCAAACATTTGTTTTTCTACTTTTTCATTACGCAAGTTAAAAATGACATAAAACTTAAAAAGAAATTAAAAAGCAAAAAAAAAAAATCAAATTCTTGGGGGGGGGGGGGGCTATTAACAAGAAATCGATTATACGACTAAAAGGTGACTATTAAAATATTCTTAAGAATTAAAAGACAATAATTAAGACGTTTTTAATTATTTTATGTAAAATAAAAAATTGAGACAGTGAAAGAAAATATAACGAAAATTTTCGCTTTTCTCGAGTTTTTTTTTTATTGCGATATTATTGATTAATTTTTTAACGTATTTATTTACATTGGAAACACTGAAATTAAAATAAAATGAAAATAATTCCACAATTTGTACATTTTGTTTTTAGTTTAAGAAATAAACATCAACAGCGGGTGAAAATTGTTTAAAAACGCACAAAAGAAAAAAAAATGAGCGTGTTTTTAGTTATTTACTGTTTTTGTTTGTTTGCAAGCAAAAATAAACAAAAATAAGACACTTCTAGAAAATCAAAAATGATTTACGCAAGGAAAAATTAAAATTAAAACTCACAAAATAGCAAAAAAGAAAAATTAATAACTTAAAATTTAAATTTCAAAAAGATAGTTTTTAAAAAAGCCGGCGAATTATCTCTTGAATTTTGACAATCGATAACATTTGTCATAAAAGATTTTTAACAAGCATGTGTTTTTTAACTTTTTTTTTGTGTACATAACATTTTTTTAAAATATTATCTGTTATCATATTCAGCAAAATAAATACAGGTATAAATCCTCATTTTTCACATAGAAAAAGATTGATATTTGCGAAAAAGGTAAAGACGAGAAATACTTACAAACATGCAATGCAGTAGAACGTATCTTACAAATGTTTTGTGTTGGATCTTACCTCAGAGTACAAATATGCGATCTTCTATCCATGAAGAGTAGAAATAGTCGCTACAGCCAAGGCGGGTAACTCCAAAAAATATATCTGAATCCAAACTTTCTTCTTTTTTTACAGTTAACACTTATTTTCTTTCAATAAATAAAAGCTTTTCAAATACTAAAACACTATTTCAACACTAGATATTTCAATTTACTCTTACCCTAGTATGATAGAACTATTGTAATAAATTTTATTGTTACTGAACGTTCTGCAATTAAGCTAAATTTAACCATAACATTATCTAAAAATGTATCTTCTAATTATTATATTTTGTCAGACAGCTTTTCGGAAAACTTTTATCTAAATTTTTAAAAATAATCATTTGATCTGTGTTTATAATATGGCTTTTCTGAATCAACTGAACAATTTTGCTTCTGACATTAGTAAATAACAATTGCAGATTTAAATATAGAATACCCTTACAAGATTAAATAAATGCTGATTTGATTACTTAATCTGATAAGCATTAAGGATTTATTTTCCCTGTTTTTCTTCAAACAAAAGATAGATAATCTTCTTAAATGGATGAAAGCCTACCCCTCACAAATGAACTTGAAATAATTATTCTTTTTCTATTTTGGAAAACTGAAAATAACGAGCTCAGACAAAAAAAAAATGATGAGTCCCATTTCCAACCATGCTGGATCGAATTACATCGAATCATATTGGCAATCACCAATTGTAGAGGGTATCTGGAGAAAACCGAGTGATGCAGGAAAAAGTGATGCCAGTGTAACCCCAATATAAACATTGTGATAAACAAATACTACAATTTATTGAGAGAAGAGGAAGAAGAAGTTTTCTCCCTTGGTCTGTTAAGAGACGTAAAATGCTCATTGGAAGAAAGTCAATGAAAGGTTGATTGAGATACATACAGTTTCTGAGTTGTTGAGTTCCCATTAGAGTTTATATTGGGAAATGTGTGTGCACATGCATGTGTGTGTAAGAAATAAATTTGCACCACTAATTGCTACCTGCAATTGAGTGCAGGTATGTATGTGTGAGTTAGGTAAAACTAAGAAATATGTCCCTCGTGATAGCGGCTATGCTATCGCGGGTCTGAGCCCTAACTGCCAGTAACATGTGTGTCCCCTGCTTATATGGACATGCAGTAAGTGCGGAAAAATAGGATTTAATATGTGAACACTGAATGACCAGTCTGGATTGACCAATCACTACCTGCTAACATAGCGTGTCTTGCAAATGAAAACAAGCATGTTATTTAAAATATGTGCGAGTATATACAAATATTCATTGCAACGTGGATATGTGTGTGGATGTGAATGTATGAATGCTACAACACATTGTGCCGAGTTCTGTAATGTGTTAGGGTTGAAAGGGTACCATATACACTACAACCATAGAAGAAATGTGTTTAGAGATTGGGCTTATTATTCCTTAAGCTTGTTTTGAATCTACATCAAGTGCCTTGAGGAGGTAGTGTTGCTTTGGGTCAATAGAATGGCTACTGAAAGACCTTATGTCTGGCAACAGAACTTATAGTGGGTTGCTTATCTATTCTTTTCTAGTAATAGTAGGATTCCGTTTTAGTGAAGGGTAATTGTATACGGTGGCAGGTTAACAGATTTTGGCCTTGTGGTAGATAGCCCACTATAAGTCATAAAATGATTATAAAATCAAGAAAAGCAAATTGAGTTGAAAATAACATTTATATATACACATATCAATTAATGTTTTTGCAATTAAAGTAATGCTTGAATTTAAGTCCAACAGAGATTAAAATGTTCATGGAAAATAATATAATGCTGAAAAAGATAATTAGTGCTTAGGAATGTGAGGAGCGTAGGTATGTGAGGAATGTCTTTGAAGTAGTCGCTCCTTAGGTCAGTAAGTACTTTTGAGACAGTGGAGAAGTGATGAGAGGTGAAGGGAGGCAAATGTAGTAGCCGCTCGACTTAAGTCAAGGAGATATTAATTACATTCTTCTCTCTGGGTCTCTGTGTCAGTCTGTCTGTTGGGGTCTTGTCTGTATCTGCTTTTTATATCTGCTTTTGGATCAAAAGCAGCTCGTTTTGAGATTTCATACTTGTATTTGATTCTGGGCTTCCCAATGGCTGGTAAATAAAATTCGCGTAGGCTCACGAAATGGAAATTTGATATTTGATTAATTTTTATTTTTCAACCGAAACATCTGTTCGAATATACCTGCGCAGAGACGACTTTTGTTCATTTGCTTTCTGGTTGGTATAGAGCAAACATCCGGTCCCTAAACTCTGCACACAAGTAAGAGAACCCAGTCATGGGAGTCTGACTATTTCGGCAACTACATCACCCCTTTACATCTGGCTATATAACTCCCCAGACTGCAACACCATTAATTATAATGTGTGGGACACAGATGAGTGAGAGAGTCAACAAAACTCCTGGTAACACCAAAGATTAATTGAAGGCAAGGATTATGCAAAGATTATAGCAGCATTTACCAACTTAAACAAGGAGACTGTCCAGAAGAGTTGCAGGAGATTCTGAAGTTGTCTTGAGGCTATGGTTGAAGCCAATGTTGATTTTATTGAATAAATTTACTCTTTAGTGCTTGAAGATATTTTTGCATACTTTTGGTAAATATATTTGTTAAAATGAGATGTCAGTGTTATTTTCATTTTGCATAATTTAGACACTGATTCATTAATTGCACCCTGTGTGATAGCCATTTTCTGTCAGTAATGCTTGCTGTCATTCCTGACCATTAACAGTTTCTTTTTACTTCATTTTCAAGACATTCTTATAGTAATATTTTACAGTGAATCCTCATTTGTGTATGATTTAAACAACAATTTATCTATTGAACCCCCTTCTCTCTCTCTCTCTCTCTCTCTATATATATATATATATATATATATATAAAGAAAAATTTAGACAGACAAGTATCATACTTCCGATTCACCATGAAATAACGTGCCTGTCTTAATTTTTCTTACATTTGCTCTATATGTATTTATATGCAAATATGCTTAGAGCTCTCTTAGAGAGTTATCCTACCACTGTATGTACAGGATACTCCTTTGGATTCTTCTACCTACACCCACACTGCATGCTGATATATATATATATATATATATATATATATGAAACAAACAGGTGTTCAGACACTCTCTTGAGTAAGTCTGGACATTAGAAGTGATAAGATAATCTAATTTAATTTATGGTTCCAACTTATCCTCAGAGATCCTAATGTATTTTTCCTCACATATAATTTTTTCTTCTTTTATTTTAACCTGAGGAAGCCAGAGAGAGCAGATGCTCTTGGCAAAACATGTTTATAAATTTTTCGCTTTGTGTCATCATTTTCACATTTGTTTCAGATACATACATATATAGATATATATATATATATATATTTTAATTCAGATACTTCAATCTAAGGGAAAAAAGCAGGAAGGTAAATTCCAAAAACCCGATCCTAATTAATATTAAAAATTTTATTTTAATATTAAAAAACGATACAGGAAATTTTTCTCCAGTTTCTGAAAGGATTTTTCTGTTGCTGAGATGATGTGTTATCCCCTGTGGGGATCTTCATATTGAAATGGCCATTCAACTTCTTTGAATTAATCCTTTTTTAATATATATATATATATATATAAATATATATATATATTATTAATCATTATGTTAGAACATGTGCAAACTACATGCTACTATAAA
The DNA here is from genome assembly GCA_037127315.1 of Ascarosepion bandense. Taxonomy (NCBI): domain Eukaryota; kingdom Metazoa; phylum Mollusca; class Cephalopoda; order Sepiida; family Sepiidae; genus Ascarosepion; species Ascarosepion bandense. Next base: position 3,050,625 of record JBBBDQ010001648.1, read on the forward strand.
ATTGTACATTTTGTTTTGACATTGAAAGAACAAAAGATTCTGATCAGGGAGTTAACAGTGATGGTAATAAGCGTTTTATTTTTAAAAAAATTTCTTTTAAGAACAACACTTCCCTTTACTTTTGGAATTTTTTTCCCCAAAACGAAGTAAAAAGATATTAATAAAAAGAAATAGAAAGTGAGGAGGAAAATAAATGAGAAAATGTAAAGAGGGAAAGAGTCAATGGAAATGGGTAAAAGAGAAAAGGTTTTAATTTTTGGCCGGAAGTGAATTGCAGAGAGACATCGGTTACAGTGTTTCAAGTTAAATATCTTGGCTTAAAAAAAAAAAACTGATGATCAAATCACATACACAAACAGAAAAACTGTTCATAAAATGTAAAATAAAGGATATTTAAAAAACACAACACAAAGATATAAATTCATTAGACCTAATGTAATAAATTGGAAAGATAAAATAAAATAAGTTTAAATTGAATTTAAAATTAAAATTAACTAAAAATTAAATTAAAATTAGATTAAAGTAAAATAATATAAATAAATAAAATAAACATAAATAAATAAAAAACATATTATAAAAATAATAAAAAATATATAACAAATATATAATGAAAATAATAAAATAATAATAATAAAAAATGTGAAAAATAATAAATAATAATAAATAAATAAAAAATGTAAATATAAATATAAGGTAGTCAGTCAGTTAAAGTGCCATACGTGAAACACACTTGGGCGATCATGTCTTTTTCGAGACATGACTGACTGGACAGAAGATTATCCCGCAGTAGGTTGCCATTGCTTTCTGCGGTAGACTGGTTGCCAACCAAGGCTATAGAACCCAATCTGTCCTGCTATTTAACCCATAACTGGAGGGAAGAGACGGATTAATACCTTTCCCAAGGGTATTTGTGCGTAAGTGAATGCAATGGATTCAACTGGAATTCAAACTCGGCTCCCCGGTTTCTCGTTCCGAGCCGATATGCACTGTACCACAACGCACATCCTTAGAAGATTATCCCGCAGTAGGTTGCCATTGCTTTCTGCAGTAGACTGGTTGCCGACCAAGGCTATAGAACCCAATCTGTCCTGTTATTTAACCCATAACTGGAGGGAAGAGACGGATTAATACCTTTCCCAAGGGTATTTGTGCGTAAGTGAATGCAATGGATTCAACTGGAATTCGAACTCGGCTCCCCGGTTTCTCATTCCGAGCCGATATCCACTGTACCACAACGCACATCCTTAGAAGATTATCCCGCAGTAGGTTGCCATTGCTTTCTGTGGTAGACTGGTTGCCGACCAAGGCTATAGAACCCAATCTGTCCTGCTATTTAACCCATAACTGGAGGGAAGAGACGGATTAATACCTTTCCCAAGGGTATTTGTGCGTAAGTGAATGCAATGGATTCAACTGGAATTTGAACTCGGCTCCCCGGTTTCTCGTTCCGAGCCGATATCCACTGTACCACAACGCACATCCGTCAAATATAAGGTAGTCCATGGCTAAAACTACTAACAGTAATTACTGAGTGCAATAAAAACAAGTAAAGGAAATAAATAGATCACAAATTGTAATAGAAAATAAAGACAAAATAACATAAGAAGAAAGATTATGTAGGTAAAAGAAATTATCAAGATAGTAAAGTTTATACTATAAAATGTTTATAATTGCTATAGTTTCATACCTTAGATTTAGTAATACTCAGTCAGTCAGTTAAGTGCCATACATGATACACGCTTGGGCAATCATGGCTCGAAACAGACATGACTGACTAGGCAGAAGATTTTCTATCCTGCTATTTAAACTATAGCTGAAGGGAGAAGCGACAGATTGTATTAATAAGTAGTAATTAGTGGGGGATCAGTTTATTACTTCATAACAATAGAAAACCGATCCCCCACTTTATGTCCAGTAGAAGCTTTACTTATGTTTCCAACTATTATCTTCATTCGGTCTGTTAAGTGCCATACGTGATACACGCTTGGGCAATCATGTCTCAAAACAGACATGACTGACTGGGCAGTAGGTTGCCATTATTTTCTGCGGTAGACTGGTTGCCGACCAAGGCTATAGAACCCAATCTGTCCTGTTATTTAACCCATAACTGGAAGGAATAGATGGATTAATACCTTTCCCAAGGGTATTTGCGCGTAAGTGAATGCAATGAATTCAGCTGCAATTTGAACTCAGCTCTCCGATTTCTTGTTCCAAGCCGATATCCACTGCGCCACAATGCACATCTAGCAAGGTTTTAATCTTAATTCTTTAATATATTTACAATTTACTGTAGTTTCATGTCTTTGATTTAGTAATATGTCACTGTATGTATTTTATAATTTCCATTTTCTCTTGCAGACAAAAATTGCACATTTTTTCAACATTGAAAAAACAAAATCTCATCAGGTAGTTAATAATGATGGTCATAAACGTTTTATCGAAAAATGATTTTTAAAAAGTCACTTTCTTTTATTTTTGGAAATCTTTTTGTATGAGGTAAAAAGATATTAAAAAAACAGTGGGGAGAAAGAAAGAGAGCAGAAAAGATGAGAAACCAAGAAAGGGAAAGAAAGAGGAAAGAGAAAGACACAGAGGAAACAAAAAACAAAGAGGAAAACAAGAGAGAAAGCATCAAGAGGAAAAAGCCAATAGAAATAGCTAAGAGAGAGAAATTTTAAGGCAGGAAGTGTAGGGATAGGAAATTAAGAATTAAAATCAACCTTCTTCATTTTTACAAAAATTCATAATGACATGTGAAATTCTGTTTTTTTCCCAAATAGAAAAAGGATTGACCATTTGCTTAAAGAAAAAGTTAAAACCGGATTTAGCAAATAGACACTAAGCTGGTTTTCTGACCAATGAGAGCGAATTGCAAATTAGCAATCTAGTGCAAAAAAAACTAATTACAATAAAAGGCTCTGATCAGCGAAAGTCAGTCAGTCAGATGGGAGCAGCAAGAGACAAAGCTAAAATGTAACAAGAGAAGCTTCAAGTCAACTCGGACATTCGTCTTCTTTCTCTTTCCTTCTGATTCATTCTACTTCTTCTTTTCCATCCAAAGACATTCCTATAAAAAAAACGCTTATATATATGTACGTACGCATAAACTCTTAACTAATTACTACTACAAGAACATTTCTATGAACATTTTTGATGCCCTGAACTTTCTAATTGAACATTAATTTCTACCAATTCTTGTTATGCTTTCCTTTTAATAAATTTCTATTTTAACATACAAAATGTATATTTTTATTCTTATACATTCCACACATTCCAATCTGCCAACAATCAACCTTTTGATGATAATGAAAATAATGTTCTGATGAAGATAATTTTGAATAACTTGTAAGCTGTAGGAAGTTTGGTTATGAATGAAACAAGGCCAAATCAAATTAAACATCAATCATTTCCCTACAGCTTCAAGAGTAGTCAACCCAATATAATTGGTAAAAGTGATTGTCAACTGGCAGCCTACATTCGCACCCTCTCACTTTCTCTCTCGTGCTGCTTTCTTTATTTCTCATCCTTACTCCTTGCCTACTCGCCGTCTACAACAGAAAGCAAAAATAAGACATTACTACTACCCTGTTGATACATCACATCAAAAACATCTTTTCTGTACAAATCAATTTTCACTTTTCGCGAAAACGGATGAACTCTTAATCCTTTAAACTTCTCACTACACTTTCTCTTAGAACATTTCACAGTTAATAATTTTATACCTATAATTTGATGTTATGCTGTTTGATAAATTTTCAAACGAAACAGTTTTATATTCACTCAACCTTCTGATCTGAAGTAAATTGTTGGAAGTTCGATTAAGTTTGGCACAAGGCCAATTTAAAAATTGCTCGGACTTCCTATTTCAGACAACAGTCCAAATAATATAAATAGTGTTGTGGTGATACCGACTGAGCAAAAGCGACGGACCAGATGTTTGCTCTCTCACAACAAAAAGGCAAATGACCAAAAATCGTCGTCGCGCATCCAGGTTCATGCAGATGTTCTGGTTGAAAAATAAAAATTAATCAAATATCAAATTTCCATTTCATGAGCCTTCACTCAACCTTCTGATCTGAAGTAAATTGTTGGGAGTTTGATTAAGTTTGGCACAAGGCCAATTTAATAAACACTGCCCGGACTTCTTAATTCAGACAACATTCCAGATAATATAAATAGTGTTGTGGTGATACCGACTGAGCAAAAGCAATGGACCAGATGTTTGCTCTCTCACGACCAAAAGGCAAATAACCAAAAGTCGTCATTGCGCATCCAGGTTGACGCAGATGTTCTGGTTGAAAAATAAAAATTAATCAAATATCAAATTTCCATTTTGTGAGCCTACGCGCAATTTATTTATCAGCCAATGGGAAGCCCAGAACCAAAAACAAGTGTGAAATCCCAAATGAGCTGCTTTTGATCCAAAAAGCAGATATAAAAAGCCGAGACAGAAAGTACCCAGCAGACTGACCTACGCAGAAACACAGAGAGACGAATGTAATTAGAATCTCCCTTGACCGAAGTCAAGTGGCTTACTATGTTCGCCTCCCTTGCCTCTTTCCTTCTCCACTGTCTCAAATCTACTTACTGGCCTAAGGAGTGACTACACACAAAAACATTCCTTACTCACAACGCTCCCACATTCCTAAGCCTTAAATCTCTTTCAGCTTATTATTTACCATGAACATTTAACCTCCGTTAGACCTATATTCAAGTATGACTTTAATTGTAAAAACATTAATTGATATGTGTATGTATAAAAATGTTATTTTTCAACTCAAATTGCTTTTCTTAATTTTTTTTTTAATCATGTCACCCCAAGCAAGGCATTCCACTGCCACTATAGCGCAGGGGGTTACATAGACGAGTTAGGATGTACATAGGGGGAGAGTTGGGGAGAATGGGAGGGTTAGTGTGTTAGGAGGTGTCTATTGACCTTACATTTAAACTCCTAGAGGTTACAGCCGTCGGGGAAGCAAGCATGCAGAAAGGAATTCCACAGGCGGGAAGTGCAAGAAAAGAAGCTGTTGGAGTAGAAATTGCGGTTACATTTCATCGGTTTCACTGTAAAAGGGTGGGACCTAGTTGCCAATCTAGTATCTTGTGCAAACTCCCACCTAGGGGGCACCAGTGATTTAAGTTCATCAGTGCAGAAGCCATGAAAGTATTTATAGAAGAGGCACACGGAAGCCACATCACATCAGTGAGAGAGTGACTGTAGGCGGTCAGCTAAGTCGGTGTCAATCACGTTACAGATTCTTCGCTGTATTTTGTCAAGAAGCCCGAGGAGAATAGCAGGGGCACCCGACCAGATGTGGCAACAGTATTCAAAACGGGCGGATAGTAGATCTGTATAAGTGCAGGATAGATTCAGGCGGAAAGAATTTCCGGGCCCTGCACAGGGAGCTAACTTTCATAGCAGCAGATTTAGCAATGGATTCGAAGTAGTCATTCCACTTGAGGTCCGCTGAGAGTGTCAGGCCGAGCAGGCGTAATGTTTTACTCTCTGGGAGGCATGCCTGTTCCATGCTAATGGGTGGGAGGTGCGGTCGTCTGTGGTGGTTAATTGACAGCAGCTTCGTTTTTGGAAGAATTGAATTTTATAAGCCATTTCCTACCCCAATCCACCATGGATTGGAGGTCCTTTTCAAGCTCAGCCGCGATGTTCGCCTTATCATCAACACCAGATTTTTGATCGAGACGAGCGTATAGTATACTGTGGTATTTTATAATCATTTTATGACTTATAGTGGGCTATCTACCACAAGGCCAAATTCTGTAAATCTGCAACAATATACAACTAGAACGGGCTCCCACTACAACTAGAAAAGGAATAGATATCTCCTATAGTGTAAATAATTACAATACCTTATCTCTGAAATATAAGCAAATTAATTTTTTTCAGGTTAGCTTTTTAGGCCATTACGTTTCAAATAGGACCAAAGTTTAACTTTGTTTAAAGAAGGCATTTAAAATGCGTTTTTCTTTTTTTTTTTTTTTAGAAAGTCTGTGGTGGTACCTATATTTTTTTTTATGGACCAGAAAATTATGTCTTTGTAAACTTTGTATTGTACTTGTTGTCGTTACTATTTTATTTTTAGTTTTCGGGACAGTTGTGTTTGTTTTATTTCTTTTTAAACAGGGTATATAAAAACGATATATAAATTGTTCATATATCAACAACGATTTTAGTGGAAAAACTATCACCGTGAGAAAATTTTCGGGTGACGCGTTTCGTTCTTTTGGATTTCATTTGGGCTAAAAAACTTAAAGTAAATTTTTTGCTTTGATGCGGCCACACATGCACACGGAGTAAGAGACACTGATACTTTTAAATAAAAAAAAATTGTTTTGGGTAATATATCATCTACCCGATTTTATTTAGTAATTAGTTTTGTTACTGTTTTTAGTCCGACAAAAAAAGTTCTCAACAAATGACACGCGTCAATTGGAAAGTGAAGAAAAAATTTCATTTAGTCCCCACTCCCACTAAAACGCATTATGTATAATCCAGTTGCTCTTTAAAAGAAATTATCTATCTGATTTTTGCACCATTAAACAGGGATTTTACCAATATAAAAATCAAACATTTAATTTTTTTTTTCAGTCACTGTCAGTTAGACATATTTCTTGAACAGTTATTAGGTTGAAAAATTTCAAGAGGACATAGAGTAACTAAGGGGAGATAACTCAATGAACATCCTGTTTTGTTTAGCTTTTTTTTTATTCACATGGTTAGAAGTGAACTGGTTGTAAGTGTGACTTTCTTGCTCTTTTTTAAATGGTTTTGAGATCTTATTATTCGAAATGATCAGTTGTTATAATTTAAAAAAAAACAGTTACGTTTTATTATTCCATTCATTATATAAAAATAGAAAATCGCTGATGAAGTTAATTTATTTTTCCATCAAAACGATGCCTTCAATTTCAAAACAGTTTTTTAAGCGCGAAATTCCCCCTTTTTTTGGACAGATGTGTTTTTAAGACTTTTCAATACAGAATTTTGTTTGCTACCTTCTTCGTTTGAAGTTGTGATAATAAATAAAATCGATTAATAATACGAATATCTATCTTCACCTTTTATTTGTTTTTAAATGAACACAACTTGTTAAAACTGACATCGTCTTTCCTAAACAAGAAATAAAACTAAAAGTGAAAATAAGTTGGTATAACTACTCACTGAGTCAGCATGGCTTTTTCAGTGAGCTTATTAATTTTTTAACAAAGACCTGCTTGTCAATAAAAACAAGAATGAGAAAAAAAATCTATACAATGCATGAATCCAGCAGCATAAATTAGAAATAGACAACGAAACTCTGGCAAAAAACAAAATTGGACTCGTATTTCTTATCTTTTTGAAAAGTGAGAAAAGTCTGTCTTCTTAGCATGACAATGTTCAAATACGACCAACATTATCGAAAATTTATTGGAAATAAACACTTCCTAATGTTTAGCGATATTGTTTATCGATAAAAATTAAAAAAGCAACTGAAATTATGATGAAAAATTGAGAAATACAGTCGAAATTAATAATTGCTTCAAAGGTTCAACAAATTCAGAAAACTACTACTTGTAAAAATAAGAAGAGAAAGATAAAAATATTTGTAAAAAAAAAATCTCTTTTTTTGATTTCCAATGAATTCCGATATTAAAAAAATAAACAAAAACAAACTAGGAAGTACATAAATTGAAGCCGTAGGGAGATGGTGAATGTTTCTTTGATTCAGCCTTGTGTCAGACATAATCGAACTACCTTACAGTTTACAAGTTTTATCCAGAGTTATAATCAGGATTATCAGAAGGTTTTCATCATCTGGTTGGTTGGTTGTCGGCAGGTTGGAATGTGTGGAATAATGTAAGAATAAAATATACATTTTTCATTTTAAAATAGAGATTTATTAAAAGGAAAGAATAACACAAGTTGTAGAAGTTAATGTTCAATTAGAAACATTAAGAAGTTAAGAGTAGAGTTCGTGTTCAATGATAAAGTTATGGGTATCAGGATTTGTAGAAAATTTTCTTAGTAATAATCATTGAAAGAGTATATGCTTATATGTGTATATGTTTGTTTGCTAGGAGTGTCTTTGGATGGAGAAGAAAGTAAAAGAAATCAACACATGAGAAGGAAAGAGAAAGAGGATGAATGTCCGGATCAGCTTGAAGCCTCACCCATTACTCTTTTTAGCTAGTTGTCTTTGACCCCCTGACTGACTGACTGGGGCCTTTTATAATATTCAGATTTTTTGCACTTGATTGCGAAGTTCCTTTTGGTCTTGCAAGTTGCTCCCATTGGTCAGCAAATCAGTTTAATACTTACTCTCAAGATCTAGTTTTGACTTTTTCTTTAAGCACATGGTCAATTCTTTTTCTATTTAGAAAAACCAGGATTTCACACATCATCATGAATTTTTGTGAAAATGAAGAAGGTTGATTTTAATTCTTAATTTCTTATCCTACTACAAAATAACCCTTAGAAATGCTTGCCTTCATTCCTGACCACTGACAATCCCTTTCTTCCTCATTTTCAATACCTTCCTGTAGTAAAATCATTAGCAATGCATTTACATTATACATATAATAGCCCTATTCTCTCAGTAATACTTGCCTTCATTCCTGGCCACTGACAATCCCTTTCTTCCTCATTTTCAATGCATTCCTGTAGTAAAATCATTAGCAATGCATTTACATTATACATATAATAGCCCTATTCTATCAGTAATGCTTGCCTTCATTCCTGACCACTGACAATCCCTTCCTTCCTCATTTTCAATGCATTCCTATAGTAAAATCATTAGCAATGCATTTACATTATACATATAATAGCCCTATTCTATCAGTAATACTTGCCTTCATTCCTGGCCACTGACAATCCCTTTCTTCCTCATTTTCAATGCATTCCTGTAGTAAAATCATTAGCAATGCATTTACATTATACATATAATAGCCCTATTCTATCAGTAATGCTTGCCTTCATTCCTGACCAATGACAATCCCTTCCTTCCTCATTTTCAATGCATTCCTATAGTAAAATCATTAGCAATGCATTTACATTATACATATAATAGCCCTATTCTGTCAGTAATACTTTCCTTCATTCCTGACCACTGACAATCCCTTTCTTTCTCATTTTCAATACCTTCCTATAGTAAAATCATTAGCAATGCATTTACATTATACATATAATAGCCCTATTCTATCAGTAATGCTTGCCTTCATTCCTGACCAATGACAATCCTTTTTTTCCTTATTTTCAATGCATTCCTATAGTAAAATCATTAGCAATGCATTTACATTATACATATAATAGCCCTATTCTATCAGTAATGCTTTCCTTCATTCCTGACCACTGACAATCCCTTTCTTCCTCATTTTCAATGCATTTCTATAGTAAAATCATTAGCAATGCTGTTATGATGCAGAAAGAAAGTGTGGATGCCAAAACGTGGTTGAACATGGATCTCCTGGCAACCGATGTAACCATTAAATGAATTGTGCTACTGGAATCACGTGACCATGAATATTTAGTATGTGAAACACTCAGACAGAAGTTTGAGTGTGTTCTGTGTTGTGCATCGTTCTGGTGTTGTGCATCATTGAAGAGATGGCTTTCTGAGTGAATTACTCGAGAGAATTATTCCAAGAGCATTATTGTGTTTGAACTAACTAATAAACTAATGTTTTGCTTACAACCCCCTAAGTGGGTTGCGACCCATAGTTTGGGAAACACTGATCTGTAAAGTTAAGAAAATTAACTGAAATTAAGAAATTCATAAAATTATCAGTGTCTTATCTAATTAGAAATTCGGGATATTACTAAAGAATTCTGGATATTACTACTAACAGCTGTGGTCTCATGATTGGAGCTAATGCAATATTAAAATAAATGTAATTAAAAAGATAAAAATCTGGTCAAACATTAAATAGCTGTTAATATTTTAATTATATTCTTTTCAGAGTTGTCTCCCTTGCATTTTTTATAAGCTTGTTTTAACTTGTTTTTTTAACTGCAGCTATGTTTCCTATTGATTCATTTTTATTGAACATTGTTGACTAATAAGAAATTTGAACTATTCAATCAGGTGATCTGTATTCTGTATAAAGTAAATAGATATAATGATCCTATTTTTTTTAGAAATAGTGTACAATCTAGTCTTATTATGACTTTTTTACTCCAATATCCTCGAGTCATTTTCTAACCACATTCTTGTACATACTCTAGTCTTTTGTTAATTTTAATGTAACTTTTATTACAGTATTCTTACTTGAATATCCTCTCATCTTGTGATTTTTTATTTTTGCTTCAATCTCCTCTGGTTTTTTCTTAACGACTTATAGCCACATTGAAATGCTAGTTTTTCTTTTCGGCAAAGTTTTCAAGGCCCTGAAGTAGTTGAGTTTCTCACATCTCACAATCTACTGTCTGATAAACAATAGGCTTCTACTTTGCCGGGTCTATTGCTGATGGGCTAATTACCATCACTGAATATGTATACCAGTCTCTCGATAAGAATAGCAAAGTTCAAGCTGTTGTCCTTGATATCTGAAAAGCATTTAACAGGGTTTGGCCTGCTGGCAAGCTCCAGAGCTACAGTATTTCTGGGTGTTTGTTTGATTCAATCTGATCATTCCTAACAAATTGGGAAATGAGAGTTGTTCTGAAAGAGCCAGCTTCCAGATCCATTTTATATGAATGCAAGTATCTCTCAAGGTTCTATCCTTGGCTCCATGCTCTTCCCGATCTTCATCAATGATCTTCCTGATGAAATCTGTTACCAAAAAAGGTATTTATACAGATGGCACCACAATTTACTCCCATCTCAATTGCAAAACTGCCAAGGCAAACCTGGCTGCTGCTCTTCAAAAGGACCAGCAATCTGTAATGGACTTGAAAAAGGGATGGCTAGTAAATTTGAATGCTTCTAAAATTAAACTGCTATTCTTAAACCACCATAGAGAAACTTTCCTACCAGCCATCAGAATGGATGATGTTGGTCTCCTGGAGAGTGACTCATTGCGCCTCCTTGGTCTCACTCTCTCAACTGGTCTGAAGTGGACTGACTACATCAAATCAATAACTGCATCTACTAGTAAGAAGGTTGGGTCACTGTATCAGTCCATAAAGTTTTTCTCCTCAAAATCCATCTTGCACATTTATAAATTTACCATTCATTCATGTATTGAATACTGTTGCCATATCTGGTCGGGTGCTTCTGCTATTCATCTCGAGGTTCTCAACAAAATCTAAAGAAGGCTTTGCAATGTAAATCATTCCTGATTTGGTATCTCCACTTCAATCACTTTCTCACCCACATGAAGTGGCTTCCCTCTGTCTTTTCTACAAATATGGTAACTGCTTGTTTTTTTCCTGGTGCCCCGACGACATTAATTAATGCATGTTACTAGATACGCATCTACGTCTCATCATTTTACCATTGAAATAGTTAAATGCAAATGCTTCTCCTACTCTAAGTTTCTTTTCTTGCACTTCATGCCTGTGGAATTCCATTCCCTAATAGCTACAACCTCCAAAAGTTTAAATGCAACTTCAATTGCCATTTTCTGTCTCCCTAAATTCCATCCTTTTATTCTTCCTCCATCAACCCCCGTTCTTCCCTCTGTGTCTCTCTGTAACCCCCTGCACACTAGTGGTGGTCCCACCTTGCTTTGGGTGAATAATTAAACAAAAATTATCAAGTCTGGTTAGTACCTAGATGAGTGACTGCTTAGGAATACCACATGCAGCAAGTTTAGATGTATTGCTGGTTTAATAGCTCGGGATTGGAAATTGCAGTTAAGTAATGTTAAGCCTAGTCAGTAACTGGATGGGTGACTGCTTTGGAATACCACATGCAGCAAGTTTGGATGTGTGGCTGGTGTAATAGCTCAGGATTGGAAATTGGAGTTAAGTATTGTTAAGCCTAGTCAGTAACTGGATGGGTGATTGCTTTGGAATACCAGGTGCAGTATGCTCGGGTATGTAGATTGTGTAACAGATAATGGCACAAAACTGTTAATTAGAGAGCTGAGTTCCAATTTAAGTTGAGTTCTTTTTATTGACTTGTATGCAGTTACCCTTGGCGAAGGTTTAAATCCACCTTTTTCCTCCAGCTATGGGTTAATTAGTAAGACTTGTATCACTAAAATTATTATTATTCCCGCACCCCAAAAAATAAAATTACATATAAATTATTTTGGTTATAGGTTGATATGCCACTAAACAAAATCAATAATCAACATTTCTTAATCTTAATATGACCTTTTATCAAAACATTTTGCTTCAATGTACCTTCGTTTTATTGTGAATTTTTATTACAACATTCTTGTCTCAATATTTTCTAGAGTTATTGTGACTTTTTGTTATGACATTCTTGCCTCAATATTTTCTCGTCTTATTGGGACTTTTTATTACGACATTCTTGTCTCAATATTTTCTAGTCTTATTGTGACTTTTTATTATGACATTCTTGCCTCAATATTTTCTAGTCTTATTGTGACTTTTTATTATGACATTCTTGCCTCAATATTTTCTAGTCTTTTTGTGACTTTTTATTACGACATTCTTGCCTCAATATTTTCTAGTCTTATTGTGACTTTTTATTACGACATTCTTGTCTCAATATTTTCTAGTTATATTGTGACTTTTTATTACAACATTCTTGCCTCAATATTTTCTAGTTATATTGTGACTTTTTATTACGACATTCTTGTCTCAATATTTTCTAGTCTTATTGTGACTTTTTATTACGACATTTTTGCTTCAATATTTTCTCGTCTTATTGTGACTTTTTATTATGACATGCTTGCCTCAATATTTTCTAGTCTTATTGTGACTTTTTGTTACGACATTCTTGCCTCAATATTTTCTAGTCTTATTGTGACTTTTTATTACGACATTCTTGTCTCAATATTTTCTAATCTTATTGTGACTTTTTATTACATCATTCTTGCCTCAATATTTTCTAGCTATATTGTGACTTTTTATTACGACATTCTTGTCTCAATATCTTCTAGAGTTATTGTGACTTTTTATTACGACATGTCTCAATATTTTCTCGTCTTATTGTGACTTTTTATTACGACATTCTTGCCTCAATATTTTCTAGTCTTATTGTGACTTTTTATTACGACATTTTTGCCTCAATATTTTCTAGTCTTATTGTGACTTTTTATTATGACATTCTTGCCTCAATATTTTCTAGTCATATTCTGACTTTTTATTTCGACATTCTTGCCTCAATATTTTCTAGTCTTATTGTGACTTTTTATTACGACATGCTTGCCTCAATATTTTCTAGTCTTATTGTGACTTTTTATTATGACATTCTTGCCTCAATATTTTCTAGTCTTATTGTGACTTTTTATTATGACATTCTTGCCTCAATATTTTCTAGTCATATTGTGACTTTTTATTTCGACATTCTTGCCTCAATATTTTCTAGTCTTATTGTGACTTTTTATTATGACATTCTTGCCTCAATATTTTCTAGTCTTATGGTGACTTTTTATTATGACATTCTTGCCTCAATATTTTCTAGTCATATTGTGACTTTTTATTTCGACATTCTTGCCTCAATATTTTCTAGTCTTATTGTGACTTTTTATTACGACATGCTTGCCTCAATATTTTCTAGTCTTATTGTGACTTTTTATTACGACATTCTTGTCTCAATATTTTCTAGTCTTATTGTGACTTTTTATTATGACATTCTTGCCTCAATATTTTTCTAGTCATATTGTGACTTTTTATTTCGACATTCTTGCCTCAATATTTTCTAGTCTTATTGTGACTTTTTATTACGACATGCTTGCCTCAATATTTTCTAGTCTTATTGTGACTTTTTATTACGACATTCTTGCTCAATATTTTCTAGTCTTATTGTGACTTTTTATTACGACATTCTTGCCTCAATATTTTCTAGTCTTATTGTGACTTTTTATTATTACATTCTTGCCTCAATATTTTCTAGTCTTATTGTGACTTTTTTATTACGACATTCTTGTCTCAATATTTTCTAGTCTTATGGTGACTTTTTATTATGACATTCTTGCCTCAATATTTTCTAGTCATATTGTGACTTTTTTATTCCCATTCTTGCCTCAATATTTCTAGTCTTATTGTGACTTTTTATTACGACATGCTTGCCTCAATATTTTCTAGTCTGTGTGACTTTTATTCCAATGTCTCCCTTTATATTTTCCTAGTCTTATTGTGACTTTTTATTATTACATTCTTGCCTCAATATTTCTAGTCTTATTGTGACTTTTTATTACGACATTCTTGTCTCAATATTTTCTAGTCTTATTTTGACTTTTTATTACGACATTCTTGTCTCAATATTTTCTAGTCTTATTGTGACTTTTTATTACGACATTCTTGTCTCAATATTTTTCTAGTCTTATTGTGACTTTTTATTGAACATTCTTGTCTCAATATTTTCTAGTCTTATTGTGACTTTTTTTATTACGACATTCTTGCCTCAATATTTTCTAGTCTTATTGTGACTTTTTATTGACATTCTTGTCTCAATATTTTCTAGTCTTATTGTGACTTTTTATTACGACATTCTTGTCTCAATATTTTCTAGTCTTATTGTGACTTTTTATTCTGACATTCTTGTCTCAATATTTTCTAGTCTTATTATTGTGAGCTTTTTATTACGACATTCTTGTCTCAATATTTTCTAGTCTTATTGTGACTTTTATTACGACATTGTCTCATGTTTTCTAGTCTTATTGTGACTTTTTATTACGACATTCTTGTCTCAATATTTTCTAGTCTTATTGTGACTTTTATTACGACATTCTTGTCTCAATATTTTCTAGTCTTATTGTGACTTTTTATTACGACATTCTTGTCTCAATATTTTCTAGTCTTATTGTGACTTTTTATTACGACATTCTTGTCCAATATTTTCTAGTCTTATTGTGACTTTTTATTACGACATTCTTGCCTCAATATTTTCTAGTCTTATTGTGACTTTTTATTACGACATTCTTGTCTCAATATTTTCTAGTCTTATTGTGACTTTTTATTATGACATTCTTGCCTCAATATTTTCTAGTCTTATTGTGACTTTTTATTACGACATTCTTGTCTCAATATTTTCTAGTCTTATTGTGACTTTTTATTACGACATTCTTGTCTCAATATTTTCTAGTCTTATTGTGACTTTTTATTACGACATTCTTGTCTCAATATTTTCTAGTCTTATTGTGACTTTTTATTACGACATTCTTGTCTCAATATTTTCTAGTCTTATTGTGACTTTTTATTACGACATTCTTGTCTCAATATTTTCTAGTCTTATTGTGACTTTTTATTACGACATTCTTGTCTCAATATTTTCTAGTCTTATTGTGACTTTTTATTACGACATTCTTGCCTCAATATTTTCTAGTCTTATTGTGACTTTTTATTACGACATTCTTGCCTCAATATTTTCTAGTCTTATTGTGACTTTTTATTACGACATTCTTGCCTCAATATTTTCTAGTCTTATTGTGACTTTTTATTACGACATTCTTGTCTCAATATTTTCTAGTCTTATTGTGACTTTTTATTACGACATTCTTGTCTCAATATTTTCTAGTCTTATTGTGACTTTTTATTACGACATTCTTGCCTCAATATTTTCTAGTCTTATTGTGACTTTTTATTACGACATTCTTGTCTCAATATTTTCTAGTCTTATTGTGACTTTTTATTACGACATTCTTGCCTCAATATTTTCTAGTCTTATTGTGACTTTTTATTACGACATTCTTGTCTCAATATTTTCTAGTCTTATTGTGACTTTTTATTACGACATTCTTGTCTCAATATTTTCTAGTCTTATTGTGACTTTTTATTACGACATTCTTGCCTCAATATTTTCTAGTCTTATTGTGACTTTTTATTACGACATTCTTGTCTCAATATTTTCTAGTCTTATTGTGACTTTTTATTATGACATTCTTGCCTCAATATTTTCTAGCTATATTGTGACTTTTTATTACGACATTCTTGTCTCAATATCTTCTAGAGTTATTGTGACTTTTTATTACGACATGTCTCAATATTTTCTCGTCTTATTGTGACTTTTTATTACGACATTCTTGCCTCAATATTTTCTAGTCTTATTGTGACTTTTTATTATGACATTCTTGCCTCAATATTTTCTAGTCATATTGTGACTTTTTATTTCGACATTCTTGCCTCAATATTTTCTAGTCTTATTGTGACTTTTTATTACGACATGCTTGCCTCAATATTTTCTAGTCTTATTGTGACTTTTTATTATGACATTCTTGCCTCAATATTTTCTAGTCTTATTGTGACTTTTTATTATGACATTCTTGCCTCAATATTTTCTAGTCTTATTGAGACTTTTTATTATGACATTCTTGCCTCAATATTTTCTAGTCATATTGTGACTTTTTATTTCGACATTCTTGCCTCAATATTTTCTAGTCTTATTGTGACTTTTTATTACGACATGCTTGCCTCAATATTTTCTAGTCTTATTGTGACTTTTTATTACGACATTCTTGTCTCAATATTTTCTAGTCTTATTGTGACTTTTTATTATGACATTCTTGCCTCAATATTTTCTAGTCATATTGTGACTTTTTATTTCGACATTCTTGCCTCAATATTTTCTAGTCTTATTGTGACTTTTTATTACGACATTCTTGCCTCAATATTTTCTAGTCTTATTGTGACTTTTTATTACAACATTCTTGCTTGAATGTCCTCCAGTCTAATTGTCCCTTTTTATCACATATTGTTACATTTATCACAACTCATTTGATTCAGCCTCTATTTTTGCCATGACTTTGTCAGGACATTTTCTGTTTAATATCCTTCTTTTATTTTTCTTCAAATTATTTATCCTTAATTATGACGATAAACTGCATCCAGCAGCAAGGCCTCCTATCAGGTGGTTTTTAGATGCATAGTATCACCTCTTAATTACTGTCATTTCTAGATCCACCCTGACCCAGGAGAATAGCACCTGTTAAGGTCCTTGCTATGGGCAAATACTGAAACTCAAACAAAAGACTACAAAAGCATAAAAATACATTCTTATGGTAAAATACAAGCAATACATTTTTATATATAAAAGATCAAGTGTGCATTTTATAGCAAAATGGCCCACAATACATTTTATAGCAAAATGGCCCACGATACATTTTATAGCAAAATGGCCCACGATACATTTTATAGCAAAATGGCCAACAATACATTTTATAGCAAAATGGCCCACGATACATTTTATAGCAAAATGGCCAACAATACATTTTATAGCAAAATGGCCCACAATACATTTTATAGCAAAATGGCCCACGATACATTTTATAGCAAAATGTCCCACGATACATTTTATAGCAAAATGGCCAACAATACATTTTATAGCAAAATGGCCAACAATACATTTTATAGCAAAATGGCCCACAATACATTTTATAGCAAAATGACCAACAATACATTTAATCTGTAGTTGAAGGCATACTATTGCATTCAAAATATATTTAGCTGAAGCCATAAAATTCTTCCAAAATATTTCGATTTTGGCATTAAATAACCCATAGAGGTGTCAATATGATGCTAAATGAAATCAACCAACCAAACAATCATTGATGCTTCTTATTGCGACTTTCTTTTTTCATTATTCATTTATATTTTCTTAATGTTATTGTAACTTTTCATTACAACTTTATTATTTCAGTTTCAGGTGATTGTTAATGAAACACAAAAATTAAAGTCGTAGTTGCTAATAAAATTGAACTTGCATCTTGTATTATGGAATCTTGTCTTTCATGAATACTGCCTTAATCAGCTAAATTGTCTCAATGCCATCATTTTGCCACTTCTACCCTAATTTTATTACTTTTACTAAATGTTTGTTTTTTCTTTATTCCCAACTATAAATGGCATGTAGATTTTCAGTGTACACTTTCATTTTTTTGTAAAATTTTTATACACTTGTACACTTTCATTTTTTTGTAAAATTTTTATACACTTGTACACTTTCATTTTTTTGTAAAATTTTTATACACTTGTACACTTTCATTTTTTTGTAAAATTTTTATGCACTTGTACACTTTCATTTTCTTGTACACTTTCATGAACGCTTTTATTTGTTTTTAGTTTTCTAATGGCGTCTTCCAGTGACAGTGATGATGGAAACTCTTCAGTTCAGCAGTGGAAAAAGAAGAGGAGGTTGAGCCGGAAGAAAAGACTAAAAACGAAGGGAAACAAATTGCAGACAAATTCTCTGCAGACTGTTGCAGCCAAAATCATAAAGTCAGCCAAACAACCTTTCTCACCAAAGAAGCCTACTGAGAACGATCTCAAAAAGAAAAATTGTCAGAGCGAGAGCAAAAGCCACACAAAAATGTTTGATTTTACGAACTTAAAGTTGAAATCGAAAACTAAGAACAAATCGGAAAACGGCAATACGCCAAAGAAAGGCCTCCAAAAAATGAAAGCCGTATTAAAAAAGAAACCTGAAACAATGGACCAGCAGACGAAGCAGATTGAAAAACTGCAGGAAAAGTTGAATGCTGCTAAATTCCGATATCTTAATGAAAAACTATACACGGAATCTGGGGATAAGTCATTTTCCTATTTCCAGTCAGACCCGGAGGCTTTTGAGATCTATCATGTAGGTTTTCAAGACCAGGTTAAAAAGTGGCCTCTCAACCCTCTGGATAAGATCATTGCCTATGTTCGTCAGAGCCCTCGAACTGCAAAAATTGTAGACTTTGGATGCGGAGAAGCATTACTAGCCCAAAGTGTCCCCCAGGAAGTTGCATCTTTTGACTTAGTTGCTGTCAACAAATATGTCACAGCTTGTAATATGTCACGCGTGCCATTAAAGATAGCCAGCATGGATATTGCTGTCTTCTGTTTGTCATTGATGGGAACCAATATGGCCGATTATATTGTCGAGGCTGGACGAGTGCTAAAGAATAAAGGGATTATGTTGATTGCCGAAGTTGTGAGTCGCTTTGAAAATCAGTTGTCCTTCATCAAGGAAGTGGAAAAACTGGGTTTCTGTCACTTGTCAACAACAAGTTTTAAAATGTTTGTCATCATCAAGTTTATGAGAGATTCATCAAAAACCAAAATAAAAAAAAGTGATGTCTTCCTCAACCTGAAACCTTGTGTGTACAAAAAACGTTGAGCAGAGAATGCCTGTCCACGACCAACTCTCAAAGTCTGTGCCCTCTACTAGAAGTTGCACATAAATATCTTAACTATATTTTAATAAAAGAAAATATACTGAATTTTTCAGCTTTGTATCCTTATTTTTGTTATTTTCATACACTACATTGTAGCCTATGTGTTCTCCAACTTTCCTTATATCCTGTTTTTTTTTTTTTTTCATCCCAAGCAAGGCGATACTGCCACTGGTGCGCAGGGGGTTATGATGAGAGAAGACAGATGACAGAAAAGAAAACAATATAGGTGATGTTGAAGAAAGGGTAAGAAGATGGTAACTGACATTGCATTTAAACTCCTGGAGATTGTAGCTATCAGGGAAGCAAGTATACGGAATGGTGTTCCACAGGCGGGAAGTGCCAGAAAAGAAGCTGTTAGAGTAGAAGTGACAGTTACATTTGCCTATTTTGATAGTAAAAGGGTGGGACCTACTTTCCAATTTAGTTGTACAGGTAAACTGATGAGGGCAAGGCACCAGGGAATAAAGCTTGTCAAAGCAGAAACCGTGAAATATTTGTAGAAAAGACAGAGGGAAGCCACATTCCCTTGGTGAGAAAGTGACTGAAAGTCAGCAGCAAATCAAGACTAATTACATTGCAGATCCTCCTTTGGATGTCTAGTAATCAATTATTTTCTTTAATCATCAATTGTGCTCTGAAGTTGTAAGGATTCATCTGTTTTAAATTTGAGGGTTTATGGCCAGCCATATCTTGTGGAAATACTGTTTCTCATACAGCCACCAAAGTTAAGCAACATCAAACCTAGTCACTATCTAAATCAGTGGTTTCCAAATTTTTTTTTTGTCTGGGCTGCATTTTTGGAATGAAAATTTGATCACACCTCACCAAGTTTTATGTGATATAAAGTACATTTTCAAATAAAAAACCGAGGGGTAAAGTGAGATAACCGCAGTTTCAAAATCAGAACATCACTGATAACTCTCTCCTCCAATTTGCAGATCCTACTTACTATTATATATTCTCTGATGACAGTGTGAAGTATATTTACATTGAGCAGGTAAAAAGTGTGTATACAATAAATGGATATTGTTTTGAAAAGTCAAGAATGCAGATGCCGCGTGACAGGCGAGATTGTGTTAAGACAGCTTTTTTCAGTTCAGGCGATATGGAAATAGAAATGTATTTACATTGAAATAAATATTATTGCATTGATGGAATGGGTTGTGTTTTGGCAAACAGCCGTAGTCTAGGTCAGAGAATATAAACCATTGAAAAGCCAATTATATTAATTAAAAAATAATAAAGTGTGTGGCAAAAATATGACACAAGTGAAATTCAACTATGTAAGAAGGATTGGAGAGAGTGGCCAGAGGACCATCCAGCCAGTCAACTGCTTTCATATGTGTATGTGATATCTTTCCAACCGCTCCTCTACGTCACCAAAGAAGAAGAATAAAAATATAATTGTGTATTTTTATATATCTGTTTATATTTGAAGATGATAGTCACTTTGGTTTGCAGTTTATATATACACAAAGGGTATATGACGCTATCTTCTTAATACTTATTATAAAGCAAAAATATTACAATGATAAAATTGGTCAATAATCTACACTTATTTATAAATGGAACTTTGTGTGTGTGTATTCGTTATCTATAGACTCTGCAACGGCTGAACTGATTTTTTTGAAAATTTACACAGTTGTGCTATAAGCGTCTGTGAGTGTTCTTAGCTAGGTTTTGTGCCGAGGTACCCCCAATAAAATATCAAAAAAATCAGGTTATAGAAGGAGTGGTCTGATTTTAATCAAATTTGATACACTCATAGACAAAGACATAAGAAACGATATTCAGAAGTTTCAAGGTTGCAGTTCTTACAATAGTACAGAAAATCAATTATATATATAAAAAGCAAGATGTTTGTGTGTGTGTCTGTTTATCTGTCTGTATGTCCTTTATACAAATCCACAATTTTTATCCGATTCTCACCAAACTTCACACAAATATTCTTTAGGCTGAGTCTGAGCTCCAGGACCATGGATTAGTTTTAAAGCTTTCATTACATCCGAGCAACACCGGGTTATACTGCTAGTTATTTATAACTATACTGGGACTCATGCATTCAATTCCTGATCTGGCATCTCGACTGCAGTCACTTTCACACTGATGGAATGTGGCTTCTCTCTCTCTCTCTCTTCTACAAATATTTTCACGGCTTTTGTTCCAAGCTTAGCTCCCGTGATCCCTTGCAAATTTTATTAACCTACTAGACTGGTTCGAATTCCAGTTGAATTTCTTGTATTCACTTATGCACAAATACCCTTGGGAAAGATATTAATCCATCTCTTCCCCCTAGTTATGGGTTAAATAATAGGACAGATTGGGTTCTATAGCCTTGGCTGGCAACCAGTCGACCGTAGAAAGCAATAGCAACCTACTGCGGGATATTCTTCTGCCCAGTCAATCATGTCTCGAAAGAGACATGATTGCCCAAAGCATGTATCATGTATGGCACTTAACTGACTGACTAGACTGGCAGCTAGGTACCACCCTTTTACAGTCAAATGTAGCCTCCACTTCTACTCTAAAAACTTCTTTTCTCGTGGAACTCCCTTCCGTATACTTTCTTCCCTGATAGAGACAATCTCCAAGAGTTTAAGTGCAACATCAATTGCCATCTCTTATCTTCTTGACTCCAATCTTTCTCTTATCTATTTTCCAACACCCCCTGCTGCTAGAGTAGAAGTGGTGGCTGCATTTAGTTGATTTCACTATAAAAGGGCAGGACCTTGTTGCCAGTCTGGTTGCTCTGGTAAATTCTTGTGGAGGGGGCATCAGTGAGCTGAGCTCATTGTAGCAGAAGCCATGAAAATATTTGTAGACTAGAGAGAGGAAAGCCACATTCCACTGGTGAAAAAGTGGCTGGAGTCAAGCTGCTAGGTCAGGATTGATCACATTACAGATTCTTCTTTGGAGCCTGTCAAGAACCCTGAGATGAATGGCAGGGGTGCCCGACCAGATATAACAACAGTATTCAAAGCGTGGTCAGTGAAACAATTATAAAAAATATTTTGCATTTTGAAATCCTATTTATTTTTAGCATATGAAACTGTTTCAATCATTCCACCTCACCTGCTATCCTCTTTTACCTCTTTCATTTGGGAATCACTGACTGAGATAGATGACCACTTGGGAATATTACAGTCTAAAAATATTTTTTGGCTCTCAATAATTTGCAAAATCATAAAAAATATTCAATCAAACTAAAATGTTTATTGTAAACAGGTAAGATGTTTTCTAATGAAGATTAACAATTTCAAAGAAATATTTTATGATTGATTGGTGAAAAAAATTAATGATTGGAAGAAACAAAATTGAAGGTGATTTGGCATTACATGTATCTGAAGAAGGTTGGAGAGCCCACCAGCTGAAATTTGATAAAAGAAAAACTTAGATAATACATCTGATATTTTGTTTTTAAATTTACATGAGATAATACATCTAATATCTTTTGAAAATCCGAGCTCTTATGAAGTTTCTGAATGCTGCTTCTCTCCCTTATATTTTAAAGCAGCATTATTGACAAATGATGTTTGTTCCAGGCTCATCACCAAAGTGGTTTGAGTGGTTTGGGTGTGGGCGGGTTGCAAATAAGAATTTTTATATTAAAATTGGTTTGCATCATTTCCACAGGATGGGGATGATTCCCAGGGGTGCAGAAAAATAAATCTTAAACAAAGAACTTTCATTGGTCTTCAACAGAATCTACAAACACACGCACACACACACACATAGCTCGCATGCACGCATCGCTCATTCACTAATGAATTAGTGCACTCTGGCTATTGGGCGTGTATAATGACAATATACATGCTAAAAGTCTGCTGCCTTCTACCGAACACCCATAGCCCAGAGGTAGAATTGCCAACTAACGCCAATTCGGTCGGGTTTCAATCCTGGGTTAAAAGCAATCGGAGTCTAACTGTACTGATGAGCTGTGATACAGCGAAACAGATCTGTCTGCAGATGACTATATATATATATATAAGCTATGCTATATGTATTATTTACCAGTAAAATTGTTCAATATCTGGGATAAAATGCATCAAGTGCTAGCAGTCTGTTTCATGCTTAACTGCAATCTTCCAATTTGAAGATTACTTGAGTTCAAGCATGGAACAGACTGTCACCATCCAGGGTTGACTTCAGTTTCCACTTGTATATAAGTTGTGTCCTAGTCTTTAGATATGTACGAAAAATAAACTTTTGGCACAAAGGTTTTTAAAAAAAAAGTTGATCAGTATGACGCTGTTGTTGGGTTGTTATTTTATAACCGCCACCCCCAACACCCCAACACACACCCCTCAGGGATTTCTTAAACATAGATACAAGACACTAAAGGGAAATGAAAAAAAAATGGGCCAAAGTACATTTACTATTTATTATTAACTGTAACAATGAAAATGACAATAAAAATTGTACTTACAATCGGTGATGGTTGTACTCTAAAAGATTACCTCTTTTAACTTCAGATGAGTTCATTAGAAACATCTATGAATATTTGTCTATAATTCTGAGATGAGGTAGTATTTACGCTATTTACATTATTTGGACTATTGTCCTCATCTTTGTTGCCATTTGTATGACAGCAGTAATGAACAAGTTACTTAAAGGGTTAGAGGGAGAAAACTCATGACTACCAAAAGAGGCTTTATGCAAGGAACGAGAATGATATACCCCAGTGATTGATATAAAGGGTTTGGTCCCAAATTCCTAGCACCTGTAGAAAGCCGAAGTGTACAACGCTCAAACATTTGAAACATCTTAAGAATGTCTTAAGCTGTCATGCATGCTGTCATCTGCAATACTTCATACTGTTACATGTTAAGTGTAACAAAAGAAAAAAAAAATGATTGGCCAAAACTCAGCGTTAAAAATCATACAAATATTTAATTTACGATAAACACAAAATGATATATACATAAATTTTACAATTTTTTTGCATTCAAAACAAAAAACAGAATTTACTACTGGCAGAGTGACAGGTAAGTGTTACGAAGGGGAAGGAAGGTGTCAAATATCTTTACCCAGTTAAGATAGCGAAGAAGTTTAAGTGCTATACTTTTAGGAAATCCTCAAATATATAAAGAATAATTATTAGTTTGGTCAATGAAAGAGTCAAAAATATCTATTTACCCTTTTTAGTTCCATGAGGTTCCCTTTCAAGTTTTAGTTGGTCGGCAACTTTTCTTAGAGATTCTTTTGGCTGGATGCACAGATCCACGAATCGGAGTTGATAATGTCAGCAAATCCTGTTAATAACTGACTACTCTCTTCCCAAAACCTATTTTTATAGGGGCTAACACCTAATTTGCATATTTCTAGAACCTTTCAAATTCTCTCAAATCTACTGGAATTTTCTCAATCATTCTAGCCTCTTCCAAATGTTCTATTTTTAATTTCCTTATTTTTAAAAGGTTAATATTCTTTTATTCAAATAGAGGAAAATTTTAAAAAGCTAAATTAAAAAATAAAAATACTTTCTGAAAAATGAATATTAAAACCAAGTATTTAAAATAACATAATCCAAAAATATTGAAAAGAATTATTTGAAAAAATGTTTAATGCTTATTCATTTAGTCAAATACTAACAGCTTACCATTACTACTTATGTATGTAGTGATAATATTTTGTGGCACACTTTGAGAATCACTTCTCTAGCCAATAATGGAGAGTAGTGGCCCCTTAATAATGTGTCGGGGATTCATGTAGCATGGATGAGGTCCCCTGGTCTGCCCAGACATATGTCTATGTTGTACGGCTATTTGAAGATGTTTTCATAAAGATGAGAGGACTGACTTTTGAAAAGAGCAGAGTTAAACAATAATAATGTGGAAAAAATATATTCGAAGGGAACCCTTTCTAATCAGCACAATGATTTATTTCTGTCTTAGTAGCAAGTCCGACAGCTATTACAAAGTAAAGCCGGCAACTGCTCTTGAAAAGGAGCCCAATCAGTGATTAACTGGGGCAACGAATGGGTTGTAAATTTTAATGCCTTCAAAATAAAACTGCTTTCATTTAGTATTTGTCTATATTACTGAGATAAGGTAGTATTTACATTATTTAGACTGTTGTCCTCATCTTTGTTGCCATTTGTACAACTTTTCAGTCGTTGTACAGACAGGCCTTCTTCAGGCGCTAGGAATTTTGAACCGAACCCTTTATTACAATCTCTGGGGTATATGATCTTCATTCCTTGTGAAATAGTACCTCTTTTGGTAGTTATGAGTTATCTCCCTCTAAGTTACTTGTTCACCCCTGCTGTAGCCTGGTATTGAAATTCAGTTGTTCTTGTCCTTAAAGACACATGGCCCAGTGGATATAAACGTTGGTTAGTTCCTGTGACTTGACCCAAAGAGTTGTGAGTTCAATGTTAGGCTACAGCAGTGGTGAACAAGTAACTTACAAGGTTAGAGGGAGATAACTCATGACTTCCAGAAGAGGCTCTAGGCAAGGAATGAAGATCATATATCCCAGTGACTGTAACAAAGGGTTTGGTTTGAAATTCCTAGCACTTGAAGAAGCCCAGAGTGTACAATGGTTTAAACATTGTACAAATGGCAACAAAGATAAGGATATTTAATCCCCTTAGAGAACTTTTGTATTAGGAGGTCAAACAATTTCTTCTTTTCAGAATCCATTTTGCACATTTATAAATTTATCATTTATCTGGACACTGAATACTGCTGCCATATCTGGTCTGGTACTCCTAATATATATCTCGAGATTCTTGACAAAATTCAAACAAGGGTCTGTAATGTAATCAATCCTGAACTGGCATCATGACGTAAGTCTCTTTCTTACCACAATCCATCTTGTACATTTATAAATCTACCATTCATCCGTGCATTGAATATTGCTGCCATATCTGGTCTGGTGCTCCTAATATATGTCTCGGGATTCTTACGACAAAATTCAAACAAGGGTCTGTAATGTAATCAATCCTGAACTGGCATGTGACTTGAGTCTCTTTCTTACCACAATCCATCTTGCACATTTATAAATCTACCATTCATCAAATGCATTGAATATTGCTGTCATATCTGGTCTGGTGCTCTTTATTATATATCTACAAAGTTCTTGACAAAATTCAAACAAGGGTCTGTAATGTAATCAATCCTGAACTGACATCATGACTTAAGTCTCTTTCTTTACACAATCCATCTTGCACATTATAAAATCTACCATTCATCCGTGCATTGAATATTTGCTGTCATATCTGGTCTGAGTACTCCTAATATATATCTCGAGATTCTTGACAAAATTCAAACAGGGGTCTGTAATGTAATCCAATCCTGAACTGGCATCATGACTTAAGTCTCTTTCTTACAATCCATCACACATTTATAAATCTACCACCATTAATCCGTTGCTTCTGAATATTGCCATATCTGGTCTGGTGCTCCTAATATATATCTCGAGATTCTTGACAAAATTCAAACAAGGGTCTGTAATGTAATCAATCCTGAACTGGCATCCATGACTTAAGTCTCTTTCTTACCACAATCCATCTTGCACATTTATACGTCTACCATTCATCGGTGCATTGAATATTGCTGTCATATCTCGGTCTGGTGCTCTAATATATGTCTAAAGTTCTTGACAAAATTCAAACAAGGGTCTGTAATGTAATCAATCCTGAACTGGTCAATACTTGTTCCAAGTCTCTTTCTTACCACAATCCATCTTGCACATTATAAATCCTACCATTTATCAAATTGCATTGAATAATGTTAACTGCCATATCTGGTCTGGTGCTCTATTATGTCTAAGAGATTCTTGACAAAATTCAAACAAGGGTCTGTAATGTAATCAATCACCAGACATCATGACTTAAGTCTCTTTCTTGCCACAATCCATCTTGCACATTTATAAATCTACCATTCATCCGTGCATTGAATATTGCTGTCATATCTGGTCTGGTGCTCCTAATATGTATCTGGGATTCTTGACAAAATTCAAACAAGGGTCTGTAATGTAATCAGTCACACCTGAACTGGCATCATGACAGTCTCTTTCTTGCACCACAATCCATCTTGCACATTTATAAATCTACCATTAATCCGTACATTGAATATTGCCTGCCTCTGGTCTGGTGCTCCTAATATATATCTCGAAGATTCTTGACAAAAATTCAAACAAGGGTCTGTAATGTAATCAATCCTGAACTGGCATCATGATAATCCTTTCTTACCACAATCCATCTTCACACATTTATAAATCTACCATTCATCCAGGCAATGAATATTGCTGCCATATCTGGTCTGGTGCTCTAATATATATCTCAGGAATTCTTGACAAAAGGAAGTTCAAACAAGGGTCTGTAATATGAGTAATCCTGAACTGGCATCATGACTTAAGTCTCTTTCTTGCCACAATCCATCTTGCACATTTATAAATCTCACCATTCATCCGTGCAGTGAATGTGCTGTCATATCTGGTCTGGTGCTCCCCTAATATATATCTCGAGATTCTTGACAAAAAATTCAAACAAGGGTCTGTAATGTAATCAATCCTGAACTGGTGTCATGACTTAGAGTCTCTTTCTTACCACAATCCATCTTGCACATTTTATAAATCTACCATTCATCAAATGCATTGAATATTGCTGCCATATCTGGTCTGGTGCTCCTATTATATGTATAGGATTCTTGACAAAATTCAAACAAGGGTCTGTAATGTAATCAATCCTGAACTGGCATCTTGACTTAAGTCTCTTTCTTACCACAATCCATCTTGCACATTTATAAATCTAACATTCATCGGTGCATTGAATATTGCTGTCATATCTGGTCTGGTGCTCCTAATATATATCTCGAAATTCTTGACAAAATTCAAACAAGGGTCTGTAATGTAATCCAATCCTGAACTGGTGTCATGACTTAGTCTCTTTCTTTACAATCCATCTTGCACGTTTATAAATCTACCATTCATCAAGTACAAGCTGAATATTGCTGCCATATCTGGTCTGGTGCTCCTAATATATATCTAAAAGTTCTTGACAAAATTCAAACAAGATTCTGTAATGTAATCAATCATGAACTGGCATCATGACTTAAGTCTCTTTCTTGCAATCCATCTTGCACATTTATAAATCTACCATTCATCCGTTGCATTGAATATTGCTGCCATATCTGGTCTGGTGCTCCTAATATATGTCTAAAGTTCTTGACAAAATTCAAACAAGGGTCTGTAATGTAATCAATCCTGAAGTAGCATGATGACTTAAGTCTCTTTCTTACCACAATCCATCTTGCACATTTATAAATCTACCATTCATCCGTGCAGCAGATATTGCTGTCATGTCTGATTGGTGCTCCTAATATATATCTCGGAATTCTTGACAAAATTCAAACAAGGGTCTGTGTGTAATCAATCCTGAACTGGCATCCATGACTTAAAGTCTCTTTCTTACCACAATCCATCTTGCACATTTATAAATCTACCATTCATCCGTGCATTGAATATTGCTGTCATATCTGGTCTGGTGCTCCCTAATATATATCTCGAGATTCTTGACAAAATTCAAACAAGGGTCTGTAATGTAATGTAATCCTGAACTGACATCTTGACTTAAGTCTCTTTCTTACCACAATCCATCTTGCACATTTATAAATCTGCCGTTAATCCGTGCATTGAATATTGCTGCCATATCTGGTCTGGTGCTCCTACTATATACAAGATTCTTGACAAAATTCAAACAAGGGTCTGTAATGTGATAATCCTGAACTGGCACATCATGACTTAGTGTCTTTCTTCTACAATCCATCTTGCACATTTTATAAATCTACCATTCATCCGTGCATTGAATATTGCTGTCATATCTGGTCTGGTGCTCCTATTATATATCTCGAGATTCTTGACAAAATTCAAACAAGAATTCTGTAATGTAATCAATCCTGAACTGACATCATGACTTAAGTCTCTTTCTTACCACAATCCATCTTGCACATTTATAAATCTACCATTCATCGTGCATTGAATATTGCTGTCATATCTGGTCTAGTGCTCCTAATATATATCTGGGAATTCTTGACAAAATTCAAACAGGGGTCTGTAATGTAATCAATCCCTGAACTGGCATCATGACTTAAGTCTCTTTCTTACACAATCCATCTTGCATTTATAAATCTACCATTAATCCGTGCAGGGTGGAATATTACTGCACCATATCTGGTCTGGTGCTCCCTAATATATATCTCGAGATTCTTGACAAAATTCAAACAAGGGTCTGTAATGTAATCAATCCTGAACTGGCATCATGACTTAAGTCTCTTTTCTTACACAATCCATCTTGCACATTTATAAATCTACCATTCCTTCGGTGGAAATTTGAATATTGCTGTCATATCTGGTCTGGTGCTCCTAAGCATATGTCTAAAGTTCTTAAGCAAAATTCAAACAGGGTCTGTAATGTAATCAATCCTGAACTGGTGCTTCATGACTTAAGTCTCTTTCCCCACCACAATCCATCTTGCACATTTATAAATCTACCATTTATCCGTGCATTGAATATTGCTGCCATATGCAATTGGTGCTCCTGTTATATATCTCGAGATTCTTGACAAAATTCAAACAAGGTCTGTAATGTAATCAATCCTGAACTGACATCATGACCAAGTCTCTTTCTTACCACAATCCATCTTGCATTTATAAATCTACCATTCATCCGTGCATTGAATATTGCTGTCATATCTGGTCTGGTGCTCCTAATATATGTCAGAGATTCTTGACAAAATTCAAACAGGGTCTGTAATGTATCAATCCTGAACTGGCATCATGACTTAAGTCTCTTTCTTACCACAATCATCTTGCACATTTATAAATCTACCATTAATCCGTGCATTGAATATTGCTGCCATATCTGGTCTGGTGCTCCTAATATATGTCTAAGAGATTCTTGACAAAAAATTCAAACAAGGGTCTGTAATGTAATCAATCCTGAACTGGCATCACTGACTTAAGTCTCTTTCTTACCACAATCCATCTTGCACATTTATAAATCTACCATTCATCCAGGCATTGAATATTGCTGCCATATCTGGTCTGGTGCTCCTAATATATCTCGAGATTCTTGACAAAATTCAAACAAGGGTCTGTAATGTAATCAATCCTGAACTGGCATCATGACTTAAGTCTCTTTCTTACCACAAAAAATCCATCTTGCACATTTATAAATCTACCATTCATCCGTGCATGAATATTGCTGTCATATCTGGTCTGGTGCTCCTAATATATATCTCGAGATTCTTGACAAAATTCAAACAAGGGTCTGTAATGTAATCAATCCTGAACTGACATCATGACTTAAGTCTCTTTCTTACCACAATCCATCTTGCACATTTATAAATCTGCCATTTATCCGTGCATTGAATATTGCTGCCATATCTGGTCTGGTGCTCCTAATATATCTCGAGATTCTTGACAAAAAAATTCAAACAGAGGTCTGTAATGTAATCAATCCTGAACTGGCATCATGACTTGGTCTCTTTCTTACCACAATCCATCTTGCACATTTATAAATCTACCATTCATCGGTGCATTGAATATTGCTGTCATATCTGGTCTGGTGCTCTAATATATATCTGAGATTCTTGACAAAATTCAAACAAGGGTCTGTAATGTAATCAATCCTGAACTGGCATCATGACTTGGGTCTCTTTCTTACCACAATCCATCTTGCACATTTATAAATCTACCATTCATGGGTGCATTAGACCTTGCTGTCATATCTGGTCTGGTGCTCCTAATATATGTCTCGAGATTCTTGACAAAATTCAAACAGGGTCTGTAATGTAATCAATCCTGAACTGGTGTCATGACTTAAGTCTCTTTCTTACCACAATCCATCTTGCACATTTATAAATCTACCATTCATCCGTGCATTGAATATTGCTGCCATATCTGGTCTGGTGCTCCTATTATATCTCGAGATTCTTGACAAAATTCAAACAAGGGTCTGTATTAATCAATCCTGAACTGGCATCATGACTTAAGTCTCTTTCTTACCACAATCCATCTGCACATTTATAAATCTAACATTCATCGGTGCATTGAATATTGCTGTCATATCTGGTCTGGTGCTCCTAATATATATCCTAGGATTCTTGACAAAATTCAAACAAGGGTCTGTAATGTAATCAATCCTGAACTGGTGTCATGACTTAAGTCTCTTTCTTACCACAATCCATCACTTGCACATTTATAAATCTACCATTCATCCGTGCATTAGATATTGCTACCATATCTGGTCTGGTGCTCCTAATATATATCTCGAGATTCTTGACAAAAATTCAAAC
The DNA here is from genome assembly GCA_037127315.1 of Ascarosepion bandense. Classification (NCBI taxonomy): domain Eukaryota; kingdom Metazoa; phylum Mollusca; class Cephalopoda; order Sepiida; family Sepiidae; genus Ascarosepion; species Ascarosepion bandense. Next base: position 3,082,154 of record JBBBDQ010001648.1, read on the forward strand.
AAGGGTCTGTAATGTAATCTAATCATGAACTGGCATCATGACTTAAGTCTCTTTCTTACCACAATCCATCTTGCACATTTATAAATCTTCTGTTCATCCAAATGCATTGAATAACTTGCTGCCATATCTGGTCTGGTACTCCCTAATATATATCTCGAGATTCTTGACAAAATTCAAACAAGGGTCTGTAATGTAATCAATCCTGAAGTAGCATGATGACTTAAGTCTCTTTCTTACACAATCCATCTTGCACATTTATAAATCTACCATTCATCCGTGCATTGAATATTGCTGTCATATCTGGTCTGGTGCTCCTAATATATGTCTCGAGATTCTTGACAAAATTCAAACAAGGGTCTGTAATGTAATCAATCTGAACTGGCGTCATGACTTAAGTCTCTTTCTTACCACAATCCATCTTGCACATTTATAAATCTACCATTCATCAAATTGCATTGAATATTGCTGTCATATCTGGTCTGGTGCTCCCTAATATATGTCTAGGATTCTTGACAAAATTCAAACAAGGGTCTGTAATGTAATCAATCCTGAACTGACATCATGACTTAAGTCTCTTTCACCACAATCCATCTTGCACATTTATAAATCTCTCACCATTAATCCGTGCATTGAATATTGCTGCCATATCTGGTCTGGTGCTCCTACTATATATCTCGAGATTCTTGTTAAAATTCAAACAAGGGTCTGTAATGTAATCAATCCTGAACTGGCATCATGACTTAAGTCTCTTTCTTACAATCCATCTTTTTGTTTATAAATCTACCATTCATCCAGGCATTGAATATTGCTGCCATATCTGGTCTGGTGCTCCTAATATATGTCTCGAGATTCTTGACAAAATTCAAACAAGGGTCTGTAATGTAATCAATCCTGAACTGGCATCATAGCGTAAGTCTCACCTGCCTACAATCCATCTTGCACATTTATAAATCTTACCATTAATCCGTGCATTTTATATTGCTGCCATATCTGGTCTGGTGCTCCTAATATATATATAAAGTTCTTGACAAAAATTCAAACAAGGGTCTGTAATGGTAATCCTGAACTGGCATCATGACTTGGAAGTCTCTCTTTCTTACCACAATCCATCTTGCACATTTATAAATCTACCATTCATCCGTGCATTGAATATTGCTGTCATATCTGGTCTGGTGCTCTATTATATGTCTCGAGATTCTTGACAAAATTCAAACAAGGTCTGTAATGTAATCAATCCTGAACTGGTGTCTGTGACTTAAGTCTCTTTCTTACCACAATCCATCTTGCACATTTATAAATCTACTACCATTCATCCGTGCATTGAATGTTGCTGCCCCATATCTGGTCTGGTGCTCCCTATTATATATCTCGGGAATTCTTGACAAAATTCAAACAAGGGTCTGTAATGTAATCAATCCTGAACTGGCATCATGACTTGATCTCTTTCTTACCACAATCCATCTTGCACACATTTATAAATCTACCATTCATCCATGCATTGAATATTGCTGCCATATCTGGTCTGGTGCTCTAATATATATCTCGAGATTCTTGTTAAAATTCATTTAAGGGTCTGTAATGTAATCAATCATGAACTGGCATCATGACTTAAGTCTCTTTCTTACCACAATCCATCTTGCACATTTATAAATCTGCATTCATCCGTGCATTGAATATTGCTGCCATATCTGGTCTGGTGCTCCTAATATATGTCTGAGATTCTTAGGCAAAATTCAAACAAGGGTCTGTAATGTAATCAATCCTGAACTGGCATCATGACTTAAGTCTCTTTCTTACCACAATCCATCTTGCACATTTGTAAATCTACCATTCATCGGTGCATTGAATATTCACTGTCTTCATATCTGGTCTGGTGCTCCTAATATGTATCTAAGAGATTCTTGACAAAATTCAAACAAGGGTCTACTAATGTAATCAATCCTGAGCAGCATCATGACTTAAGTCTCTTTCTTACCACAATCCATCTTGCACATTTGTAAATCTACCATTTATCCGTGCATTGAATATTGCTGCCATATCTGGTCTGGTGCTCCTAATATATATCTCGAGATTCTTGACAAAATTCAAACAAGGGTCTGTAATGTAATCAATCCTGAACTGGCATCATGACTTAAGTCTACTCTTACCACAATCCATCTTGCACATTTATAAATCTACCATTTATCGGTGCATTGAATATTGCTGTCATATCTGGTCTGGTGCTCCTAATATATATCTCGAGATTCTTGACAAAATTCAAACAAGGGTCTGTAATGTAATCAATCCTGAACTGGCATCATGACTTGAGTCTCTTTCTTACAATCCATCTTGCATTTATAAATCTACCATTCATCGATTGCATTGAACTCTTCTTCCATCCATCTGGTCTGGTGCTCTAATATATGTCTAAGTTACTTGACAAAATTCAAACAAGGGTCTGTAATGTAATCAATCCTGAACTGGTGTCATGACTTAAGTCTCTTTCTTACCACAATCCATCTTGCACATTTATAAATCTACCATTCATCCGTGCATTGAATATTGCTGCCATATCTGGTCTGGTGCTCCTATTGTATATCTCGAGATTCTTTGACAAAATTCAAACAAGGGTCTATGTTAACAATCAATCCCTGAACCTTTAGCATCATGACTTAAGTCTCTTTCTTACCACAATCCATCTTTTGCATTATAAATCTAACATTCCTTGGTGCATTGAATATTGCTGTCATATCTGGTCTAGTACTCCTAATATATATCTCGAGATTCTTGACAAAATTCAAACAAGGGTCTGTAATGTAATCAATCTTGAACTGGTGTCATGACAGTCTCTTTCTTACACAATCCATCTTGCACATTTATAAATCTACCATTCATCAGTACATTGAATATTGCTGCCATATCTGGTCTGGTGCTCCTAATATGTATCTCGAGATTCTTGACAGAATTAAACAAGGGTCTGTAATGTAATCAATCATGAACTGGCATCATGACTTAAGTCTCTTCTTACTACAATCCATCTTGCACATTTATAAATCTACCATTCATCCGTGCATTGAATATTGCTGCCATATCTGGTCTGGTGCTCCTAATATATATCTAAAAGTTCTTGACAAAATTCAAACAAGGGTCTGTAATGTAATCAATCCTGAAGTAGCATGATGACTTAAGTCTCTTTCTTACCACAATCCATCTTGCACATTTATAAATCTACCATTCATCCGTGCATTGAATATTGCTGTCATATCTGGTCTGGTGCTCCCTAATATATATCTCGAGATTCTTGACAAAATTCACGACAAGGGTCTGTAATGTAATCAATCCTGAACTGGCGTCATGACTTAAGTCTCTTTCTTTCACAATCCATCTTGCCACATTTATAAATCTACCATTCATCCGTGCATTGAATATTGCTGTCATATCTGGTCTGGTGCTCTAATATATATCTAAAGTTATGACAAAATTCAAACAAGGGTCTGTAATGTAATCAATCCTGAACTGACATCATGACTTAAGTCTCTTTTTTCTTACAATCCATCTTGCACATTTTATAAATCTACCATTAATCCGTGCATTGAATATTGCTGCCATATCTGGTCTGGTGCTCCTACTATATATCTCGAGATTCTTGTCGTTAAAACGGGTCTGCATCGTCGCAAATAATCCTGAACTGGCACATCATGACTTAAGTCTCTTTCTTACCACAATCCATCTTGCACATTTATAAATCTACCATTCATCCAGGCATTGAATATTGCTGCCATATCCTGGTCTGGTGCTCCTAATATATGTCTAAAGTTCTTGACAAAATTCAAACAAGGGTCTGTAATGTAATCAATCCTGAACTGGCATCTAAGCAACGTAAGTCTCTTTACTACAATCCATCTTGCACATTTATAAATCTACCATTAATCCGTGCATTTTTATATTGCTGCCATATCTGGTCTGGTGCTCTAATATATATCTCGAGATTCTTGACAAAATTCAAACAAGGGTCTGTAATGTAATCAATCCTGAACTGGCATCACAGCTTAGAGTCTTTCTTACAATCATCTGCACATTTACAAATCTACCATTCATCAAATTGCATTGAATATTGCTGTCATATCTGGTCTGGTGCTCCTATTATATATCTAAGAATTCTTAGGCAAAATTCAAACAAGGGTCTGTAATGTAATCAATCCTGAACTGGTGTCATGACTTAAGTCTCTTTCTTACCACAATCATCTTACACATTTATAAATCTGCCATTCATCCGTGCATTGAATATTGCTGCCATATCTGGTCTGGTACTCCTATTATATATCTCGAGATTCTTGACAAAATTCAAACAAGGGTCTGTAATGTAATCAATCCTGAACTGGCATCATGACTTAAGTCTCTTTCTTACCACAATCCATCTTGCACATTTATAAATCTAACATTCCTTGATTGCATTGAATATTACTGTCATATACTAGTCTGGTGCTCCTAATATATATCTGAGATTCTTGACAAGAGAATTCAAACAAGGGTCTGTAATGTAATCAATCCTGAACTGGTGTCATGACTTAAGTCTCTTTCTTACACACAATCCATCTTGCACATTTATAAATCTACCATTCATCCGTGCATTGAATATTGCTGCCATATCTGGTCTGGTGCTCCTAATATATGTCTCGAGATTCTTGACAAAATTCAAACAAGGGTCTGTATTAATCAATCATGAACTGGCATCATGACTTAAGTCTCTTTCTTACCACAATCCTGCCATCTTGCACATTTATAAATCTACCATTCATCCGTGCATTGAATATTGCTGCCATATCTGGTCTGGTGCTCCTAATATATCATAAATTCTTGACAAAATTCAAACAAGAGGTCTTAACCAATGTAATCAATCCTAGTAGCATGATGACTTAAGTCTCTTTCTTACCACAATCCATCTTGCATTGTAAATCTACCATTCATCAAATGCATTGAATATTGTATCCTTGTCTGGTCTGGTGCTCTAATATATATCCTAAGAGATTCTTGACAAAATTCAAACAAGGGTCTGTAATGTAATCAATCCTGAACTGGCATCATGACTTAAGTCTCTTTCTTACTACAATCCATCTTGCCACATTTATAAATCTACCATTCATCCGTGCATTGAATATTGCTATCATATCTGGTCTGGTGCTCCTAATATATCTCGAAGATTCTTGACAAAATTCAAACAAGAGTCTGTAGTATAATCAATCACAAGACAACATCATGACTTAAGTCTCTTTCTTACCACAATCCATCTTGCATTTATAAATCTACCATTAATCCGTGCATTGAATATTGCTGCCATATCTGGTCTGGTGCTCCTATATATCTCGAGATTCTTGACAAAATTCAAACAAGGGTCTGTAATGTAATCAATCCTGAACTGGCATCATGACTTAAGTCTCTGCCACCACAATCTGCATCTTGCATTGTAAATCTACCATTCATCCGTGCATTGAATATTGCTGTCATATCTGGTCTGGTGCTCCCTGTTATGTCTCGAGATTCTTGACAAAATTCAAACAAGGGTCTGTAATGTAATCAATCCTGAACTGACATCATGACTTAAGTCTCTTTCTTACCTGATCACATCTTGCACATTTATAAATCTACCATTCATCCGTGCATTGAATATTGTTGCCATATCTGGTCTGGTGCTCCCTAATATATATCTAAAGAGATTCTTGACAAAATTCAAACAAGGGTCTGTAATGTAATCAATCCTGAACTGGCATCACTGACTTAAGTCTCTTTCTTACCACAATCCATCTTGCACATTTATAAATCTACCATTCATCCAGGCATTGAATATTGCTTACCATATCTGAGGTCTGGTGCTCCTAATATATCTCAGGAATTCTTGACAAAGTTAAACAAGGGTCTGTAATATAATCAATCCTGAACTGGCATCATGACTTAAGTCTCTTTCTTACCACAATCCATCTTGCATTTATAATCTACCATTCATCCGTGCATTGAATATTGCTGTCACATATCTGGTCTGGTGCTCCTAATATATATCTCGAGATTCTTGACAAAATTCAAACAAGGGTCTGTAATGTAATCAATCCTGAACTGACATCATGACTTAGAGTCTCTTTCTTACCACAATCCATCTTGCACATTTATAAATCTACCATTTATCCGTGCATTGAATATTGCCTGCCATATCTGGTCTGGTGCTCCTAATATATATCTCGAGATTCTTCGTAAAATTCAAACAAGGGTCTGTAATGTAATCAATCCTGAACTGGCATCATGACTTAAGTCTCTTACCACAATCCATCTTGCACATTTATAAATCTACCATTCATGATTGCATTTATGAATAGCCTTCTTTATCATATCTGGTCTGGTGCTCCTAATATATATCCTAGGAATTCTTGACAAAATTCAAACAAGGGTCTGTAATGTAATCAATCTGAACTGGCATCATGACTTGAGTCTCTTTCTTACCACAAATGCATCTTGCATTTATAAATCTACCATTCATCGGTGCATTGAATATTGCTGTCATATCTGGTCTGGTGCTCTAATATATATCTCGAGATTCTTAAATAAAAATTCAAACAAGGGTCTGTAATGTAATCAATCCTGAACTGGTGTCCATGACTTAAGTCTCTTTCTTACCACAATCCATCTTGCACATTTATAAATCTACCATTCATCCGTGCATTGAATATTGCCTGCATATCTGGTCTGATGCTCTATTATATATCTAAAGAGATTCTTGACAAAATTCAAACAAGGGTCTGTAATGTAATCAATCCTGAACTGGCATCATGACTTAAGTCTCTTTCTTACCACAATCCACCCCATCTTGCACATTTATAAATCTAACATTCCTTCGGTGCATTGAATATTGCTGTCATATCTGGTCTGGTGCTCCTAATATATATCAAAAGTTCTTGACAAAATTCAAACAAGGGTCTGTAATGTAATCAATCCTGAACTGGTGTCATGACTTAAGTCTCTTTCTTACCACAATCCATCTTGCATTTATAAATCTACCATTCATCCGTGCATTGAATATTGCTGCCATATCTGGTCTGGTGCTCCCTAATATATATCTCGAGATTCTTGACAAAATTCAAACAAGGGTCTGTAATGTAATCAATCATGAACTGGCATCATGACTTAAGTCTCTTTCTTACCACAATCCGTCTTGCACATTTATAAATCTACCTACCATCCGTGCATTGAATATTGCTGCCATATCTGGTCTGGTGCTCCTAATATATCACAAAATTCTTGACAAAATTCAAACAAGGGTCTGTAATGTAATCAATCCTGAAGTAGCATGATGACTTAAGTCTCTTTCTTACCACAATCCATCTTGCACATTTATAAATCTGAACTGTCAAATGCATTGAATATTGCTGTATCATATCTGGTCTGGTGCTCCTAATATATATCTCTCGGGGATTCTTGACAAAATTCAAACAAGGGTCTGTAATGTAATCAATCCTGAACTGGCATCTCATGACTAAGTCTCTTTCTTACCACAATCCATCTTGCACATTTGCCAATCTACCATTCATCCGTGCATTGAATATTGCTGTCATATCTGGTCTGGTGCTCCTATTATATATCTCGAGATTCTAACAAAGCCAAAATTCAAACAAGGGTCTGTAATGTAATCAATCCTGAACTGGTGTCATGACTTAAGTCTCTTTCTTACCACAATCCATCTTGCACATTTATAAATCTACCATTCATCAGTGCATTGAATATTGTGCCACCATATCTGGTCACAGGTGCTCCTATTATATATCTCGAGATTCTTGACAAAATTCAAACAAGGGTCTGTAATGTAATCAATCCTGAACTGGCATCATGACTTAAGTCTTTCTTACCACAATCCATCTTGCACATTTATAAATCTACCATTCATCCGTGCATTGAATATTGCTGCCATATCTGGTCTGGTGCTCCTAATATATGTCTCGGGAATTCTTGACAAGATTCAAACAAGGGTCTGTAATGTAATCAATCATGAATTTAGCATCATGACTTGAGAGTCTCTTTCTTACCACAATCCATCTTGCACATTTATAAATCTACCATTCATCAATTGCATTGAATATTGCTGCCATATCTGGTCTGGTGCTCCTAATATATGTCTCGAGATTCTTGACAAAATTCAAACAAGGGTCTGTAATGTAATCAATCCTGAAGTAGCATGATGACTTAAGTCTCTTTCTTACCACAATCCATCTTGCACATTTATAAATCATTCATCAAATGGGCCAGATATTGCTGTCATATCTGGTCTGGTGCTCCTAATATATATCTCGAGATTCTTGACAAAATTCAAACAAGGGTCTGTAATGTAATCAATCCTGAACTGGCATCATGACTTAAGTCTCTTTCTTACCACAATCCATCTTGCACATTTATCGTCTACCATTCATCCGTGCATTGAATATTACTGTCATATCTGGTCTGGTGCTCCTAATATATATCTCGGGAATTCTTGACAAAATTCAAACAAGGGTCTGTAATGTAATCAATCCTGAACTGACATCATGACTTAAGTCTCTTTCTTACCACAATCCATCTTGCACATTGTATAAATCTACCATTAATCCGTGCATTGAATATTGCTGTCATATCTGGAATACATTTTGCTCCTACTATATCCAAAAGTTCTTGACAAGAAAATTCAAACAAGGGTCTGTAATGTAATCAATCCTGAACTGGCATCATGACTTGATGTCTTTCCCACCACAATCCATCTTGCACACATTTATAAATCTACCATTCATCCATTACATTGAATATTGCTGTCATATCTGGTCTGGTGTCCGATTATATATCTCGGTTAAAACCAAAGTCAAACAAGGGTCTGTAATGTAATCAATCCTGAACTGACATCATGACTTAAGTCTCTTTCTTACCACAATCCATCTTGCATTGTAAATCTACCATTCATCCGTGCATTGAATATTGCTGTCATATCTGGTCTGGTGTCCTAATATGTGTCTAAAATCAGATTCTTGACAAAATTCAAACAGGGGTCTGTAATGTAATCAATCCTGAACTGGCATCATGACTTAAGTCTCTTTCTTACCACAATCCATCTTGCACATTTATAAATCTACCATTAATCCGTGCATTGAATATTCTGCCATGTCTGGTCTGGTGCTCCTAATATATCTACGAGATTCTTGACAAAATTCAAACAAGGGTCTGTAATGTAATCAATCCTGAACTGGCATCATGACTTAAGTCTCTTTCTTACCACAATCCATCTTGCATTTATAAATCTACCATTCATCGGTGCATTGAATATTGCTGTCATATCTGGTCTGGTGCTCTAATATATATCTCGAAGTTCTTGACAAAATTCCAAACAAGGGTCTGTAATGTAATCAATCCTGAACTGACATCATAAACAGTCTCTTTCTTACCACAATCCATCTTGCACATTTATAAATCTACCATTTATCCGTGCATTGAATATTGCTGCCATATCTGGTCTGGTGCTCCTAATATATATCTCGAAAGTTACCTTGACAAAATTCAAACAAGGGTCTGTAATGTAATCAATCCTGAATGTCCTTGACTTAGAGTCTCTTTCTTACCACAATCCATCTTGCACATTTATAAATCTACCATTCATCGGTGCATTGAATATTGCTGTCATATCTGGTCTGGTGCTCTAATATGCCTCTGAGATTCTTGACAAAATTCAAACAAGGAGGTCTGTAATGTAATCAATCCTGAACTGGCATCATGACTTGAGTCTCTTTCTTACCACAATCCATCTTGCACATTTATAAATCTACCATTCATCGGTGCATTGAATATTGCTGTCATATCTGGTCTGGTGCTCCTAATATATGTCCTGAGATTCTTGACAAAATTCAAACAAGGATATATTAGCAATCAATCCTGAACTGGTGTCATGACTTAGTCTCTTTCTTACCACAATCCATCTTGCACATTTATAAATCTACCATTCATTAAATTGCATTGAATATTGCTGCCATGTCCCCCTGGTCTGGTGCTCCTATTATATATCTCGAGATTCTTGACAAAAATTCAAACAAGGGTCTGTAATGTAATCAATCCTGAACTGGCATCATGACTTAAGTCTCTTTCTTACCACAATCCATCTTGCACATTTTATAAATCTAACATTCATCGGTGCATTGAATATTGCTGTCATATATGGTCTGGTGCTCCCTAATATGTATATCTGAGATTCTTGACAAAATTCAAGCAAGGAGTCCTTAATGTAATCAATCTTAACTGGTGTCATGACTTAAGTCTCTTTCTTACCACAATCCATCTTGCACATTTACTAGTCTGTTCATCATGCATTGAATATTGCTGCCATATCTGGTCTGGTGCTCTAATATATCTCGAAGATTCTTATTGAAATTCAAACAAAGAGATAACATAGTATAATCAATCATGAACTGGCATCATGACTTAAGTCTCTTTTCTTACCACAATCCATCTTGCAGCACCATAAATCTACCATTCATCAGTGCATTGAATAACTATGTACATATCTGGTCTGGTGCTCTAATATATCTCAAGTTCTTGACAGAAATTCAAACAAGGGTCTGTGGTAATCAATCCTGAAGTAGCATGATGACTTAAGTCTTTCTTACCACAATCCATCTTGCACATTTATAAATCTACCATTCATCCGTGCATTTGAATATTGCTGTCATATCTGGTCTGGGCTGCTCCTAATATATATCTAAAAGTTCTTGACAAAATTCAAACAAGGGTCTGTAATGTAATCAATCCTGAACTGGCGTCATGACTTAAGTCTCTTTCTTACCACAATCCATCTTTGCCACATTTATAAATCTACCATTCATCATTGCATTGAATATTGCTGTCATGTATCTGGTCTGGTGCTCTAATATATGTCTCGAGATTCTTGACAAAATTCAAACAAGGGTCTATGTTGTAATCAATCCTGAACTGACATCATGACTTAAGTCTCTTTCTTACAATCCATCTTGCACATTTTTATAAATCTACCATTAATCCGTGCATTGAATATTGCTATGTCTGGTCTGGTGCTCTACTATATGTCTGAGATTCTTGACAAAATTCAAACAAGGGTCTGTAATGTAATCAATCCTGAACTGGCATCATGGCTGGAAAGTCTCTTTCTTACCACAATCCATCTTGCACATTTATAAATCTACCATTCGTCAGGCATTGAATATTGCTGCCATATCTGGTCTGGTGCTCCTAATATATATCTCGAGATTCTTGACAAAATTCAAACAAGGGTCTGTAATGTAATCAATCACCTGAACTGGCATCATGACGTAAGTCTCTTTCTTACCACAATCCATCTTGCACATTTATAAATCTACCATTAATCCGTGCATTTTATATTGCTGCCATATCTTGGTCTGGTGCTCCCAATATATTCTAGATTTCTTGAGAAATTCAAATAAGTATTCTGTGTAATGTAATCAACTTTGAACTGGCATCATGACTTAAGTCTCTTTTCAATGACAATCCATCTGCACATTTATAATTCCACACTGTCCATGAATATTGCCCATCTGGTCTTGGTGCTCCTATTATATATTCTGAGACTTTGACAAATCTAAATGGTGTCTGTAATGTAACTAATCCCAACTGGTGTCACACTTGCCCTTTCTTTTTACCACAATCCATCTTGCACATTTTCATTATAAATCTACTATTCATCCTGCATTGAATATTGTTATATCTGGTCTGGTGTTCATTATATATCTCAAGATTCTTGACAAAATTCAAACAAGGGTCTGTAATAACTAGAATCCTGAACTGGCATCATGACTAAGTCTCTTTCACCATCCATCTTGCACATTTATAAATCTAACATTCATCGGTGCATTGGAATATTGTCATATCTGGTCTGGTGCTCCTATATATCTCATGATTCTTGACAAAATTCAAATAAAGGGTCTGCAATGTAACTAACTCTAACTGGTGTCATGACTAAGTCTCTTTCTTACCACAATCCATCTTGCATGATTATAAATCTACTCATTCATCCGCATTGAAGACACAAAGGCATTCAGTCTGGTGCCTCTAATATATATTCTGAGATTCTTCAATAAAAACTAAACAAGGGTCTGTAATCAATCATGTTCACTACATCAAGTCTCTTTACCATAATCCATCTTGCACATTTATAAATCTACCATTCATCCGTGCATTGAATATTGCCATATCTGGTTCTGCTCCTAACATATATCTTGTATTCCTTACATGCACCAAACAAGGGTCTGTAATGTAATCAATCCTGAAGTAGCATGATGACTTAAGTTCCTTTTCTTACTATGAATCCATTCCTGTACATTTATAAATCTACCATTCATCCGTGCATTGAATATTGCTGTCATATCTGGTCTGGTGCTCCTAATATATATCTCGAGACTAATAAAATTCAAACAAGTATATCTGGAAGCACCAATCTGAACTGGGTATCATGACTAAGTCTCTTTCTAATGGTTGAATCATCTTGCACATTTATAAATCTGTATCATTCATCCCAAAATAAATATTGCTGTCATATTCTGAATTGGTGCTCCATATATCTCAGACTTTGACAAAATCTTAAATGGCATTCAGAATGTAACTAATCCTGAACTGACATCATGACTTAAGTCTCTTTCTACCACAATCCATCTTGCACATTTATAACCCTATCATTAATCCTGCATTGAATACGTTGCCATATCTGGTCTGGTGCTCCTACTGTATATCTCAAGATTCTTGACAAAATTCAAACAAGGTGTGGTCTGTAATGTAAAATCAATCCTGAACTGCATCATGACTTAAGTCTCTTCTTTACCACAATCCATCTTGCACATTTGAGAAATCTACCATTCATCCATGTATTGAATATTGCTGTCATATCTGGTCTGGTGCTCCTATTATATCCAGATTCTGACAAAATTCAAATCAAGGGTCTGTAATGTAATCAATCCTGAAACCATATCATGAATGTCTTTCTTACCACAATCCATTCCACATTTATAAATCTTACTATCATCCGTGTAGTCAATATTGCTGTCATATCTGGTCTGGTACTCCTAATATATATCTCGAGATTCTGACAAAATTCAAACAGGGTCTGTAATGTAATCAATCCTGAACTGGCATCATGACTTAAGTCTCTTTCATTTGCCAATCCATTCTGCCATTTATAAATCTACCATTAACCACAGGTCAATATTACTGCCATATCTACCCAGCTCCTAATATATATCTCGAAAGATCTTTGACAAAATTCAAACAAGGGTCTGTAATGTAATCAATCCTGAAACTGGTATCATGACTTAAGTCTCTTCTTTAAGCCACAATCCATCTTGCACATTTATAAATCTGTCACCACTTCCAGGCATTGTTGCTGCTCTGTCTGGTTCAGCCCTAACACAGGCCCTGTGAGATCTCTTGGCTGTAACCAAACAAGGTCTGTAATAATCCATCCTGAACTGGTGTCATGACTTAAGTCTCTTTCTTACCATTAACCATCTTTATATTTATAAATCTACCATTTATCCTATTGAATATTGCCATACCTGGTCTGGTGTCTCTATTATGTATCTCGAGATTCTTGACAAAATCAACAAGGGTCTGTAATGGGTCTAATCCTGAATCATACCATGACTTAAGTCTTTTCTACCAGAATTCATCTTGCACATTTACAAATCTACCATTCATCCGTACATTGAATATTGCTGTCATATCTGTCTGAAACTTTAACATATTCCCAGATTCTGACAAAATTCAAACAAGGTCTGTAATGTAATCAATCCTGAACTGGCATCATGACTTAAGTCTTTCACCACAATCCATCTTGCACATTTATAACCCACCATTAATCCGTGCATTGAACATGCTGCTTATCTGGTCTGGTGTCTACTATATCTGCATTCTTACTGCATCCAAACAAGGGTCTGTAATGTAATCAATCCTGAACTGGCATCATGACTTTCAAGTTCTCCTTACCACAATCCATTCTGCACATTTATAAATCTACCATTCATCCAGGCATTGAATATTGCTGCCATATCTGTCTTGGTGCTCCACATATAATCTTTGCAGATTCTTGACAAAATTCAAACAAGGTCTGTAATGTAATCAATCCTGAAGTATCACACTTTAAGTCTCTTTTCTTATCACAATCCTATCTTGCACATTTAGTAAAATCTACCATTCATCCGTGCATTGAATATTAAGTGTCATATACTTGGTCTGGTGCTCCTAATATATATCTGCATCTCTGACAAAACGTTATGTCTGTAATGTAAATTAACTTTAACTGACATCATGACTTAAGTCTCTTCTAACACAATCCATCTTGCACATTTATAAATCTACCATTTATCCTGCATTGAATATTGCTGCCATATCTTTAAGGTCTGGTGCTCCCAACATATATTCAGATTCTGACAAAATTCAAACAAGGGTCTGTAATGTAACTCAACTCATTCATATCATGACTTAGTCTCTTTCAATTACAATCCATTTGCACATTTATAAATTCACCATTCATCGGCATTGAAAACATGCTGTCATATCTGGTTCGGTGCTCCTAATATATATCCTTCTTGGGACTCTTTGACAAAATTCAAACAAAAGGGTCTGTAATGTAATCAATCCCTGAACTGGCATCATGACTTGAGTCTTTCTTTCTTACCACAATCCATCTTGCACATTTATAAATCTACCATTCATCGGTGTATTGAATATTGCTGTCATATCTGGTCTGGTGCTCCTAATATATATCTCGAGATTCTTGACAAAATTCAAACAAGGGTCTGTAATGTAATCAATCCTGAACTGGTGTCATGACTTAAGTCTCTTTCTTACCACAATCCATCTTGCACATTTATAAATCTACCATTCATCCGTGCATTGAATATTGCTGCCATATCTGGTCTGGTGCTCCTATTATATATCTCGAGATTCTTGACAAAATTCAAACAAGGGTCTGTAATGTAATCAATCCTGAACTGGCATCATGACTTAAGTCTCTTTCTTACCACAATCCATCTTGCACATTTATAAATCTACCATTCATCCGTGCATTGAATATTGCTGCCATATCTGGTCTGGTGCTCCTAATATATATCTCGAGATTCTTGACAAAATTCAAACAAGGGTCTGTAATGTAATCAATCCTGAAGTAGCATGATGACTTAAGTCTCTTTCTTACCACAATCCATCTTGCACATTTATAAATCTACCATTCATCCGTGCATTGAATATTGCTGTCATATCTGGTCTGGTGCTCCTAATATATATCTCGAGATTCTTGACAAAATTCAAACAAGGGTCTGTAATGTAATCAATCCTGAACTGGCGTCATGACTTAAGTCTCTTTCTTACCACAATCCATCTTGCACATTTATAAATCTACCATTCATCCGTGCATTGAATATTGCTGTCATATCTGGTCTGGTGCTCCTAATATATATCTCGAGATTCTTGACAAAATTCAAACAAGGGTCTGTAATGTAATCAATCCTGAACTGACATCATGACTTAAGTCTCTTTCTTACCACAATCCATCTTGCACATTTATAAATCTACCATTAATCCGTGCATTGAATATTGCTGCCATATCTGGTCTGGTGCTCCTACTATATATCTCGAGATTCTTGACAAAATTCAAACAAGGGTCTGTAATGTAATCAATCCTGAACTGGCATCATGACTTAAGTCTCTTTCTTACCACAATCTATCTTGCACATTTATAAATCTACCATTCATCCAGGCATTGAATATTGCTGCCATATCTGGTCTGGTGCTCCTAATATATATCTCGAGATTCTTGACAAAATTCAAACAAGGGTCTGTAATGTAATCAATCCTGAACTGGCATCATGACGTAAGTCTCTTTCTTACCACAATCCATCTTGCACATTTATAAATCTACCATTAATCTGTGCATTTTATATTGCTGCCATATCTGGTCTGGTGCTCCTAATATATATCTCGAGATTCTTGACAAAATTCAAACAAGGGTCTGTAATGTAATCAATCCTGAACTGGCATCATGACTTAAGTCTCTTTCTTACCACAATCCATCTTGCACATTTATAAATCTACCATTCATCCGTGCATTGAATATTGCTGTCATATCTGGTCTGGTGCTCCTATTATATATCTCGAGATTCTTGACAAAATTCAAACAAGGGTCTGTAATGTAATCAATCCTGAACTGGTGTCATGACTTAAGTCTCTTTCTTACCACAATCCATCTTGCACATTTATAAATCTACCATTCATCCGTGCATTGAATATTGCTGCCATATCTGGTCTGGTGCTCCTAATATATATCTCGAGATTCTTGACAAAATTCAAACAAGGGTCTGTAATGTAATCAATCATGAACTGGCATCATGACTTAAGTCTCTTTCTTACCACAATCCATCTTGCACATTTATAAATCTACCATTCATCCGTGCATTGAATATTGCTGCCATATCTGGTCTGGTGCTCCTAATATATATCTCGAAATTATTGACAAAATTCAAACAAGGGTCTGTAATGTAATCAATCCTGAACTGGCATCATGACTTAAGTCTCTTTCTTACCACAATCCATCTTGCACATTTATAAATCTACCATTCATCCGTGCATTGAATATTGCTGCCATATCTGGTCTGGTGCTCCTAATATATATCTCGAGATTCTTGACAAAATTCAAACAAGAGTCTGTAATGTAATCAATCATGAACTGGCATCATGACTTAAGTCTCTTTCTTACCACAATCCATTTTGCACATTTATAAATTTATCATTCATCCGTGCATTGAATATTGCTGCCATATCTGATCTGATTCTCTTGCTGTATATCTGAAGATTCTTGACAAAATTCTAAGAGTCTTTAATGAAATTGATTTTGGCCTGACATCTTGACTTCAGTCAATTTCTTGCCAATGTCGTATGACTTCTCTCTGTCTTTTTTACAAATATTTCCATGGCAATTGTTCTGATGAGCAGTTCTACTTATTGCCTCAACTGCCTGAATTTAAGTGTGCTACAAGATTGGCAATTAGGTCTCGTTATCTTTTGTTGTGATAATTCTTGTTCTTTTTCCTTAATAGTGTTTTATTTCTCTTATTCTTTCACACTCTGTAACCTCTTGCAACTTAGTGAGTTTATTGCCTTTCTCATATTCCTTCAATCTCTTGCTGGAAATGATTTAAAAAACTAAACAAAAACATATTTCTGAACAAGAGGGGTAAATAATTTTTCTCGGACAAACTCTTCAAAATACGAGGTTGGTCAGAAATTCCTGACTCATTTAGGAGGCAGATAGAAAACAAATCTTCATGCCAATCTGGTGAAATTTCCAAGAAGTACTGCATGTCAACCTTGTTCCACACAGTCATACCATCAACACTAAATTGTATTGTGAGTATCATGACTGAATGTACAACAAACTAAAAAAGGAGTATCCTGCTTTGGTCAGTTGAGGTCGGGGCTTATTTCATCAAGACAAGGTGAGGTCACACTGCCAGATTGACTAAGATGTTCAAGCAGATGTATAGTGTTGAGATTCTTCCACATCCACCATTTAACCCGGATGCTGCTCTGAGTGACTATGGCCTATTCCGCTCAATGGCACATTTTTTTCGTGACCAGAAATTGAACACTTGATAAAGTGAAGGAAACTTGTTTACAAGTTTTGATTCAAAGCCAGCAAACTGGTATCTGGGAGAGATTCAGATGTTGACTGACCACTGGCAGAAGATCATCGAGAATGATGGACTTCATTTTGAAGAATAAATGTTGGTGTTGCTCCATGAAATTTTCTTGTTTTCTTTTCACTTTCAAAGTGAGTCAGGACTTTCTGGCCAACCTTTTTGACTCCTTAACATTTGCGATAAATCTTTGTAAAGAACACATGCACCGATAAATGAAAAAAATAGGTTTTAGCCCAAACACAATGGCAAGACCATTCCTTGAAATTTAAGTAAAATTCAGTGAACCTTTGTAATGATATTAAACCAAGTAAGATTAATTTTGTGAATAACGTCAAATTGTGATTTTTAGAAATATGAACAAAAAAAGAGCAATGTGACGAGGAGTGGAAAAAAATGGGTTAATTTTTTAATCAATTCCTCCACCCCCACCCCCACCCCAATGCAAGGCAATAAGACCACTAAGATGCAAGGGGCTACTGACAGTGAAAGAAAAGAAAAGGAGATGAAACTGGAAATCCAACAATAGTATCAATTTCAGAGTTTAGGTGAAGACAAAAAGTATGGAGTTGAAATAAAATTTAGAAGGAACTAGAAACTCAATCCTAAACAAGAAACAAGGGATAAACTTCGACTCCTATTCAAAAAAACCCATCTACTCCAAATGAAGGAAGAAAATAAATAAATAACATTTCAGAGTTTAGACGGAGACATTAGAAGTATAGAGATGAAGTAGACTTTAGAAGGAACTGGAAACTCAATCCTAAACAAGAAACAAGGGATGAACCTCGACTCCTGTTCAAAAAACCTATTTACTCCAAATGAAGAAAGAAAATAAATAAATAACATTTCAGAGTTTAGACGGAGACATTAGAAGTATAGAGATGAAGTAGACTTTAGAAGGAACTGGAAACTCAATCCTAAACAAGAAACAAGAGATGAACCTCGACTCCTGTTCAAAAAACCTATTTACTCCAAATGAAGAAAGAAAATAAATAAATAACATTTCAGAGTTTAGACGGAGACATTAGAAATATAGAGATGAAGTAGACTTTAGAAGGAACTGGAAACACAATCCTAAATGTAAACATACGATAACCATCTATTTTGTTTAAAAAAACTGGGGAGTGATAGGTGAACCTATCTACTCCTGTTTGTGATTGAAATCATTCAAAATAGAGAAAACTGAAATGAAGATGCTTCTTTTTAATGGCAGGAAATATTGGTTGTCGGAAAAGTTCATGCTGATGTTTTATCATTCATGTTCCAACACATAAAATTTGTCAAATAATATGCTTACATTTCGGATTAGAGCACATTTCAAACTATCTCTTGAGAAAGAAAGTTTGAAATTATTTAATTCATGTTATTAATTTGCATTCCTATGAAAATGGAAGATTCTAAAGTGCATTTTAGACACTTAATGTTTTTTTATTACTGTAAAGGCAAGAAGTCCTTGCAAGCAACAAAAAAGATATGTGCTATGTACAGAGAAGGTGCTTAAGCTGACAGAATGGTACAGAAGTGGTTCACTAAGTTTACAATTGGTGATTGTAGCCTTATTGATAAAGAATGCTCAGGTAGACCCCCACCTCATGAGATGATGACGAAGTCAATACATTAATTAAGATTAACCTGCATTACGCAACACAAGAATTGGCAGAGATAGTAAATTTATCAAAATCTATCATCCATGAGCACTTAGTGAAGCCTGGGTACAGAAGTGGTTCACTAAGTTTACAATTGGGGATTGTAGCCTTATTGATAAAGAATGCTCAGGTAGACCCCCATCCCCATCTGTGAAGCACTTATTGACGCTTGGGTAGTCAAATCATTATGATATTTAGGTAGCACATGATCTGAGTGAAAAGAATCTTTTCGATTGCATTTCTGTCAGTGGTTTACTGTATAAGTGAAAATGCACCTTTTTGAAGCAAATTCTAATGGATGGTGAGAAATGGATAATTAACAACAATGTTCAGCAAAAAAAATCCTGTGGTAAGTGACATGAGCCAACTTTAGTCACCCCAAAACCAAGCCTTCATTCTACTGTGCATCTGGTGGGATTGGAAAGGTTGGTTGGTTGGTTGGTTGGTTGGTTGGTTGGTTGGTTGCATGGCCGTATCTGGCTACCAGGCACACCGGGCATGGGTCCGGGCTGATCCATGCAATCATAGTGAAAATCCGGACAAGGAAATATGTCTTCGTCAGAAATCAAACTAATCAATTCACAAAGAAAGAAAGAAAAATGAAGAAAACATCCGAATGAACGCAGTAAAAATCTGTTTTTTTTTTGTTTTTTTTTAATCATATCACCCCAAGCAAGGCGGTAACGCCACTGATATGCAGGGGGCTACATAAGAGTGAGAAGATTAGAAAAGAGAAAACCGGAAACCACATCCTAAACAGGAAACAAGGGATGAGCCTCTTCACCTGTTTGATAGACGTGGGTGGAGTGTGAACCGGGCAATAGTTTAGTCTGTTTGTTTATTTATTAATTTTGGGAGGAAAGACTGGTTATACTCAGAAAGTCTGAACCCGATTTCCTGCTTTCGTTCACGTTCTGTGCTTAATTTCCATTGGAATAGCCGAAAAATCCGCAAAAAATCATAGTTTCTGGAAACGAATGACACGGATGATGTCTTCACATTGTCAACTAAATCCGGGCAATTTTCTCTGTGCCTGGTGTTTTTTTAGCATCAGCTACAGCCCTGGTTGATTGTTTTGTTTTTATGGCAAACAACCTCGGCAGGTTATTTATTGCCAACTAAATTTTTATTTATTTATTGCCAACTAAATTTTTATTTATTTATTGCTGGTAATACCTTTTTCTTTCAACAATTTATTGTTGTTTTTATATAAGTTTTTGTGTCTAGTAATATTTTTTCTTTTCGAGTATCAAAATTCATTGGGATTTGTTTTTTTTAGGGCAGGGTCCACAAATCCTACTCTTGTTATTTAACCCATAACTGGAGGGAAGGGATGGATTAATACCTTTCCCAAGGGTACCAGTGCTTAGGTGAATGCAGGATATTCAACTGGAATTCAAACTCGGCTCACCGATTTCTCTTTCTGAGCTGATATCTACTGCACCATGACGCACATCCATCACTAAACACTTACAGCACCTGGTATTCCCAAGCAGTCGCCCATCTAAGTACTGACCAGGCTTAACTTTGGTGATCGAGCGAGAACCAGTGTATTCAACGTGATAGGCCGTAAGCCTGAATTGGAAAGGAATTCTGTACTATGAGATTCTGCTTAGTAACCAGTCAATTTATACTAAAAATTACTGCTTGCAGCTGGAAGAATTAAAAGGCAGCAATTAAAAAAATTGCCCATAATTGGCGAACAGGAAAGGTGTTGTTTTCCATCAGGATAATGCCAGACCTTACATTTTTTGGTTGGGATGTGTTAACCCACCTGCCATATTTACCAGACATTGCTCCTTGCTTGCAAAATAATCTCAATGGTAAAAAAAATGACATAAAAATTCTACCTTTATGTTATGGAGACTTACCCATATAACACCTGAACTCATCCAAATTGTATATAAGTAGCGGTTCTGCTTTGTAGAAACAGAGTAAGATTAAGATATAGATAGGTAGAAAGAGTGACAGCAGAATCTATTCCAGCAGATAACTCTGACAGCCAGACTTATAGTCATGCCAATAATCTCTCATTGGTATATGTTTATACTACTGTCTTTATAATTTATTTGTTTAACCCTATTCCGTCTTTTTGTCTTTATTTCTGGCCACAACCAGACCACAATAACTTGGTGATGAGGTTACAACACTTAATGAGTTCTTTCCTGATAAACCACCAAAATTCTGGGAAGATAGAAGCTTTAAGCTCAAGGAAAAAATGGAGAAAGTTTGTGTAACAAAGTGGTTCCTATTTGGTTGAATAGATTTTTAATCGCATAGTTTTGTTTTGTGTTTTATTTTCCCTTAAAAATCATTATGAACTTTTTGGGCAACCCAGTATTATAACATTTTTTTCTTTTATTCTTTAAATCATCAGACCAAAATGAAACCAAGTAAGTTAATATAAGTAAAACTTAGCAAAGTTTAATGATCGTACTAAGCAGTCAAGATAACTCAGATCAATTAACAGTTTCCCCTAGGGGACACAGGTTTGAATCCTGTTGGAGAACATATATTTTTCTAACAAGATTTCTCAATTATTCAGGCTGGTAGATATAAATAAATATACTGTTTAATTATGAAAAAACAGGATATCTACTCAACTATGAGCATCCATTAAAAATAATGGCGAAACAAATAAATTAAAAATATGTTGGAGCTAATTCATTTCATAACGGATTTCATAAAGTTTTGTAAATAGAACATCATTATGTGTTTGTTTAAATTTTCTTGTGTTATAGTTCCCAGATATTCTCTATATAAAATTCTGTGATTTCCATTCTCTGTGCATCCCACCTTTCAAAACAGCTATCCAGTTGAAAGTAGAAGCAGTACCCTGTAGGGATGGTCGGTCATGTTTGATACAAGGCCACTTCACAAACATAGCCGACACTCCACGTATTTAAAGATATCAGAAGGTTGAACAAAAGGAAAAAATGTCTCACTTGTATGGAGAAGTGGACATTTGTTTACAGAACAGAATAACATCAATTTGTAGGAAGTGAAATTATTAACTGTGAAATGTTCCAAGAGAAAGTGTAGTACAGAGTTAAATCAATCCAGAGTTCATAGTTGTAGTGAAATGTGTGTGTGCAGAAAAAGATTAACAGGGTTGTAGTAAAATTGTTGTTCTTTTCTTTCTTTTTGTGGATGGTGAGAAAGTGAAAAGGAAGGAAAAGTGATCAATTTACAGAAAAAGGGAGTTAATGAGAAATAAAAGATCAGAAAAAAGTTCTTATTGGCATTAATTTTAGGAAGCATTTGAAGTGTCTTATTGTTATTGTCTTCTTTTTTGCTGATGACAAGTGAGCAAAGATGAAGAAGCGATAAAGGAAAATTGCACACGAGAAGGAGAGGGAGAGAGAGAGGGAATGTGTGTTGACAAGACATATGTCCAGTTTGTAGTGGACGATACGTCCACTTACTAACTTAGATTTACGAGTCGACTCGACGTAACCTTGGTCATGGTGAAATAAACAGACAATAAGAAAGAACGAGTAAGGCGAAAGTAACCAGAAAAACAATGTATTGACAAAGGTTACATGGGGTTGAGAGAGCATGCATAAGAAAGTGAAAAGGAAAGAGTCATTCCCCTTCGTCTGTTCGTAGAAACAAAATAAGATGTATGAAGTTTTTACTCTAGCTGAAAGAAAGGTTTGTAACAATTGTTAAGATTTTCGTAAAGAGTTCAAAGTTCAAAGCCTTGATGAAGAAAGTCAGACAGAAGACAAAGTTCTGTGTCTGTGTGTGCGTTGAGTAGAGAGAGAGAGACACTTACATGCGAATGTAGCAGTCGGTGGATTTCTACTGACAAAGGTTGGAAAAATTGTGGAATTATGTGTAGGAAGTTATTTTATGTAAAGTCCTGTTTGAATGAAAGTTAATGTGCATAGTGTTAATGTAGGAGAAGAAAAGTAAAAGAAATTTTGCGCCACTAATTGCTACACGCAATTAGTGCGCATGTGTTTGTGTGAGTTAGGAAGACATGTCTGCCCTTGTCCCGGGACGAAATCCTAACTAGTGTACCACGTGATGTTTTCCGTTTTTATTAGCATCGTTTTTGGCGGGAACCAGTCATCACGTGGACGGCGAGTGACCATGCGTGTGTGTGTGTGTGTGTGTGTGTGTGTGTGTGTGGGTGTCAATGTATGAAACCCCACAAGTTCAGCAGATTGAAATTTCTCTTTGACATTGTGGTAGTGTCCTATCTTTCAAGTATTCATCTGACTGATTCAACTTTCTCTCTCTATTTATATCAAATAAATTTTGACAATAACTTGTTACTTTCTCTCAATTTTGCAAATCCCTCCCTTTTTTTATTGGCCAAAAAATCTTTTCACACTGGCTCGTTAAGTTTGCCTTTGTCCTTTTTTCTTTAAAATTGTTTTCAGCAATTTTGATTCGATTTTACATGTGTGCAATTCTACTTTTTGTTTCAGATATTTGTTGAAATGATGTAGGATTTATTTTATAACACACAACCTCTAAAAAGAAAGAAAAGAATATCTGATGTCTGATGCTTCCCAATATTACAGTGCCAATGGAACTAAGCAATTTCAATCTCTCTAGTCCTAGATAGAGATTGTAAACTCACTTTAAACTCGACCTTGTACTATATTTCATTCCAGTGGGTGTGCAAATTAATTTTAATACCATGATGTAATCGATGTTTTTATTTTATTTTATTTTTTTTTTATTATTGGCTATATTTCTGCTGCGGAATCAATAACCAATTAGCGAATTACTCGGTATATATTACATTCAATATCCATGACATGCGAGACATTTTTACCCTTTTTATCATAACAAGTGTCTTTAATTGCTAAATAGAAAATTTCAACTTGGCGCCTTATGACGTCATAGTGTAGAGGAATTGACAGTTTCTGCGGGACTTGTCAGACGCTCTGCTAATTTTAAGATGGCGACGTCCATAGAAAACTCGTCTGGTGATAGTGACGTACTGAAACAAATTGGCTCTGCCGTTGGGCAGCTCCCACCAATGTCGCAATCCAACAGCGGTGCAAGTTCCGAGGATCCACCAGCAGTGTCACCATTGTATGCACCGTGGAGAAGATTGCGTTATGAAAGTAAGTATCTTGTTTATTTTTCCTTCACTCTTCTCGTGTTATGTTGAATCTCCGGAAAATATATGTATAAAAAAAACAAAAAATATATTGGAAAGAAAAACGGTCAAAAATTATTTTTTTCCCACTTCATTGCAACAGATTTGTCTATTTAATTTTTTTTTTTCTTATACCGATGATCTTTTTTTGGACTTAATTAACGCATGTCTTTTAGTACCTATCTTTTGTTTACCGGTTTGTGTTCATGTGGGAAAATTTTGGACCCTGAGAAATCGATTTTTTGTGGGGAAGGACTTATTGACTCTCCCCAGGCTGATGTCGTCAACCGTTTGATCAAGTCACGCAGAGACCAGTTACCTTTGATATTTATTTACAAATTGCTTTTTTTTTTTCTTTTGGCCTTAATTTTTAGCCACACGACAAATAAAAAAAAAATTAATCTCGACAACACCAGTTTTTCTTTTTCAACTTTCAACGCACAACAATCGTAACCTTAACTTACGAGATTTATTTTACTTCAATATGTCTAAAGAAATTCAGCCGGGTTTAAAACAAAAAGATCTCCGTTAAAAAAAACAAAACAGCTGCTTTTTTATTTATTTATCAACATTTTACGAATTAATTACATACGAGTGGTCACATGATCGATTACAATACATACAACTATTTTTCCAGTAAAAATAGTAAGTTTTCTATTTACCAATCATGAATTAATTTATTTCCTCGAGATAATCAGTCTTTATTTAGCATCTAATATTATTATTATTAATGCTGTCAAAAATTTTACGTAAGTCATTTTCATTATAATATCAGAAATGTTTGTTGTAGCTGCAAAGTACGCTACGAAAGGACATGTTACCTTTATCCTGTAATTGCACGATTGTCATGGGGTTTTCAAGAAAAATGTTTTATTTTTTAAAATAAAATTACGAAATATAGTTTTTGGAAAATTTGATTCGAAGAAATTCAAATTTAAAATAAAGAAATATCGTTTACATTGAAAGCAAATAACCAAAAAAAAAAAAAAAAAAACTAAAAAAAAAACAAAACAATAATAACGTGATTTTTTTTTCTTAAAAAACACCAGAATCTTTAACAAAAACACCATAAATTTTATTTCAGTAAGGGCAAAATTGATTTATTAACTACAAAAACATTATTCTTATTATTAAATATATTTAAAAAATAAATGCCACGGTTTTTGTTTGATTTTCTTTAAAAATCAAGAAACATATGCACACAGTGCACACACCCATTTTATAAAAAAAAAAACTTTTCATTTTGATTGATTAATTAATTGTTATTTCATTCTCAAATCGCTTTTAAATATTTGAATAATGAAGATTTAATACGCGTTATTTATTTTTTTACATTACACATTTTTGTCTTTCTGCGTCGGTCCAGTAACAAAAACAAGTTTTTTTTTAAATTTTAAATTTTTTTTTTTTTAATAAAACGAAATAAAAGTTAAAAAGAAAAATACATTTTTCTGCTTTATTTTTTAAGCATTTTCTTATTGACGAAATTAAACCAGAGTGACGCTTTTGCTTATATTTTTTTTTACTCAGTTCTCTTTATTTCTCGTGAATACAAATAATAATTATAAAAATTAATAAAATAAAAATAATTTGACCCCCTACCGAAAACAAATGCATAGAGAAATAACGTATTTTTAATTACATAGATATTGAACTTTTAAAAACAGTTTCATGTTTGTTTTTCGAACGAAAATACTATTTTTAAAAAGTTTTTCGCTTGACATATTCGCTTTATGAAAATTATCGTCTTCATTTCGTTGACCGAATTACGTTTTTGTTGTAAACAAAATTTATTTGTATACCAATGCGATGAGAAACGATCGTTCAAGTGCCTTATTATTATTTTAAACAAAATTCTTCTTAAACTAAACAAACTGGTTCGAGTCCCCCCCCCCCTCTACCCCTTACGATTCTGAAATGATTTTAAAATTTAAAATTTAATTTTTCCCGTTACCCAGAAACTTGTTCGATTTAAATGAAAACAATTTTTTATTTTATTTTAGAACTTTATGGAATACTAGTCCTAGTTTCATTTAAATTAAAATTATTATTATCCTCTGCCATCTTTTAGCCAAAATTTTTATAATTCAATTTCAATTCCATCTTCCCGGAATTTTCTTTTGATCTTTCTTGGAAAAATACTACTCCAGGATACTTTCCCAGTTTTCTAGGAAATTAAGTTTTTCTTTCATGAAAAGAATTCATTAGAGACCAAAATGATTACCAGAAAGTTCAGTATGGTCTTTTTTGTTTGATGAGTGATAGTCTCACATGGGACAGTGACAATAAAGATTTAAAATGCATTTCCTCCTTTAAATTTTCATTTTTTTTTTTTAAACTGGTCACTTGTCCACTTACATTTTTGCAATAAATAAAATAAAATTTATAGCTAAAAGAAAAAGTCTTATAACTCGACGAATATTTCCATCCAGTCAGTACCAAATAAGTTGAAAACTTTGTAGTATTTTTTTTATCATAAGTCTTAGCATTTACGCACTTGTTACAAAATGAAATGTTGCAAGTCATTTTTTTTTCACCAATAACAAATTCTCACCCGACCCACCATGTGTTATTTTCGATTTTCTTTTTTTAAATATTAATTTTCCGTTTGCTTTCCATGTGCCTTACATTGATTATTGTGATATCACTACGAGTGACATTTTTGTATCCACAAATTAGTCACTTACTAGTCCACTCATTTCCGATATCTAAATTTTTAAAGATAATTAAAAAATACTTTGATCTTTCCTCTAAATAATAATTAAACATTTTGATGGAAAAAGTTCATTTTTATTAAGCTTTGGGCCTTTTTTTTATTCATACTATGCTGTTTTTTCAGTGATTTAGTGGGGGTACCTAATCCACATTATTAATTTTCACATACACAGGTTTTCTTTGGTGCACAATTTTTTTCTGTGAGAACTTTTCCTTGCTTTAGTTTTCACAGTGTAACTTTTTGTCTTACTTTTCCACACTTGTAGCACTGTAAATTCTTAAAGGGACACTCGTCTCCAAGATGTAACCTTGTTGTGGGGTTCCAGAACACACGGATTAAAAGGAGAGATTTTAAAGCAGGATATTCGGTTCACACAAACACAAAACAAATTTCAAGAAGAGATAACGCAATAAGAAGTGTTGTATATAAATATGAAAATATTGTATTTGACAACATATATACAGTATAAACAATTTGTATAATTCTGTGTAATTTTTTTTTTTGTTTGATAAAAGGGTGTCTTTTCGATTTGCGTGAATGTTAGTTGAATATAAAAGTGTCTGTTTTGAGTCTGTAATTAAACAGAGTAGTAGCACAATGTTTCTTTACTTTTTATGTCCACCACTAAGTAGGTGGAAAAGGAAAGTGTCTCAAATTATGTTGAAAAGGAGTGTGAATGAGAATTCGCAAAGGGAGAGAGAGGGTCAAATGGTGATAGTAGTAATTGGTAGAATGTGTGTGTAAAACGATGAATCAGTCTACTTAACTCAGGAAGTCTGTGTTCCTTTTCCTTTCTGGTTGATGAGAAATCTGAAAAGCCTTTGAAGATATCTTGTTACTCTCTTTCTTCTCATTCGTAGCAGCTGAGTCTGCAACAGATTTGTTTGCCGGCACTGGTCCTTTGGTGCCTACTGCGTATCTGACACCACCTTTTCAGGCTTGACTGGCATGGCTGACTGTCTCTCCTGACTCACTGACTGACAGATCAATTGCTTGCTTGACTGACGGATTGACTGCTGTCTCTCACTGGCCCTCTTACTGACTTTGACAGGTTAGCTTAGTGGTTTAAATAGTCAAGCTTCTCATGATGCCAACTCCAGCAAAGCTGTTTACAGCTAAGTGTGAAAATACGTCATATATGAATTTGCTGTTTTTAATCCAATCAGGGTTCAGAATTTGCTTTTCACATTGACTTGTGAATGTTTTTTAGTTGGATTTTTCCAAAGTTATTTGAATCCCCTTTTGTGGGTGTGCAATTTATTTTGTGTTTTTTAGTTGGTTGATGGATTATATAGGATTTGTATCCCATACCTTCCACATATGAAACATGGATTAATTTTTCCCTTTTCTTCAATTTCCTCCTTTACTCTTGTTCAGGTATATTTTTAGATGATGCTTTTTTGAAACATTTCAACTAAGTTTTAGTGGAATTGAGCAAAATAGACAAAATTATGAAAAACTAAAAAAGCTACATAAAAAAAAACCTATATGCGTAAAAAAAAAAAAAATGCATCAAAATCTAAATCGAGGGCTTCTTTAAATGGCCCCTTTGAATTTAATCAGGTTGCATGTTGAAACACTGTTTTCTGTATGAACACTGAAGTTAAGGAAAATTGAACTTGGTCAGTAACTAGATGAGTGACCACTTGGGAATACCAGATGCTATAATCTTGGATGTGCAGACAGTGTAATGGATAGTGACTCAGAATTTTTAATTTGAGAGCTGAGTCCCAATTCCTGTTAGGTTCATTATATTCACTTACATGCAAATACACTCAGGAGAAATATGAATCTGCCACTTCCTCCCCATCTATGGGTTAATTAGTAAGACTTGTATTATTAAAACTGTTATTATCTCCAAAAATAAAATTGTGTACAAAATATTTAGATTTTTGCTTTAAATAACTCACAGTGGCTGATATGCTACTAAACAAAAACAACCAAAATTGATTATTGAAAGCTTTTCTCTCTTATATATATATATATATATATATATATATATATATGGCAATGTCTTAGACCTCTCGACCATGAATGACCTCTGATCTAAACGAGGTTCCAATCAAGCCTATATAACACAATTTTCGGATGGGATTCATGCAACAACCATATCTGCTCTGAAATGTATCGTAATGTCAACAAATGTAAACATGTTATGGAAATTAACGAAGATTATTGAAACTTGATTATAAACAACCAACAATTTCAAACAAATCATTTCAAGTTGTAGGTTGTTTATAACCAAGTTTTGTTAATCTTCGTTAATTTCCGTAAAGTTTACATTTGTTGACATTACGATACATTTCAGAGCAGATATGGTTGTTGCGATGAAATCGAAAATTGTGTTATATAGGCTTGATTGGAACCTAATTTAGACTGGAGGTCATATCTACATTATATATATATATATATATATATATATATATATATATAATGCGTAATTCTGAATGAGGCAAGTGTTCCACTGTAGTGTTTCCTTTGAACAAAACTGTAGTAGTGGTTATGATGGGTTATGGCAACAATATATTCAGGCCTGAACCAGAGGTGACCTTTTGGTTTTTGTAGGGAGTTTTTGTGAGGATTAAATCTTTCATTGCCAGAGAGAGTTCCCTTAGAAATGAGAGAAGCTTTCTGAAAGGGTGTGTGTTTTTTAAGAGATCCGTGGGGGGGTGCTTCTGCATTGTAGGATCAAAAGCTTTTCCAGTCATCTTTTCTTTTTTTTTTTTTTTCTCATGTCTGTTGTTTTTTGTAGACACTGTTGAACAGGTCTCATTACTTAATTTTTCTCTTTCTTTTACCTGTCACATCTGGTGCCCCCCCCCCTTTTTTTTATGTATTTATTTCAGTTTAACTTTCATTCCCCCCACCTCACAAATATTAACTTAATAGTGACTTGATCATCAATTGAATACTTTTAATTCTTGATATGCATCACAGTCCGGAACAAAACTGTTTGGATTTAATGATATTCTCATTGATTGCTTTTTGTGCATCAGCTGTTTTATTAAAATCTCAAATCAGTTAAATCATTTCATCAAGTGTGTACTTTAAGCAGATGGGTTGGAGCAGTGGACTAGTGGAGTAAGAGAAGATAGTTTTACTCCTTTGCCACTCTGGGACCACCTTTATTCTCAGTGTCCAGTTCAACCTTTTTTTTTTTTTTAATCATATCACCCCCATGCAAGGCGGTAACGCCACTGATGCGCAGGGGGCTATGTAAGAGTGAAAAGATTGGAAAGAGAAAGCCGGAAACCACATCCTAAACAGGGAACAAGGGATGAGCCTCTTCACCTGTTCAATAGACGTGGGAGGAGTGTGAACCGGGCGATACTTTAGTTTTTGTTTTTATAATGTGTAATTTTGATGGTGCATGTTGTATATTAGCTAGTCCATGTATTGTAAAAAAACAATTTTTTTTGCTAAATATTCATCCAATACAAGGCCAAAGAGCCACTCGAGGTAGATGTTTAATGATTGAGGTTGTATGGATGCAGTAAATTCAAATTATCAGTATATGTAGGGTAGATCATGGTTTACCCTGGACTTAAAATGGTTAAGGTTGTAGTGATCAGGGAAGCTACTCTAGGGATTTAGGTTTGTGAAAGTAAAGAAAAAAAAACTTCTTGTCTTTACAAATTTTATTATTGAGTATTTGTTTTCTTTCTTTCAAATTAAATGAAACAAATTACAAAGATACCTGCAAATCAAATTCACACAAAAATTCTTTTTTTTTCCTTTACAATCCAACCAAGTCAATTGTGTTAGTATGATAGAAGAAATACAATGTGTCTACATAAGGAGAGTGTAACATATTTTTGTTGTTTTATCAATGTACTAGCAGTATATCCCGGTGTTGTGCGGGTGTAATGAAAGCTTTAAAACTAATCCATGGTCCTGGAGCTCAGACTCAGCCTAAAGAATATTTGTGTGAAGTTTGGTGGATTTGTGTAAAGGACATACAGACAGATAAAGAGACACACACACACAAACATCTTGCCTTTTATATATATATATATATATATATATATATATATATATTATTGATTTTCTGCATTATTGTAAGAACTGCAACCTTGAAACTTCTGAATATCGGTTCTTATGTCTTTGTCTATTTTTTCGATTATCGATTTTCGATATTTATTGGGGGTACCTCAACACAAAACCTAGCTAAGAACACTCGCAGATGCTTATAGTACAACTGTGTAAATTTTCAAGAAAATCGGTTCAGCCGTTTCAGAGTCTATAGGTAACGGATACACACACACACAAAATTCTATTTATAAATAAGTTTAGATATAATTTTATAGTAGTTAGCATGCCAGCAGAAGAAAGCTGTATTAATACTACTGCTAAAATGTGCTAACAATAACTCTGTTGTAAATGTGCCTAATTTGATATTGCTAAGCTTTTGTAATAAGAGTATCAGTCAGTTAAGTGCCATACGTGATACACGCTTGGGCAATCATGTCTCGAAAGAGACATGACTGACTGGGCAGAAGATTATCCCCGCAGTAGGTGGCCATTGCTTTCTGAGGTAGACTGGTTGCTAACAAAGGTTATAGAACCCAGTCTGTCTTGTTATTTAACCCATAACTGGAGAGAATAGACGGATTAATACCTTTCCCAAGGGTATTTGCGTGTAAGTGAATGCAAGGAATACGACTGGAATTTGAACTCGGCTTCCTGATTTCTTGTTCCGAGCCGATATCCACTGCACCACAACGCACATAAGAGTATACTCGAATAAATATGCGGATGTTTTTGAGAATTTAACTTGTCCGCAACAACGAACAAGTAGCCCTGGTAAAATGTTTATGGAAAAACTGAAAAGTGAATAATTAACTAAAAATCACAAATATTTATAAGAAATAAAACAAAATCTCCAGAAATCTAACATTTTAATAATCTCCAAGTTTATTGTTTAATAAATATTTTCCAAATTTTTAAATATCTATTTTAAGGAGGGAAAATATTGCTGATTGTTTCCTTAAGTGATCCTAGATATTCCATAGTTGACAATAATCATAGTTGACTGAAAATTTAAAAGGTTTCGGCTCCTTTACAAATAATGTTGCTGATTGGTTAATAAATGCAAATGTGAAATTCAAAATGGAGACCAAAAAACTGGAGATTTCTTTTCTTGCACTTCCTGTCTGTGGAATTTTCTTTTGTTTATTTGCTTCCCTGACAGCTACAATCTCCAAGAATTTAAATGTAAAGTCAATAGTCATCTCCTATCTCACTAACCTGCATCCTCTCTCTCTCTCTCATGCTCCTTTCTCCGTCCGCTCTACTCTCATCAGTATTCTCATCCTTCTTTTACTCTCTTCCTGTCACCCCCTGTAACCTGTCACTCTTTCTCATAACTTTCCTCCTATGTAACCCCCTGCAAAACAGTGGCAGTAAAATGCCTTGCTTGGGGCGATACAATTATAAAAAAAAAAATTCTCGCCTGTGGAATTCCTTTTCGTTTACTTGCTTCCCCGACAGCTACAATCTCCAAGAATTTAAATGTAAAGTCAATAGTCATCTCCTCTCTCACTAACCTGCATCCTCTCTCTCATGCTTCTTTCTCCGTCCACTCCACTCTCATCAGTATTCTCATCCTTCTCTTACCCACTTCCTGACACCTTCTATAACCTGTCACTCTTTCTTAAAACTTTCCTTCTATGTAACCCCCTGCTCAACAGAGGCAGTAAAATGCTTTGCTTAGAGCAATATGATTATAAAAAAAAATTGCACAAAAATGAGTTAATATTGAGTTTTAATAATATAACTTAAATTTATTGCATTTTTCTACAATTCTTTAACAGGGGTTTTCACATATCCTCATAAGGTCATGTAAAAGTTTCTTTTTTTGTTTTTTTAACTCTGTCAAGGCTGGAAAGTGAGGATTATGAAGCTCTAGCCTAGATATGACAGAAATACTTTCTTTTTGGTCTGATCTGAAACTTGTAACGATAGAACCTAGCAGGAAGATTTGGGTAATTTCTGGAATGATACAAGGAACTTGAATTGAGATGTCTGTTTTTAGTTTTTTTTTTAAATTTTATTTTTTCTATAAACATTAATGTTATAATGGATTCTAGAAAATAATGAAATTGGTGGTGAATATGAAGTGGTATTCCAGAAGTTTCGAGACTTTTTCAGGAGAAACATTAATTTAAAAAATGTACAAAACTCTAATCATCTTCAAAGTTAAATCCTTTGACTTCAAGGTCCTTGTTGTAGCACTCCAGCTACTTCACGAAGGCTCCAAGAAAGTTATCCAAATTGAAGGTGTCCAGGACTCTTGTCACAACTGCCGTCATCTTCTCAATGTATTCAAAACAGCTTCCCCTGAAATTCTCTTTCAGCTTGGGCAACAGCCAAAAGTCACAGGAAGCAAAGCCTTGACTTAGGGACTGGCTGGCTGAAGGTACTGGCAACTTGAGCAGGCACCTTCATGGCTGTGAACACTATCC
Organism: Ascarosepion bandense; assembly: GCA_037127315.1. NCBI lineage: Eukaryota > Metazoa > Mollusca > Cephalopoda > Sepiida > Sepiidae > Ascarosepion > Ascarosepion bandense. The sequence goes on from JBBBDQ010001648.1 coordinate 3,115,810, forward strand.
TTCCACCATGTCATTTGTTTGGCATCTTCCAAGACTTGCAGTCATCTATGAATGAAGATAGATTAAATTCTTTGGCCATTTTGTCAATAGAAAATGATCTTGTAAAGTAGATCAGTGTGTCATGAAATGATATGAAGATCTAAAGGCTAAAAAAAATTGTGGTGCATTGAATATTGGCTTGGAACAAGAAATCAGGGAGCCGAGTTCGAATTCCAGCCGAATTCATTGCATTCACTTACGCACAAATACCCTTGGGAAAGGTATTAATCCGTCTATTCCTTTTAGTTATAGGTTAAATAACAGGACAGACTGGGTTCTATAGCCTTGGCTGACAACCAGTCTATCAAAGAAAGTAATGGCAACCTACTGCGGGATAATCTTCTGCCCAGTCAGTCGTGTCTCTTTCGCGACATGATTGCCCAAGCGTGTATCATGTATGGCATTTAACTGACTGAATGAAGATAATAGTTGGAAACATAAGTAAAGCTTTACTGGGCATAAAGTGGGGGATCGGTTTTCTATTGTTATGAAGTAATAAACTGATCCCCCAATTATTACTACTTATTAATACAATCCATCTTTTTTCCTTTCAGGTATAGTTTAAATAGCAGGATAGAAAATCTTCTGCCAAGTCAGTCATGTCTTTTTCTAGACATGATTGCCCAAAGCATGTATCACGTATGGCACTTAACTGACTGACTGAATGAATGTCTTTTTTAACTTGTATTAAGTTGTACATTGTAATAAATTGGTTATTCTACTTTTTTGTCATTGTGAAGATAGAGATACTCTTGTAAGGGCACTCGAATTCGGCTTGCTTGGGGTGCCAGCAATTTTTGAGCCATCACTGGATGCAAACAGCATACCTACTTTTTAAGAAACATTTCCATCACTCTATAAAAATTCGAATTCATTAGAACTTTGACACAAAATTCTAGTTGTAATTGTTAAGTCGCTTCAATTTCAATTCAAGTATTAAATGAGATTTATTTATATACATACTAGCAGTACAGCCCGGCATTGCTCGGGTATAATGAAAGCTTTAAAACTAATCCATGGTCCTGGAGCTCAGACTCAGCCTAAAGAATATTTGTATGATGTTTGGTGAGAATCGGATAAAAATTGTGGATTTGTGTAAAGGACATACAAACAGATAAACAGACATATACACTAACATCTTGCCTTATATATATATATAATCAATTTTCTGCACTATTGTAAGAACTGCAACCTTGAAACTTCTGTATATCGTTTCTTATGTCTTTGTCTATGAGTGTATCAAATTTAATTAAAATTGGACCACTCCTTCTATAACATGATTTTTTCGATTATCGATTTTCATCGTGGGTACCTCGACACAAAACCTAGTTAAGAACACTTGCAGACGCTCATAGTACAACTGTATAAAATTTCAAGAAAATCAGTTCAGCCGTTTCGGAGTTTATAGGTAACGGATACACACACAGACAAAGTTCCATTTATAAATAAGTTTAGATTATAGCAGATTAGGGGGAAATATTTCATTGCATGATGGAAAAAATAGATATAAACAAGGCCATTTAAAAGGTATTGGCAGCTCTGGCAGTTGCCCAGGGTACCGTCATGTTGCCATGTGTTTTGGATCTTCCAAAAACAAACATTGGAAACATACTTCCTGTCATTTATGAATGAAGACAGATTAAATTAGTTGGCTATTTTGTCAACAGAAAATGATTTTGTAAAGAAAATAGGTGTAGAATGCGTCATGAAAATATTTGCAAATCTAAAGGCTAAGAAAAATGGTTTCAGGGAGGATAAAGAATGTTTTCTTTAACTTGTATTTAAGTTGTACGTCGTAATAAATTGGTTATTCCACATTTTCTGTTTTTCACAAAACAAACCGAAGTACAAAATGCATTCCAAAAGTTTTGAAATTTTTTAAAGAGACGTTTATTAATTTCAAAGTAGAAAATTCTAATTTCATTAAAAATTGGATACTTTGATTTCAATGGTCTTGTTGTGGCTGGCCACTTTGTGAACACTCTATGAAAGTCATCCAAAGTGATGGTGTCCAGGGCCCTTGTTACAACCTTCCTCATCTTCTGAAAGTTTTCAAAATGACTTCTCCCAAGTTTCTCCTTCAATTTTGAGAACAACCAAAATCCACAGGGCGTAAAGTTTGGACTGTAGGAAGAATAAGCAGACTGTTTTGATTCCCATCACTGTCAACACAAAATTTTATTGCATAGCAAGCTTCCAAAATGTCTTCATGCCCCGATTACAGGGTGTGTTCAAAGAGCTGTTACCACTGTCTTCTTCAGTCTGGAAGAATAAAAGTTGGCAGGTCAGCTAATTACATGTATAGTAATCACAAAGAACTGTACTAATAACATAAACTACATCACAGACTATCAACAGAGGCAACAATCAAAATGGATATCACAAGTAACTTAAAGAGAAAATAATGACATGATCAAGATGTTAACATTCCATACCACTTGGAATAAAAAGTTAGGAAAGACCCCCACCCCCATCAGTCTATTTGATCTAATCTAAACTTATTTATAACTGAAACTTTGTGTATCTGTGTGTGCATCCGTTACCTATAGACTCCAAAACGGCTGAACCGATTTTCTTGAAAATTTACACAGTTGTGCTATGAGTGTCTGCGAGTGTTCTTAGCTAGGTTTTGTGTCAAGGTACCCCTGATAAATATCGATAATCAAAAAAATTGGGTTATAGAAAGAGTGGTCCGATTTTAATCAAATTTGATACACTCATAGACAAAGACATAAGAAATGATATTCAGAAGTTACAAGGTTGCAGCTCTTACAATAGTGCAGAAAATCGATTATATATTTATAAAGCAAGATGTTTGTCTGTGTGTCTGTTTATCTGTATGTCTGTATTTTTTTCAGCATTTTTATTTTATATATATAAATAAATAAATAAAAGGCAAGATGTTTGTATGTGTGTCTGTTTATTTGCCTGTATGTCTGTATTTTTTTCAGCCCATTTTAGTTTTTGCTTTGGGTTTGGCTATAAGTAGGTATAATTGTAGTTCTTAGTCTCAGCCATGATAACATTTACTCAGAGGACTTATTTAGCCTTCAAAATTCAGTTTACGACAAAAAAACTTATTTGATATCGATACCAGGGAATCAAAATTTGACTTACATCCATTCATTTTTCTTTCAGTCTACGGTTTCGCTTTAACTGGAAACAGCTATTGCTTTTTAGTCTTTCGTGCCAACATCCAAAGAGTCTGAGCTCCAGGACCATGGATTAGTTTTAAAGCTTTCATTACACCCGAGCAACGCCAGGCTATACTGCTAGTACTGAAAAAGAATAAAAATAGCTACTGGATTTGAGGAATCTGTTTTTATTAAAAAAGTGTTTTAAAAGAAAGATTTTATATATCGAAACTTAAACAGTACTGGCTGTTCAGTCAATGAATGCCAATATTGGGAAACTGCTAATATTACCATTGTCAATGTGATACTATCATTACAATAATCTAGGACTGTTATAACTGCCTCTCCTAAAAAATAGACTCAAAGCATTTGCGATGCCCCTCATACATTAAAGACTTGATTTAACATGTTCACTGCAGCATTGTTGCCTGGCTGTGCTGGCCCCTTTAAGGAAGAATAGGAAACTGTCATTCACCTGAAATAAATGACTATATAAAGATGCTGACGGCAGTTTCTGACAAGTGCTGCCATTTTGGATACTCTGCAGTACAGACAAAGCTAAATACCCCCACCAACACGATATATAAAAAAATGGATCACACAACTGCTCGGTATGTCTATGCATAGTTTGAAAATAGCACTGAATGCCACTTAGTTATTAACACATATTCTAGGGACCAGTATTTCTTGAAGTCTTGAAAATGTATATGTATGCCTACAGCAGCAAAACTGTTAAATAGTTGAAGACTTAAAAGATTTTATATATTTCAACCAAAAACAGAACTGACTGTTCAGTCAATGAATGCCAAATATTTCCTTATAGGGAAACAGCTAATATTTCCATTATCAATGAGTTACTATCATTACAATAATCTATGACTGTTATAACAGCCTCTTCTAAAAAAAACAAACCTCAAAACATTTAGAATGCCTCTTATACATTAAAGATTTGATCTAACACATTCACTGTTGCATTGCTGCCTGGCTGTGCTGGCCTGTTTTAGGAAAAAATTGGAAACTGTCATTTACCTGAAATGAATGACTATAAAGATGCTGACAACAATTTCTGACGAGTGCTGCCATTTTGGATACTCTGCCGTAAAACAATATAATAAAAATATATCATCCAATGGTTCGGTATGTCTATGCATGGTTTGAAAATAGCACTGAATGCCACTTAGTTATTAACACATGTTCTAGGGACCAACATTTCATGGGTGTTTTGAAAATGTATATGTATGTCTACAGCAGCAAAAGTGTTAATATTAAATGGATGAAGATTTCCCCAATTGTTTTCAAGTCTATTACCAAACTTTATTTTACTCTGAAAGTATTCAATTTTGACTTTGATTGGATCAAAGCATATTGACAATTGTGCATGTTTTATTCATCTTTCATATCCAAAACCTTTTTTTTTTACGGGTGGTTATGAAATACGGAACTAGGAAATAAAGATGAAACTTTGTATCTGTGTGTGCATCCGTTACCTATAGACTCCAAAACGACTGAATCGATTTTCTTGAAAATTTACACAGTTGTGCGAGTGTTCTTAGCTAGGTTTTGTGTCAAGGTACCCCTGATAAATATCGATAATCAAAAATATTTTTAAATATCGGGCAACTGAAAGTCTTTTCCTTCTAGAGAAAAAACAACTAGCTTAAATTCAGCTACTTAGGAGCCAAACCCATCTGAACCAGGAGGAGAGACCAGTTAATCCAACAAAACATTATTTTTTTTTTTATTACCTGGAGGATATAAGTTCAATTCTTATGCTTAGTAACAAATATTGTCCATAGAATAGATCTTTATAGAAGGGATCCAATAATAGATATTAACAGAAGGGACGAAATAAAGGGTCAAGGTATATCACCTGAAGAAGGCTGGAGCGTACAACAGCTGAAACTTTGTGAATATGACAAAGATGACGACAATACTCTGAACACTGCAAATAGTGTACAAATTTTTTTATAGAAATTTACAAACTCTGTTTCATTCAATTTTGCAAATGTTTATGCTTATGTAAGTATTTGAATTTCAATCAATAAATTGTTTTTAAAAAAGTGGGAGCATTTTGTATGTTAAATAATAAAACTTAATTAAAAAAAAAAATGGTGGAAATTTATTGTACTATGGTATGCATTTTAATAAAACTAACTGTACCCCTTACCTGTTTGCACTTCTCCTCAAAATTGGGTTTTAATTGGTCAATGTATGGCTATTTTAGAGGTCATCATAGATGGACTAATGGAAATCATGTCTAGTATTCAACACGCTCAAAGCTGCTCTGTAAATATCAGCTCTCAAAGCCTCACTTTTTGTGGTCAACGTTTCACTATTTGCATGACTTCCTGCATTATTAATAACGTTGTTTTATATTATGGCAGCATATATATCAGGTGGGTTGAACATTGAGAGCTGATATTTACAGGGTGTGTTTGGGCAAGTTTGAACGGTAAATGATTAGACAGATATGTTTTCAAGGCATACTTATATCAGCTTCAGGTAATGTTATTTTTGTAAACAGGTTTGAGTATGTCTACAACTATGGAATGGTTAATGAACTGTTAATGCAGAAGATTTACCTGTTAGTGCTGGAAACCTCTTAAATCTCAATATATAAAACTAGCAGTATAGCCTGGCATTGCTCGGGTGTAATGAAAGCTTTAAAACTAATCCATGGTCCTGGAGCTCAGACTCTTTGGACGTTGGCACGAAAGACTAAAAAGCAATAGTTGTTTCCAGTTAAAGCGAAACCGTAGACTGAAAGAAAAATGAATGGGTGTAAGTCAAATTTTGATTTCCTTGTATCGATATCAAATAAGTTTTTTTCGTCGTAAGCTGAATTTTGAAGGCTAAATAATTCCTCTGAGTAAATGGTATCATGGCTGAGACTAAGAACTACAATTATACCTACTTAGAGCCAAACCCAAAGCAAAAACTAAAATAAAAAGGCTGAAAAAAAAAAAAAAAGATAAACAGACATAGAAACAAATATCTTGCCTTTTATATATATATATTATCGATTTTTCTGCACTATTGTAAGAACTGCAGCATTGAAACTTCTGAATATCGTTTCTTATGTCTTTGTCTTTGAGTGTATCAAATTTGATTAAAATTGGACCACTCCTTCGATAACCCGATTTTTTTGATTATTGATTTTCAATATTTATAGGGGGTGCCTTGACACAAAACCTAGCTAAGAACACTCACAGACGCTTATAGTACAACTGTGTAAATTTTCAAGAAAATCAGTTCAACTGTTTCGGAGTCTATAGGTAACAGATACACACAGACACACACACACAGACAAAGTTCCATTTATAAATAAGTTTAGATTAGACTTGGATTAGATTAAATTAGATTAGATAGCCTGTTCAGTGCACCATTTTATATGTTACTTTTTGTGCAGTGGGCACCTCAGCGTGGTGTAATGGTTAGCAAGCTCATCTAACTAGAATCATTATAACTGAGTAGTGAATTCGATCCTCACTGGGTACCCCCTACTTTCGGCCGTGTGTCACGTCTAAGCTGCGCTTAGAAAATCACTTTCCTCCAGGTCTGGGGGTTAGGTGCAGGGCTAACAACCCAGCCCCATAAAAACAATTTGTTACGGAAACAGCAAAATCGCTGCCCTACACACCACTGGGCGTAATGGAAAAGTTTATTTTTTTATTATTTATTGTGCAGTGTTAATGTTTTTTTTTTTTATGCACTCTGCTGTAAAATCACATTTTGGGCTTCCAAGATTGTATATCAGTAAATTCTTTTTTAATTGGGATCCTTGATTTATGGATATAAGCATAATGCTCAAGAAATATTCAACAAGAAAATGTCCAATGAGGATTGTTGCGTTGTAAAATTGACTAATTAATCAACAAATATACATGCAGTTTTGCCTTCTTCAAATGAGAACCAGCCTTTGGTATGTTTAATGGTCATTTGCCCCCACAGTTTTTTGCATTCCATATAAACTGTAAAATAATTGCTTTTGTATTTAAAAACAATATTTAGATATGGTCCAGTAGGTATGTTTCAGTCAGTTAAGTGCTATACGTGATACACACTTGAACAATCACATCTTGAAAGAGACATGACTAACTGGGCAGAAGCTTTTCCCACAGTAGGTTGTCATTACTTTCTGCAGTAAACAAGGCTATAGAACCTAATTTATCCTGCTATTTAATCCATAACAGGGGAGAGAAGCAGGGCCTTTATACCTTTCCCAAGAGTATGTGTGTGTAAGCGAATTCAACTGAAATTTGAATTCCGCTCTCCGATTTCTTGTTCCGAGCCGATATCCATTGTACCACAATGTACATTTTACTTATTAGGAAGCCACACATCAGTGACTAACATAACCAAACTGGTGCAACAGAGTGGGGGTGATGAGTATGTCTGATACCAAAATCAAGGACGTCATGTGTACCATAGTACTTTTAAAGAAATTTCACAATACTACCATTTTGTCTGGAAGGTGTTTTTTTTTTTTTTTTTTTTTTTTTCATACTCGTGTTAAAATATTTGGGAGTCATTTTAGTGAAATACCTTGATTGTGTTCTCATGTACAATCTGCTTTTGATTTTTTTTCTCTATTTTTTTTTTGTTTTTTTTGTTTTGTTTTTTTTTTCCTCCCCACCAGTTTTTTTTCTTTAACCAATTTATCTCCTGGTGATAATACTACTAAGACATAACAGGCTACTGGGAGTGAAAGAGAAAGAAGACTTCAGAAGGAACCGGAAATCCAATCGTGAACAAGAAACAAGAGATAAACCTCTACACCTATTCAAAAGACCGAGTAGGTGTGTGGGGATGAATCATGCAGCTGGTGTCCTTGGGACAATCCTTTAAGCATAAGAATATTGTCTGTTGTTCATGAAAATGATTTTTATTTGTTCTATTTACTGTCTTGCAAAATTTTAAGTTAAGAGTTGAGTTTGACTCATAAATTCAAATCTTTGATGAAATACACATCACCAAATGTTTATTTGATATTTTGGGAGAGTTGGCCTCTGCAATTTTTATGAACTTTTGAATAAATCAGTGTATAATAATAATTCTTCATCTGAGAAATAGCAGAAATGTTGTGACTATAACAACCAAGATGAGGATAACAGTTTGAATAAATCAGTGTATAATAATGATAATTCCTCATTTGAGAAATAGCAGAAATGTTATGACTATAACAACCAAGATGAGGATAGCAGTTTGAATAAATCAGTGTTTAATAATGATAATTCCTCATTTGAGAAATAGCAGAAATGTTGTGACTATAACAACCAAGATGAGGATACCAGTTTAGATAAATGAGGGTATAATAATGATAATTTCATATCCTAAAAATGCAATCCCCGTTTTAGATTTTTTCTAGGGCAAAGATAAATAACAGAATGTTAAATTTCTTTTTTAAATTTTTTAGTTCCTACTTATTATCTGATGGGATCTGTCTTATATTTTCTCTCTCTCTGTCTCTCTCTCTCTCTCTCTGTTCTCTTATTCTGTTCCCTCTCTCATTCTCTTATCTGCTGTTCTCTCTCTCACATATATTTCTAGAAAAGAAAAGAGAAAGTGTATGTGCTTTTCTCTCTCCACATCTGTGTCTGTGCATATCTCTTGCTCTAGATGTTTATCTGTTTCTCTCTCCAGATATGTACCCTTTCTCTCTAGATGTGTATGCAGACTTTTCCAGATATGTGTCTATTTCTCTCCACTAGGTATACATCTGGAGAGAGGCACATTTCCCCCTCTCTCATGTGCTTCTTTCCCTTTTAAGATGTGTATATACCTTTTTTTTTCTTTCAAATATCTGCATCTCTCTCTCTCTCTCCAGATGTGTACATGCCTCTTTGTGCCACTCTCCGGATGTGTCTCCAGATATGTTCCCTCTTTCTTCAAAAGTGTCTTTTTTTTCAGATATGTGCCCATACCTGTGTCCAGATATTTATGTCTATCAGTAGATGTATGTGCTTCTCTCTCCTGATAATGTGCCTCATTCCCACTCCAGATATATATGTATGTGTGTGTCTTTCCATATATGTACCTCTCACTCTAGATGTATATGTGCGTCCTTCTCTCTCAAGATGTGTCACTCTATCAAAATGTGTATGTATCTTCTTTTCCAAAAATGTTACTTTCTATCTCCAGATATGTTCACCTCTCTTTTTCTCCAGATGTGTATATACTACTCTCCAGATGTTTATTCGCCTCTATTCAAACATCTCCAGATGTGCATGTGGCTCGCTCTCCAAATAGATATGTGTCTCTCTCCCTCTTGAGATGTGCCCATGTCTCTCTCCAGATGTGTATGCGCCCCTCTCTAAATATATATGTCACCTTCTTTTTCAAGAGATGCACATCTTTCTATCCAGATGTGTATGTACTTCTCTCTCTCCAGATGTGCATGTGCTTTTTCCTAAATGTGTGTCTTCCTCTCCAGATGTGTATGTGGCTCTCTCTCATTAGATAGGTGCTCCTCTCTCTCTATCCAGATGGATATGTACCTCTTTTCCTCTCAAGATGTATATGTTCTCCTTTTCGGATATGCGCCCAGATGTGTATGTACCTCTCTCCAAACATGCCTCTCTTTCTTTTTAAATATGTGCCCCCTCTCCCTCTCTGGATGTGTGTGCCCCTCTCCTTCTTCAGATATGTGCTTCTCTCTCCCCAGATGTGTATGTGCCCCTTTGTCTCTACAAATGTGTATGTACCTCTCTCTCTCTCTCTCTAGATATGTCTGTGCCTCCTTCTTTCTCAAGATATGCGCCTCTCTCTATCCAGATGTGTATGTACCTCCATATACGTGCCTCTCACTCTAGATGTATATGTGCCTCCTTCTCTCTCATAGAGACAGAGAGACACATACACATCTGGGAAGAGAGAAGCAAATATCTGAAGAAGGAGAGAAGCACACACATCTGGAGAGGGAGCACATATCTAAAAAAAATGAGGCATGTCTGGCGAGTGAAACATACACATTTGTGTGCATATCAGGAACAGGAAGATTAAAAACTTCATTCCCAGGATTGTCACAAAGGAAATCAAGGAAACGAGTCCTAATCTGCATGTTGATAACAGAAAGATATTGGTAGTTGGAGGTTCTTGGCTGGTAGGGGAGCGGAAAGGGATGTTTACAGACATTATTGCATGATCAGAGTTGCTAAGCTGCATATGACAACATGAGGCAGGGATAGAGGTAAAGAAAAGATCTAGAAGTGTTCTTTCGGGTTACTGGGGAAATGTGTAGGAAAGTTCACTGCTTGTGTGATTGAGAAGTGCATCGTTTGGATGCCAGCAAGGTCATTGACTGCATGTTTAAGCCACTTGGCATGATGGGCATTAAAGTATAAAACAATCCTAAAAAATAAAAAAATTGTTTCAACTTCAAATAATATAGGATATACTTAATTTACTTAATTGTGATTAGTACTTAAGTGGCTGGATGTGCGTTGTGGTACAGTGGATATCGGCTCGGAACGAGAAGCTGGGGAGCCGAGTTCAAATTCCAGTTGAATCCATTGTATTCACTTACGTGCAAATACCCTTGGGAAAGGTATTAATCCGTCTCTTCCTTCCAGTTATGGGTTAAATAGCAGGACAGATTGGGTTCTATAGCCTTGGTTGGCAACCAGTCTACCGCAGAAAGCAATGGCAACCTACTGCGGGATAATCTTCTGCCCAGTCAGTCATGTCTCAAAAAGAGACATGATCGCCCAAGCGTGTATCACGTATAGCACTTAACTGACTGACTTAAGTGGCGACTTGGAATGAAAGAGAATAGGAAGACTTTAGTGAAGAGAAAGGACAATAAAAGAACAGGTTTCAGGAAGACAGAAAATGGCAGTTGATGTCGCATTTAAATTTTTGGAGATTGTATATGATAGAGTAGTGAGAAATTGGAAGGCAGTTCCACAGGTGAAGAGTGTAAGTAAAGAAAATATTAGAATAAAGCTGACAGTTGTATCTAGCTAGTTTACTAGTAAAATGAGAGGACCTAGTTGCCAATCTAGTAGTGCACTTAAATTCATGCAGTCAAGGCACTAAGAAGAAAAAGCTCATCAGAACAATTGCCATGAAAATATTTATAGAAAAGATGGAGGAAAGCCATGTCACATCAATGAGAAAGTGACTGAAGTTGAGATGCCATGTCAGGTTCGATTACATTGCGGATCCTTCTTTGAATCTTGTCAAGGATCTTGAGATATATAGTAGGAGCACTAAATCAGATATAGCTGCAGTATTCAATGCATGGATGAATAGTAGGCTTATAAATGTGCAAGAGGTATTCTGACAAGAAAAAATTTTCTTGCACAACAGTGAATCAACCTGTCTAACAGTAGATTTAGCGATTGATTTAATACAATTGCTCCATTTCATGTCAGTTGAACACGTGAGCTCAAGAAAGCACAAAGTGTTTCTGGAGGTTATCGTCAGCTATGTTGATACCAGACAGAAAGGATTTTGTTTTGGAGACACTAAATTTACAACCCATTCCTTGCTTCAGTTAACCACTGTTTGGAGGTCCTTTTTGATTCTAGTCTATGTTGTATTATTTGTTAAATATATTTTTCAGTTGTCATCATTATTTGGTTGCCTTTCTTTTCCATTTTTTAATGGCTGCTACTTCTGTGTACAAAACATTTTCTATCAATCTGTATGTTCCAGTGCGTGCATATTGAGAAATAACATGAGGCAAAAAAGAGTGCTGGATTGTTATGGAGTGAAAGAGAGTGAGACGACTTAGAAAAGGGTGAATTGAGGAGAGGACAAAGAATGAACACGGTTCAAATTCAAGGAAGCAAAACATGGCAATGGTTGTTGCAGTTAAGTTTTTGATGATTATAGTGGACAGTGAAGAAAGAAATCAAAAGGGAATTCCACAGGTGGGAAGTGCGAAAAAAGAAACTGGTGTAAAAGTGGTGGTTGCATTTAGTTATTTCAACAGGATAACTGTAGGACCGAGTTGCCAATTTAGTCAGTTAAGTGCCATACGTGATACATGACTGACTGGGCAGAAGATTATCCCGCAGTAGGTTGCCATTGATTTCTGCAGTAGACTGGTTGCTGACCAAGGCTATAGAACCCCATCTGTCCTGTTATTTAATCCATAACTGAAAGGAATAGACAGATTAATACCTTTCCCAAGGGTATTTGCACATAAATGAATGCAAGGAATGCAATTCAACTGGAATTCGAACTCGGCACCCCGGTGTCACATTCCGAGTCGATATCCACTGCACCACAACGCACATGCCAATTAAGTAGCACGCTTAAATTCATGTAGTTGGGGTCACCAAGGCAAAAATTTGTCAGAGCAATTGCCATGAAAATATTTGTAGAAAAGACATAGAGAAGTCATGTCATGTCGGTGTGAAAGTGACTGAAGTTGAGATGCATGGCCTAAGGATTGAACTCCATATTATTACGCCATTAAATTCATAGACCAATGCTTTACTTCACTAGGTTATTTCTGCTTTCATAAACAACAGTAAAAGCTGGATAATTTTGTCTCTGATGATAAAAAGACTGAAGGCAAACCAAGGTGTTGCTCTTTTCATTAACATTGATAATATTAGGTTGTCCCAAAAGTTTGTAAACACTTGCAAAAAATTGAAATTTTTCTTGCAAAAACAACAAAAAATATTTCTCAAAATAAAGACCATCATTTTCCAAGACTTTCTGCTATTGATCTGCAAGCTTTCGGATCTGGTCAAAGTACCATTCAGCCTTCTTCGAATCAAAGATATTAGCAAAGAAAAGTTGGCAAAGGAAGCTGACCAATGTTTTTGCCGCATATCAACACCAATCATAACAACCACAGGATATAAAGTTCTTCCATAAATGGTATTTTTCCAAACCTGTCACCTTCAAAACAAGCACTTCTTTGTTCTATGATTTGTCAGTGACACCAAAACTTCCAAGATACAAGAAAATTCTTCAAAGGATAAATCAAAAATTTTATTCAAAATAAAATTATAAAATTAACTTGAAAAGATTAGGGTTAGTGAAGTTTATGAAATATCAACTCCTATTGGGTTATTAAATGGTAAAAATCAATTTTTAATACTCAAGTCACCAGGCAAGCACCATCCAACCACTGGTTACACCCACGCTGAAGCTCTGAGGCAAGCATTAGCCATTCTCATACTCAAGCCCGTAAGTAAGGACTGCTAGTGCTTATAAATTAATCCATAAAAATGCACTTGGTATGTGGCCCCCTTCCTTTTTTGGTGGGATCCAACTTCTCTGCAAGCAATGCAGTCAGGATGGGGAGTTTGGAATTATAAGGTGCTTTCTGTCAGAAAATTTTAAAAAATAAGAAAATTGTGTTTAAAATTTATTGACTTTTGAAAAGCTATAACTTTTGACATATTTGAGATAAACCACACATTATTTTTTTTAGAAAGAAAATAAAAGCATCTTTTTAACATCCTTACACTTGCCTGATTTTCACATACATGGTGGAAAGTACCTTCTTGTACTGAAGGCCTCTTATTGAGTTTGAATTTTGTTTAACGACATATCAACCTTTATGGATTATTTAATGCCAAAAAGGCAGGGCTTTAAGATATTTTTTTTATAATGTTTGGTAATAGCGAAAATGTCGATTTAGTCAGATTTTAATGAAAATTTTTTGTTTTTATTCTTCTTTATTTTAGAAAACTGAAAATGTCTTCTAGTTTTGTATTCAAAAATATTTTGCTGAGAATTTTTTTTTCCTTCAAAAATATGTTATGGTAATAATTTTCTTTCTTCAAAAATGTATTATTGCTAATATTTTTCTTTCAAAAATGCATATATAGTTCTATAAAAGTTTATTTTTATACTTTCATTGTGTTTTGACTACACTTTGGGAGTTAACTATTTGCCCATAGCTGGGACCCTAACAGGTGCTACCACTCCGGCTCAGAATGGACCTGGGAACAATAGCAATTAAGAGGTGGTTCCAGGCTCCTCACAACTTCCCAATTAGAGGGAAGGCCTCATGTTCTAGGCCCCGAGAGAGCAATAACTAGAATGGTGGTGTGAGGCCATAGAAAGTCAGAGAAAAAATATCATTATTCACTCATGAAAGTTAAGAATTTATATGGCCAAATAATGTTGAAACACCAGTTCCTGTAGGATCATCTAAGTTAAGCAACATTGAGCCTGGACACATGGTAGACTTATATATAATGAGAGAAATTGTATAGCATGAAATAGTGAACCAACTTTCTTAGCTGCAGATTTAATAATTCAATAGACTTCAACTGTCCTATTTTTAACCAAGCTAGTCACAATACTGACTGAACCACATGGATATTGTTCTTTCCACCAAAACATTACATTATCACTTTCCCAATCATACTACAAACACAATAAGACCACATTTACTCTATGGACCCTGAACTGATTACATATGTACAAATGTTTTTTTTTTTTTTGCAATATATTTACAAAATTAAATAAAACTCAGAAATAAAGATCTTCACATATTTGTGATGGAAATACCAGTCAACTAAAAGAAAAATACAGAAGTTATGGAAGTAGAAATAAATTACTCTCCAAAATACTAATCCAATCACTGAAGTTAAGAAATGTCGAGCCTGGTCAGCACCTAGATGGGTGACCACTTGAGAATACCAGATGCTGTAAGCTTGGATGTGCAGGTGGTGTAATGAATAATTGAATAATTTAACTGAAGAACTGAGTTCCAATTTTTGTTGGGTTTGTTATATTCACTTACAAATACCCTTGGGAAAGGTATGAATCCACTTATCCCCCAGATATAGGTTAATTAGTAAGATCTGTATCACTAAACCATTACTATCTCTAAAATACAAAATAAAACTACCTACAAAATATTTAGATGTCAGCATTAAATAATCAAGACAGTTTGATATGCTACTAAACAAAATCAACCAACCAAAAGATTTTGCAACATTTTTTCGTCAACCTTATATGAACAGATGCAGACAAGGATGTAGGAAATCATGCTTCTCCAAAGTTGCATCGTTAATTACACCCTCTGTTTCTCTGTGTTACCTGTTCTTCTATCCATTTGCTGAGACATGAGTCACTGTTACCTTTGCTTTTGATGTGATGTGAGCGCCAAATTTTCCAATGTCTTCATGATATATCCCAAAAATTCCAGCTGTTTCTTTGAGACAATTTTTGTAGTCCTTATTCTCTTAAAACTTCTTTATTTATCGTATGCTTTGTCAATAGTACTAGGTTGTCCCAAAAATTCGTAAACACTTGCGAATTGGGTCTATCTGGTCCAGCACAATCAAGACAAGAAAGGGCAAGAGACACTGTCGGTTCCAAAACAAGATCGATTCGACAAGAAAGTCATGCTGTCCGTTTGGTGAAACTTTGAAGGAATCGGGGATTTAGAGTTGGTTCCGAATGGTTGTGCCATCAGTGCCGAATTTTATTGTCAGCAACTTGAGCGGGTCTATAAAAAGTTGAAGCAAAAGTACCCGGCTCTGATCAACCAAAGCGCACTTTGATGCAGCAGGACAATGCCAAGCCACACATTGCCAGGAAGACCAAAGACAAGTTTGAAGAGCTGGACGGCGTTGAGGTTCTACCACATCCAGCCTACAGTCCTGAATGTGCTCCATCAGATTACGGCTTATTCCACTCAATGCAACACTATCTAAAGGGTCGCCGATTCAACTCATTTGATGAAGTCGAGGAAGCGTGTCAAGAATTCTTTGATTCGAATCATAGAACAAAGAAGTGCTTGTTTTGAAGGTGACAGGTTTGGAAAAATACCATTTATGGAAGAACTTTATATCCTGTGGTTGTTATGATTGGTGTTGATATGCGGCAAAAACATTGGTCAGCTTCCTTTACCAACTATTCTTTGCTAATATCTTATACAAACAAACCAGTTGCTCACTGTAACATTGTGCAGCAAAAGATTGTCAGCAATTTTTAACCTACATGACCCCCCCCCCCCCAAGAAGCATGTCAAAAGAGCAGGGTGGTTATTCTCTTGACACTACTGCTACTGTACATTTTAACTCTCTTGACAATGTTTATTGTTTTAAAAAAGGATTAAAATTTAAATTACAGTGTCAAAACATAATTGTAACAATTATAATTATCATTAATTCACTCAATTTAAACCAATGAGAATTGACCTCACTTTTCTATGCACACAAACATCTGACATTCTCACTATCAGACAAGCAACTCACATGGACACGTCATTAACATGTGTATCAATGAAAATTTCATCTCCTTTTCCTTTTCAGGCTATTATAGTAACATTTTTTTTTTTAAGCACTCAACAAAATTTGATGTAAGAAAACCTTAGTCACTTGTGTTTTTCCAACTAAATTATCTGGATACTCTTTACAAACATCTATTAAAAAAAAACTTACAGGAAAGACTGTAACACTTTATTTATTCTTTGTCTTATCATTCTGCTGGATTCTGATCTATATTTGATTTAGATTTAATCCTAAACTCACAATTTTACTTAGTATTACTGTCTCTCATTTCCTTAACACCACATAACAACCAGATAATAAATAATACTTGTTTTTTTTTTTTTTGTTTTATATATATTTTTGTATATCTAAATCTTGGGGGTTTATAATTATTCATAATTACAACTTCTCTACGAACCGAAAGAGACAGACTCATAGGAGGGAAAAGAATGAGAAAGAGGCAATAAAAAATCTTCATTAGTTGCTTTGATCAAAGGATTAGTGATTCTTTCACCGAGGCCACTAACTGGATTCGGAATTTGGCTCAGTTGAAAAAAAACACAATTGAATTTTGAGCTCTATCAACTAAATCACAAAAACAAAAGAATATAAAGATATCTTTGCTCTTGTATATAAACACTTGCAACAAAATAAGTCCTACATTGCTTTGATAAAGTCCCTCAGAGGATGAAAAGCATTGCCTAAGAATAATTTTGCTTCTTTTTTTTTCAATTTTTAAATTATTAAAAATTATTAATCAACTATCAGCTTCAATTTTAAATTCTAATTTTAACAAAGTGTTAGATTTAGATTATCAAAGTTATTCAGATATTAAATGAGGAAAAGATAAGGACACACACACATACAAATCTATAAACATTCACATATGGACAGGTATACAAGTATATGCATATACAAATATATATTGGTCTACAGACACATGTACAGATGAGTACACACACACACACACACATATATATATATATATATATATATAATACAAAAGTCAAAAATTTATGTATATATATATATATATATATATATATACATAAATTTTTGACTTTTGTTTTCTATCAACGTGTCAGTTTATCTATTAAATTTTAAAGCCGGGTTCAGAAAATGTTTATAAAGGCTACAATATTGAATACATGTAAGAGCAAATTCATAAGATGGTATGGGCTTTGTATGAACGAGGTTGAAACAGACACAGTTATATTTCACTGCATGAACAATTAAGTATAATTAAATATTATATACGCACACAAACACACAAGGAAAAGAAAAATGTACATGACTAAAAACTCCTCAGAGAATCATATAAAAAATAAAACCACATACATGAGACTACAGTATAACCCGGATATAAGAGAAACTCGGATAAGAGAGATTTTCTCTGGTCCCAAATTAGAGCCTGTGGTAATGTATATAAAATAGACCAAACCCTGATATAAGAGAACTATTATCCGGTCCTGATAACTCTCTTATATACGGGTTACACTGTACTAATATACAGTTTCTGGCATAAATATATGCAAATAAGTGCAGAAATATTTAAACAGAAGTATATGCACATATATAAATTTGCATAGACAAAGAAATATACATACATGTGCACACATACACACACGTATATTTGTCATCCACATACAAGCCTGTTTCGATGTATCACAGCTCATCAGTGTGGCTAGATATTCACTTGCATCTGGCCAGGATCAAAACAAGACTGATTTGGTGTCAGTCAGAGTCGCTAACCCCTAAGCCATAGGTGCCTGGAATCAGAGAACAGAAATTTTAGTGTGTTATATGTAAGTAGTGTATACACACACTAGTCACCAAAAGAACTCAATTCATTGCTGAAAAGTAATGCATATATATATATATATATATATATATATATATATACTAGCAGTATAGCCTGGCATTGCTCACGTGTAATGAAAGCTTGAAAACTTGTTGCGAGGTCGTTGGAGGAAGTCGGCCCTGCAAACTTGAATTCTTGATAAGTGTGAAACAGCCAAGACGATGAGGAGACAAAGGCAGAGGTAAAAAACAATAACAACCTTGGTTTTTTATTTACATAAGTTGGTACAGGATGTAGTTCGGGTTTGCTCCAGGTCTGAAGGGTAGTAGCCTCTATAGAGTTGGTGCGGCAAGCGTTGAGACCTCGTCCAGTGCCGGGTCAAGATGGGACGTTCGTAGCGGCAGCTGGTTGGCTGGAGATGCTGGCTGATTCGGGACGTTCCGTCTTGAAGGGTCTAGGTCGAAGTGGCGAGCGTGGAAGCGAGCTTGTGCCAGTGGAAGATACTTGACGAGAGGCGGAGTCCCTAAACAAGGCTGAGTCGAGTTAAGGTCTGCGTGGAAAGCAAGAACGTACCGAGAGGTTACGTTATAGCGGCGGAATCCCTAAACAGGGCTGAGTCGAGTTAAGGTCTTTGCAGAAAGTGAGACCGTACCGAGGGGTTACTGAATCCCTAAACGGGGACAAGTAGAAGTAGGGTTGTCGTGGCTGCGACTCCGAGTGGCCGATTCGACTGCCGAAGCAGGATCAGGACCAGAAGCTGGTGTGGCGGCTTCGATGACTGATCAGCTGCCGGGAAGCAGGATCAATCAATGCCAGGAGTGGGTGTAGCGGCCTTGATGACTGATCTACTGCCAGAAAGCAGGATCAATGCCAGAAGCAGGTATTGCGACTTTGATGGCTGATGGGACTGCCGAGAGGCAGGATCAGGGCCGAATGCGCGGAGTGTTATAACCAGATAACTCCGAAAATTCTGGGCGAAGCGAGGCTGATGATAAGCGAATGTGTTCAGTCGACTACTCCCAGATCGGTAGGAGTAGAAAAGTGCTAAATAATAATTGCTCCCCATATCGTTTGGTGTTTTGGGGAGCACAGCCTAATTCGATGCATATTACGACAGTTTTAGGCTCAGGCGTATTTGCTAAATTGTTTTGTGTTGCACGTGTAGTCGGATTTTCTTTACGGTGGGTCTTAAAAATCCGCCATTGTTTGTGAAGGTCAGAGAAAGGCTACTAGCTGCTGCTGTGGTCATTTTAAGGTCAGTTTTAAGGTCAGGAGGACAGCTGCTGCTGTTATAGTCATTTCTTTTTAGAAGCAGCTGTTTGTGGCCGCGACAAACTAATCCATGGTCCTGGAGCTCAGACTCTTTGGACGTTGGCATGAAAGACTAAAAAGCAATAGTTGTTTCCAGTTAAAGCAAAACCATAGACTGAAAGAAAAATGAATGGATGTAAGTCAAATTTTGATTTCCTGGTACCGATATCAAATAAGTTTTTTTTCGTCGTAAACCGAAATTTGAAGGCTAAATAAGTTCTCTGAGTAAATGGTACCATGGCTGAGACTAAGAACTACAATTATACCTACTTAGAGTCAAACCCAAAGCAAAAACTAAAATAAAAGGGCTGAAAAAAGTACAGACATACAGGCAGATAAACAGACATACACACAAACATCTTGCCTTTTATATATATATATATATATATATATATATATATATTATCGATTTTCTGCACTATTGTAAAAACTGCAACCTTGAAACTTCTGAATATCATTTCTTATGTCTTTGTCTATAAGTGTATCAAATTTGATTAAAATCGGACCACTCCTTCTATAACCCAATTTTTTTGATTATCGATTTTCGATATTTATCGGGGGGTACCTCGACACAAAACCTAGCTAAGAACACTCGCAGATGCTTACAGTACAATTGTGTAAATTTTCAAGAAAATCAGTTTAGCCGTTTCGGAGTCTATAGGTAATGGACGCGCACACACACACACACACACACACACAGACAGACAGAGGCAAAGTTCCATTTATAAATAAGTTTATATATATATATATATATATATATATATGTACATGCATACATGGACATCCAAACATATATACACACAGATACTTAGAAATATGAAAAAAAAGAACATATATGTAAAAGCACACATATATATGTATATAAATATACATACATACACATTAGCAAGTAAAACAAAATATCAGTATATCTACTGGTACAAAAAAAACATATGTACACCTATATATATATATATATATATATATATACACTAATACATAGACAAACCCATGCACCAAGTATATATATCTTAATATAAACAGAGTGAAAAAAATAAAAAACAAAACCTATATATATATACAAGCAGTTAAAACCAGTCACTAATGAAAAATTCAGAAATAATGTGAAATTGATGCCTCGAGAATCGTCATTATTAAATATTAATTTGACAATCAGTGCTATAATAAAACGTTAAATATTAACCAGATAATAAATGCTAGGTTAAAATCGATTGAATATTAACATGATAGATTTAATGCCTCATAACTGTATCACTTGACAGTCAATGTCAGATTAAATACTTAGTAAATATTAATATGATAATATATGCCAAATTAAATACCTAGCAAATATTAATTAGAACATCCAAGTCAGATGAAAATATCCATCAAATAAATGCAGTTGACAGCAGTGAAAATAGTATACATAAATACTTAATATTGCAACCCATATTATAAAATAAGTTAATTTCTCTGCTTTAACAAGTTAAGCTTGTCCTTAAATCTGATAATTTCTAACTTTTCATTGAGACAAAGGTAGCAAGGTGCACAGAGGGAATTACAAATTCGAGCCTTTGTAAGAACTTTTCATTTAACAGTAGGTGTTTTTTTTCTTTTAAACACCAAAAGTACTTGGATAACGAAATACTGTATTTATAGCACTATTATTGAAAGATAGTGCATGTTGCTACCAGCAAGTTTTGAAGGGGTATTTAGTAGATCCAATATAAAACCTTTTAACATGAGGATTTTCAGTTGTAGAGATAGTACAAATATAAACTATAAAATTAGCTAAGTGATTATTATGCAGTGGGCTTTCTTTAAAATTTCTACAATTACATCCACTGGTATTAGTTATGTTATCTTTGGTATTATCCATTTCAGCATTGTAATGCACCAAGTTTTTAATATTTCTATACTTGTTGAGGACTTTGTTATTGCATTTTTTTAATTATTTTTTCTAGATTATTCGTACAACAATAACTTAACTCGAGAATATTATTACTGAATATTTTACTAAGAGGATTAGTTTTAGGAAAGTGTTTCTTAATAAGGTTTAAGAATTTTTGTCCCAATTTAGTTTTAACCATCAGATTGTAAGTGAGGGGTAAAAAAACCAGATGATTTTCCTAGATTTTTTCTTCTTATTATTATTATAATCATTACTAATAGGATATCTGAATTTGATAGTCAGTCAGTTAATTGCCATATGTGATACATGCTTGGGTGATCATGTCTTGAAAGAGACATGACTGACTGGGCAGAAGATTATTCTGCAGTAGGTTGCCATTGCTTTCTGCGGTAGACTGGTTGCCGACCAAGGCTATAGAACCCAATCTATCCTGTTATTTAAACCATAACTGGAAGGAAGAGATGGATTAATACTTTTCCCAAGGGTATTTGCACGTAAGTGAATGCAAGGAATTTGATAGTAGTACCCTTATAACTGCTCTTCCTAAGGGCAGAATTATAAAATTCGCTATACTTATTAAAAATTACTTTGTTAGAAGAGTTAGTGTTGATTCTAAATTCAATAGAAGAGGCTATATGTTTAATAACTGACAGGGAGTGGTTAGAATTAACCTTCATATAAGGTTGGAAAGAATTATTGTTAAGGTCTAAAGTGACATCTAAAACATTTACCTGTTTAATGTTGGCTGTTGGTGGTTATTTTTACTTTAAGACTTTTTAATTCTCTATGTATCATTTTCCTAATACGATCTACTCTAATTTTAGTAGAATCTTTAACAATCAGTAATCCATCATCTCTATATAAACCTATAGTATCTGTATCTACGCAATCATAAGCAGTTAAATTATAGAGAACAAAATAATTCCACTAGATCTGAGGCTTCAGCAGAACTTAAAGAATCCATTGAAATATCAAAATACCCATTAGAGGTCTTTTTAGTCTATTGTTCTTTGCTGCAGATCAGAACAGAACTTCTGCATTTTAAAATAATATCCAGTTCATTGGTTGAAATATTAGAGTATTCCTGTGCAAACTCCAAAGCAAAAGTTTAAAGGTCTTTGGATAAAAGTCCATTATGCCAAATTGTATAATGGTGTAATTATTTTTATTCTATATACCTTTAAACCAGTTAATAACATACACGGTATTAATCCATTGCAGGAGTTCGAGGGTGCTTTTAATAGACTGGTTTGTCTTTTATGAAATGCTTTTGCTGATTCTGCCGACTTCTGTTTTAGTAGGATTAATTAGATGTGTAGATGGCTAAATAGTTTCCTTTTTTTCTTCTATATTTAATATATAGTGTTGAGTTATAATGTTTAGCACCAAGATTGTGTGTGTGTGTTGTTGTTTTTTTTTTTGTTTTTTTTAGGGGCAAGCAGGTTTTAATCTTGCTGTTAATGTTGCTTGAAGATATATTATTCACAATACCATATTATTTTTATTATAGTTGTCTCCCTTGTAATAATTTTCTTGTTGGTGATGTTTTCGCCTTGAACTAGAGAAACTAGCAGCTTGCTGATACAACACTGTAAACTAATTTTACATGGTTAGAGAATCCACTCCCACCTCTGTATTGATCTGGGCAGCAGCAGCTGTGCTTAACATAGCACACCAGCCGCAAGCCACTGGCAAACCTCTGTGTATTATTCATTGCCCCCCCTCATCCCCTGCTGTGCCTGCAAGTTTTCTTGTGTCTGTAGACTTGCTGACCCATTGTCAGACAGCAGTGTCTGGATGAGTTTCATCTCTTGTAATGAGTGTCTTTTCCCTGCCACCTCATGTCAGGCTGGAATGAGGCACTAATAGACTGCCACCTGCTTTGTGAGGTTCCTATTTTTCTCTCTCTTTCTCTCTTTCCCTTTAATTAGATGAGTATATCTTTCTCAACAAGTGCAACCATTTTGATCAAAACAAATTACTCTTATTGCCTCACTTTCACTTCAGGTGGGGTGAAGGAGAACAAACAACTAAGTTTTTAAAAGGTGTGTACGTATGTATGTATGTCTATATATATATATATATATATATATATATATATATATATATAATGTTTATGTATGTAAAATATATCAAAATGTTGGACAATTTTTGTTTTTATTTTCACCTGAAATTAAAGCCAAAATATGATGTTTATATCTACAGCTCATGCCTAAACACAATAGACATACATTGTCTGTTATATTTAACAATATGTTTCGATAATTACCTGCTGCCTTGATGCACTATATATATATATATATATATATATATATATATAAAATGTGTGTGTACTGTTTATGTGTCTACATATATGTAATGTTTGTGTGTGTATGTATGTATATATATATATATGTAATGCTTATATATGTGTACATATGTAATGTTTGTGTGTGTATGTATATATATATATATATATGTAATGCTTATATATGTGTACATATGTAATGTTTGTGTATATATATATATATATATGTAATGTTTATATGTGTACATATGTAATGTTTGTGTATGTATGTATGTATATATATATATATAATGTTTGTGTGTGTATGTGTATATATATATATATATATATTGTATGTATATATATATGTGTATGTTATATGTAATGTTTATGTGTGTATGTATATGTAATGTTTATGTGTGTATGTATGTAATGTTTATGTATATATGCGTGAATGTATATGTAATGTTTGTTTGTGTTTATTTATATATATATATGTGTGTGTGAATGTATATATGTGTGAATGTATATGTAATGTTTATGTGTGTATGTATATATGTGTGAATGTATATGTAATGTTTATGTGTGTATGTATATATGTGTGAATGTATATATATATATATATATATATGTAATGTTTATGTGTGTATGTATATATGTGTGTATGTATATGTAATGTTTATGTGTGTATGTATATGTAATGTTTATGTGTGTATGTATATGTAATGTTTATGTGTGTATGTATATGTAATGTTTATGTGTGTATGTATATGTAATGTTTATGTGTGTATGTATATGTAATGTTTATGTGTGTATGTATATGTAATGTTTATGTTTGTATGTATATATATATATGTATATGTAATGTTTGTATGTATATATATATATATATATGTGTGTGTGTATGTACATGTAATGTTTATATATGTGTGCATATGTAATGTTTGTGTGTATATATGTTTCTATATGTGTGCATATGTAATGTTTGTGTGTATATATGTTTCTATATGTGTGCATATATATATATATATATATATATTTATATATATTAGTCATCCACATACAAGCCTGTTTCGCTGTATCACAGCTCATCAGTGTGGTTGGCTAGACGCATCCAGTTGCCTCTGGCCAGTATCAAAACTTGACCGATTTGGTGTCAGTCAGAGTCGCTACTCCCTAAGCCATCGATGCATGGTATCAGAGAAGGGAAATTTTAACGCAGTCACCGAGAGAACTCAATTCATTTCTGAAGAGTCACGCATTATAGCCGAAGTGGAAACTGTTTTTAAAATTTTCTTCTCCAGAGAGCTCAATCGTAATGAGAGCATAATATATTAGTATTCCACATACAAGCCTGTTTCGCTGTATCGCGGCTCATCAGTGTGGCTAGACGCATATATATGTAATTTTTAGTGATGTAAGTTAGTAAATATACATATGAGGAGGGTGTACATATGTATAGTAATATTATTCAGGTGTTAAAACAGTGCTCAATATATGGACAGAGCTGTATTATAAATATATTAATAATTGTACATATTCTACATGGCACGACTCAGAAGTTTATGTGTTATGCAATCATCAGGTGCATATTTCCAACTCGAGTCATGCCATAGATGTAGGATAATATGTATATCTATTAATATATATATATATATATATATATATATATATATATACATACATATATATATATATATATAAACTCATATAGTTAAATTTGTTATTTAATAATAAAAACATTGCGACATGGAAATTTGTATGTTTTGAGATTTTTACCTCATCATCAGGCAATGTTAGCTCATTGTTGTGAAAATGATTTTCGTTTAAATATAAGAAACAATACGTTTGTTATTCATAAATATGGAAAGACAGAAAAATTTATGTATGCGTTCAATTTAACTAATCAGAATAGAGATTCTCTTGAAATTTCATAAAATGTTTATATTTTTGGGGAATACATGATTTCTTCTTTCAACTTTAACAGCCAAAGTGTCAACTTATTTTAATACTCCTGTCTAAACCCTATTTCCATTGATGTATCCATTATTTTTTTTTAATCTTTTCTTTTAGCTTTCTCTCTATCTCAACATTTTCTAAAAGAAAAAAGATGAAGGAAGAAAACAATTTATATTTAACTTAAAGGGACTTTTGAGTATAATATACTATTTTTATTTCAATTCATAATGCATTTTATTCTAATTTTTCGAAACTTTTAATTTATAAATAACATTTTTTAATATCCATTTATTTATTAAAAAATTGTTAAATTCATTTTATTCTTTTCATATAAAATCTATTATATATATATATATGTGTGTGTGTGTGTGTGTGTGTATATATATATGTTTTTTTGCATTTTTTTACTCAAATAAAATATTTCTAATGTTTGGGTATGTATGTATATATTAATAAAAATGGATATGTCTGTCTCTGTATTTGTGTGTCTCTATTCTAATGTGAACCCTACTCCTCTTGGTCCAATTTCAAACAAGATTGGGTCACTTGTCAATCATGACATGAACCTTTGATATATGCAAAAAAATTTAAAATCAATTTACAGGGTATGGCAGAAATCAACAAAATGCTTAGAAATTATGAATGTAGAAGGTTCCTCAAGAATCAGCGACAAACATAATTTTGGGTGTTTTTTTTTGTACACTTTTCTGCTTTTCTCCAAGATGCTTCACTCAAACCAAAATCCAGTTACTATTAGATCAAGCTCTGATGATTTGATATGCGAATAAAAATTTCAATTGACACACACAGTGCGACAAAAATGAATGGAAAATGTTGCTTTTTGCAGTGTATTTATATATTTATTTCTCCCGGCTTGATTATTTACAATAAATTTTGTGTGAAAATGTGCGTCAATCGGCATGATTTGAACCTGTAACCACCATCAACAAAGAAGAAGCCACCAATTGATCTGGTACATCTTAGACCACTCAACCACAAATGATACCACAGCCCAAACGAAGTCAAAACAGAATATCTACTCAAATACAAGTATCGATTAAAAATAATGTTTAAACAAATAATTTCAATATGTCGATTGTTAAAGCGATTTTGTTAATATTCGAGATTTTCTGTAACATTGTATGTTTACATTTGTTGACATTACGATACATTTCAGAGCAGAGATGGTTATTTGTGTAGAATCGAAAATTCTGTTATATAGGCTTGATTTGACTTCGTTTGGGCTGTGGCATCATTTGTGGTTGAGTGGTCTAAGACACACCAGATCAATTGGTGGATTCCCCTATGTTAGTAGGAGTCGCAGATTCGGATCCTGTTGAATGACGCACATTTTTATACAAGATTTATTGTAAATGATCAGGCCGGTAGAAATAAATATATAAATATACTGTTTGGTTAAAACCAGAATATCTACCGAAATATGAGTATAGATTAAAAATAATGTTCAAACAAATAATTTCAATATGTTGGTTGTTAAAACCATTTTGTTAATCTTCGGGATTTTCCGGAACATTGTATATTTACATTTGTTGACATTACGATACATTTCAAAGCAGAGATGGTTATTTGCGTAGAATTGAAAATTGTGTTATATAGGCTTGATTTGACTTCATTTGGGCTGTGGTATCATTCGTGGTCGAGTGGTCTAAGACACACTAGATCAAATGGTGGCTTCTCCTATGTTGATAGGGATCGCAGGTTCAGATCCTCCTGAATGACACACATTTACGTACAAAATTTATCGTAAATAATCAGGCCAGTAGAAATAAATAGATAAATATACTGTTTGATTAAAAACAATATCTGCTCAAATACGAGTATCATTTAAAAATAATATTCAAATGAATAATTTCAATATGTCGGTTGTTAAATCCATTTCGTTAATCTTCAGGATTTTCCATAATATATATATCTATATATATATATATATAAAAGCAAGATGTTTGTGTGTGTGTGTGTGTGTGTCTGTATGTCCTTTATACAAATCCACAATTTTTATCTGATTCTACCAAACTTCACACAAATATTCTTTAGGATTCTGGTCAGGTCATGGACTACTTATTTTTTCTGATTTCCCCCGATATCGAAAATTGATACCCTTATATCCAATCAGGTTTGATCAAAATCAGGTTTTCAACCCTTTTATTCTGGTTTTTCCTTCGGGTTTGGCTCTAAGTAGGTATAATTGTAGTTCTTGGTTTCAGCCATGATACCATTTACTCAGAGGACTTATTTAGTTTAAAAAAATTCAGTTTGTGAATTTTATTTTGTTTATTTAACATCGATACCGGAAATCAAAATTTGACTTACATCCATTCATTTTAGTAAGTTCTACGGCTTCGAGATTAACCATTCAACAACCTTCGTTTTTCATGCCAATGTCCAAAGAGTCTTAGTTCCAGGACTATGGATTAGTTTTAAA
The DNA here is from genome assembly GCA_037127315.1 of Ascarosepion bandense. NCBI lineage: Eukaryota > Metazoa > Mollusca > Cephalopoda > Sepiida > Sepiidae > Ascarosepion > Ascarosepion bandense. Next base: position 3,143,850 of record JBBBDQ010001648.1, read on the forward strand.
GCTTTCATTACATCTGAGCAATGCCGGGCTATACTGCTAGTATATATATATATTACAAAATAACCACATTTTACTGCCTGAGGATGCTGTTTTAACACTGAAACTTTATAGCTATTAAGTTACAGTATGCCATTATAATAGTAATAATAATAATAATAATTATTGTGTGTATGTATGTATATATATATATATATATATATATATATATATATATATATATACACACACACCCCATCCAAACATAGACCAATTAAGCAGAATTTAGGTCAGAAGATTGTGTTGTACCAATATTTTCATTGAGAATGGCCTGCCTATTTTCAAAACCAGTATTCAAATATTTTTTTTTCTGATGTCTGTTGGGTGGGTGGCAGAATCTGCAACTGTCTCAGCCATTAAGCTGATAGCAGACAAGCACATATGCCTCTTTTGTAGCTACCCACTCATAGAAAGGAACACACCTGCATCAGCTTCAAGAAACGTGCTAAATCTGTGTGTGTGTGTGTGTGTGTGTGTGTGGTTACAAGAGACATGGACATACTTCTGGTGTCCATGGACATAGCCAAGTGCAATACTTTTTAGCCATCTTTGCCTCTTCAGCTCCTACTGTTTCCTCATCAACATTATTAATGTACGTCTCTTCTTCCTCTTCCCACTTCTCGATTATCATCTTCAACATACTCTCTCATAATGCTTTTTAAGGGAGAGAGGAAACAGTTACTTACGTGAAACACTTGAGAGAGAGGGAGGGAGAGAAAGTAAAAGCAAACAAGAGTGAGAGTGTGGGAGAGAGTGAGCAAGAGTGCAAGTGAGAAAGAAAGGGAAAAAAATGAGTGTTAGAGAAAGAGTGTGAGGAAGAGGGTGAAAGAGAGAGTAAGTATAAGAGTGGGCAGGAGAATAAGACAGAGAGAGAACAAGCAGGATAGAGAGACAAGAGAGCAAACATGAGAGAAAGCAGATATGTGAGAGAAAGAGAACAAACATGAGGGAGAGAAGAGGCAAGAAAATGAGAAAGAAAGCCTACAACAATCATCAATTTAAGATGAAAAATTTGTGTAACTGATAAACCATTTTAAAATCTGTGTTGATGTTTTTCTTAAATGAAAAAGGCCATGTTTCAAGATTTTTCATCTCTCAGAATGCTTTTGTATGAAAATAGTGTGTGTGTGTATATATATATATATATATATATATATATATAATTAAAAAAATAATAGAAATATGTTTGGTACTATTGGAATTTAAAGAACAAACAAAAATAAAAAAATCAAACGCCTGTAGGCGTGGATAAGGAAAAAACAAATTAAACAAAATTAAAACAAATATATCTTTTTTTCTTTTCTCTTTTTTTTTTTTACTTTTCCTACCTTTTTCAACCTTCCATTTTTCATAAGAAAATTAGACTTTTTTTTTTTTTTTGAGATCTTAGTAACACCATTCAAAGTAGATTTGCTCAAAAAATAATATTGATATTCTAGTTGCGAATATATTGTTTTCGTGTCATTGGATACAATACAATAGCAGGCTGTATTGAGCAAGCAGTGCTCGTCAGTCTAACCTGCCTTCCTCATCATCATTGTCAGCAGCAACTAGAATGACATCAAGAGTTGCTGCTGCTGCTGCTGCTATTAGCTTCACAACATCATCTTCATCTTATTCTGTTGCAGCAACAGTAATCTTGTCAGCAACAGTCGTCAGAGTAGCAGCAGCAGTATCAGTAATTGAACAAGCAATAGAGGCTGTAGATTTTCAGAAGCCTGTTGTGATGTCGGATTGTACGGGCAGCCAGCCAATCGGGTAGATAAGACGTCATCTTACATTTTGTTATAACTGCAGGGTCAAGTTGGGATTTTTCTACACCTCTACTGAATTTTAATCTTTTAAAAAGCAAAAAAAGAAACAAAACAAATCCCTAATCCAACGTAAAAAGGATTTCTTTAATGAACTCAACATCTGGAGTAGAGTTCCACCCATAGATATATATATATATATCTATATATATATCTCCCCCTATCCATTTCTCTCTCTTTGGAGTGAGATTTAGTTTTTATCAAATTGTTTTGTAAAACAGAAGCACTGGCATCTGCAGCCATTTCTTCAATCCAGGCGACGTATGGCCCGGCCTGCTGTGTCGACAGCAGCCATGGTGCCGGAGCTAGTGATGTTTCTGATGGCGGAGGGGGTGGTGCTGGAGGGGGCAGTGCAGGGATAATGGCACAGGAAACCATCTACCTGTGTAATTTTCGGGTATCTGTTGATGGTGACTGGCTGTGCCTGCGGGAGCTCAGTGACGTACAGGTGGAAATGCCGCCTGCCCTTACCCCAAATGAAGACGGTAGGTTTGAGAATTCTTCTTCTCCCTCCTTCTCCTCTCTCTCTTTACTTTTATTATTTTTGTCTATTTTTGTGTGGTTTCTACTTTCACTTTCACAAATTTGTTGTTTATTTTGATTGGTTTTATTTTTTTTATTCATTTTATTTACTTTTTTTTTTCAAAATTTTTCTCTTGACATTGTTTTGCCTTGAAGCTTAGACTTATTTTATTCTCATCTTGTTTCTAATATAAACACCATATTTGAAACTTTTGGTAGCATGAATGAACTTGTTCATGTTAACTAAAATTAAAATTAAAATAATAATAATAATAAATAAAAAACAGGCTGGGGATATTAAAAATAGAAAACAACTTGTCTTCTGAACAAGTTACAACAAACTGTCAGTATAACTGAATACTTCCTTTTGATACATGTTTAAGTTTTTATACTTTGCATTGTTATGAAAATGGCTTGTAATATGAGAATTGTTTGTTGAAACCTAGTATTTTCTACGTTTTATACTAAATTTCCCAAGCATAATGCTTTCATGATTATTTCATATGAACTTGGAAATATTATGTTGTTATAAATTTAATATGAAATCTATCAGAAATATGAAGGAATCATTTATTTTTATTTTTTTTTTTTAAAAATAAATTCACTTATAAAGCTTATTATTAAAAGCTTATTTTTTATTAAAAAAATAAAGTCACCTTATGAATCTTATTTCTTCTTTCATTCCCTTCTTTGTAGTTTTGACTTTTTCATATTTTAATTATCTCCCTTTCCTATTAAAATTTATTTATTTTTTTTTTTGGTTTAGATTGTTATCATTAATCATAACATTTTTAACTAAAAATTATAAATTATGCAAATTATATATATATATATATATATATATATATATATATATATATATATATATATAAAAAGCATTTTTTAATGATTTTCTTTTTTTCCCCATCATTCAATTCCTTAGCTAACATTAACAACATTATTATCATTGCTCTTAACATAAATAGAATTGATATAATCGCTGACCTCATGAATGTACTGGTATCTGAACTGCTTGTTTCGAAACAGAAAATGTACCGATGCTTGATCTGGAACTATCTTAAAACAAGTTGCTTACAATCTAGAATAGAAATCTGGTTCTGAATAGTTTCAGTTGTAATTCTGGTCTAACATCTGTAACATTCTATCAGAGCAGTTTCTTTTTGTTTGTGTTTTTATAGAATGAAGCAATCTGTTATTGTTGATACTTGCATGTACCCAGAATAGATTTTACTAGTATTTTGATGAAAAAAAAAAGTACTTTTAATATTACATAAATATTTAATATTATGTAATATTATATAAAATTTATAATATCATGGAATATATAAAATATGATATTACATATAAGGCTTTTTCATAATTAAAAATCATATTAAAATATTCAATATTGATTTAATCATAGATTTTGGGATATCATGTTGAAATACTGGTTCTTGTAGGATCACCAAAGTTAAGCAATGTTGAGGCTGGTCAGTACCTAGATAGGTGACCACTTGAGAATACCAGGTGCTGTAAGCTTGGGTGGTGTAATAAAAAACAGCTCGAAAGTGGAAATTGAAGTCTAGTTTCAATTCCGATTCAGATCTGTTATATTTCCTTACACGCAAATACTCTTGGGAAAGGTATGAAATACACCTCTTCTCCCCACACCTATGGGTTAATTAATAAGACTTGTATCACTAAATCATTATCTCAAAAAATATTTTCCAATCTAAACATATTTCCTGTCTTTAAATAACCTGCTTGATAAACCATAGAAAACGAATCAATGAAATACTGATGAGCTACACAGGCATGTCCTTTAAATTGACTTACATTCTCTGAAATATAAAGATATAGAAATCATTGTGCTCATAAAGTGAGGGATCAGTTTATATATTGATTATAATATAGAATTGATCCCCCACTTCATATACACATAATTTCTTCTGTTGATAATCTGTAGAAAACGAATCACTCAATGAAATACTGATTAGCTACACAGGCATGTCCTTTAAATTGACTTACATTCTCTGAAATATAAATGTATAGAAATCATCGTGGCCATAAAGTGAGGGATCAGTTTATATATTGTTTGTAATATAGAAGTGATACCCCACTTCATATCCGCATTATAATTTCTTGTTTGTTTATCAAATTCTGATTAAATATGTAGCTACCTCTTCTCCTTGAAGCTATGATTTAATTACTAAGACTTGCAACACAAAGCCATTATTATCTCAAACAAAAGAATTCTTACAATCCAAAAACATTTTCTTGGCTTTAAATAACCTGCAGAAGTTTGATAAGCCGTAGAAACAAATCAACATACACCAAACAAGTATTGCACAAAAACAGAATTAAAAAAAAATTGGAAAAAAAAATAACTGCTGTTATAAAACTAGATGCAAGCCATCATAAATAAATAAATTAAATCTTCTATTTCATTTGATGAGTCAAGAGAATGACGCAGCAAATTATTTATTTGGAGGTAATGGTAATTAATGTTATAATTTTTGCACTGGATGAATTTGGTATATGAAAATAACGCTTCAGTTTTTACTTATAGTTGCCCACTGACTTTACTTGTACTTCTTTAATTCCTTCTCATCCCTAAGTTTGAATAACTTTTTCTAATTGGAGAGGAAAAATTATTTGATGATTTTTGACTGAAAATCTGTTTGAGGAGGTTTCTGTACTGAATTTGTGTTATTTATTAAAAATAAAAAAAAGAGAATTATGTGTCATGTAAATGCATTGCTAATAATTTTACTCTAGGAATGCATTGAAAATGAAGAAAGAAGGGATTGTCTGTGGTCAAGAATGAAGGCAAGTGTTCCTGATAGAATACTTCTGTTATATGTGTAATTTATACAATTCCAATTCATTTGATCATTCTATTAAATCAACGAAGCCTGTATTGTTGTATTAAATTTAAATATGAAGGAGATTTTTTTTTAATTGTAATTTAATACTTCCATTAATTTTTCTGGGTGGAGTTTTTCTTGGTATCTAAAGCTGAATGAATCTGTAGTGTAATTACAAATAAATGTCATTTAAAAAGTTGAATGTTATTTAGTTTTGTCTGTTACAAAATGGCTTCTGTGATCATCATTAACTTTTAGTGGACAATTTTATTTTGTCAAGTCAACATTTAACAATGAGATCAACATAAAGTACAAGCTGTTTGCATATTTCAGTTTATTTTGACGGCATATTTATAAATATGAAACGTGAATGATATGCCAGTGATTTTTGTATGTGAATGACGTAATTTAAAAGAAACTATTCAAATGTTGAATTTTATACTCAAATCAAGAAGATCTCAAGTGATAATAATTGATAAAATATATTAGAAATGTCCTGTGAGTATTAAAAAATGTTATTGCTTCTCAGATGAGACTCCTTAAACTATTTAAAGAATTTAAAAGCTATATGTTAGAATGTAAAAGATATCTTTCTGTCGTATTGTGGAATGTTGATTAATCCAACTTGGAATAAAGTAATTACTGATACGGAAGAAACAATATAGTTTTTGCCATTTGTGTCTGTATTTTGCTGAATGGCTTGACCATTTTAATAATGGAAACACACTTCAGATGACCATGTTAGGAATTTGATTGTCTTTTATGCAAAACTTAAACAAGTTTCTTGCCTTCACAGCTCATTGTAAAAAAACAATGGATTAGGATTTATCTTAATGAGAATCACACAGTTGCACACTTCTAAAATCTATAAATATTTCTATATTGGCAATAATATAATTACAACCTAACACCAACAAAAAGTGCATAAATTATCTTTTTCAAAACTTAATATAAAAATAACAAAAAAAAATTGCCAGACATTTGCTGATATCTCTTGACAAGTGGACCAAACAATTACACAAAGGTTTGTCTATGAAACTTCAGAGTAGAAATGCTGAATATAATATCATTCAGCTAAATGACAAATTTTTATATTTGTATTAATCATATATATATATATACATGTTCTAAAGTATAATTTATAATAAATATTCACAGCTCTATATAGCATATTATATATCGAGCACTGTTTTAAATTAATGTTTTGGACGTTGAAAGAATTCTTCGTTCTGTATTCACTCGAATATATATATATATATATATATATATATATGTGGGTGCGATGGATAAATTGTCTTAATTATGCAAAAATTAAAATAACACTGACATCTCATTTTAATATATATTTACTAAAATTACACAAAAATACTTTGAAATACTGAAGATTAAATTTTTTGAATAAAATTACTATTGGCTTCAACCATGTCCTCTAGACAACTTTGGAATCTGCTGCATCTCTTTTAGATGGTCTCCTTGTTTAAGTTGGTGAATGCTGCCATAATACTTGCCTTCAGTTCATCTTTGTTGTTGCAAGAAGTTTTGTTTGTGTCCAGCTCAACTGCACCCCACACATAATAATCAAGGGGGTTGCAGTCTGGGGTGTTAGGTGGCCAGATGTAAGGGGTGATGTGGTTGCAGTCGTGAATGGGTTCTCCGGCTTGTGAGGTATGGTTTTAAGGTCTTTTGCCAGACACAGTCTTCCAGCAGCCCCATCCCCCCTCTTGACCCAGAGCAGCAATACCTCCTCAAGGTACTTGATGTAGACCTCTGTGTTGATTCTGTGGCCCTGTGGAAAGATGAATTATCACTCCTTACACCACGATACTGACAGGATATATCATCTCTTTCTGAATCCTCTGCACTGTTCTCAGAATGACACTCAAACACTCTGAATGTTTCTACTGGGCCTTCTGGTGTGAATGCCAAGCAGTACAGCATGCTTCTTTCAAATTTCTGGTGGAGTGAATTTTGTCATGGTGCTCTTTTTTTCACAGAATGTGCCCAACTGACCCTACTATACTGTGCAGTGGCAAAATAAAAAAACACCGTGCATGCATGAAATGAGAAATGGCAACAATTTACCTGTTGACCCTATATATATATATATATATATATATATATATATATGCATATTTAGCTAGCGTTTCTTCATTTAAACACGTTTCATTAAATAATATGTACATATTGTGTCTACATATTTTTATACTAATCCTTTCCAGTTGTCTAACCAGTTTCTTGATGTTGAAATGAAATTTATCAATAAAGGCACCGAATATTTTGTTAACCCTATTATACAAACTTTGGTATGCTATGTGAAAGTTAACTTGTCCATAAAAAACATTTTCTATGTTCAATTAAAAATCATTAGACAAACTCTCATCAATAACAACTTTCCTGATTGCATTGTTGTTAAACAAATTAGACAAGCAATTAGAAATATTAACATCAATCAAAAAGAACATAATAACCCTAAATATATCAACCTACTATACTGTAATCAAATGCAATACCAAAATATGACACTTAAAAAACAGCTAAAACAGTTTATTGATCCTCTCTCATCGGAGTAAAAAATTGAGGGCAAAAACAAATGTACAATCCCAGTTTATATTTATTGACACACTTTTGATGAAAAACCAATTGAAGTTCCTTGTGATATTTTTATTTACTTTTACAACATTTTAATATTTAAAAAAAATTTTGCATGGTATTTGTAAATAAAATTTTCCCTACTTAAGCATTTTTGACTAACACTACCATTTTCAAAGATCTTCATGCTCAGGTTAATTCTTTTAAATAAAGCATTTCGCATGTTGGTTTTTATCGTGTTTTGCATATTAATGTGGGTTTTCATGCCTTCTGCATTTTCTATATATCAGCATGCAGTGTGGATATAGAAGAATCCAAGGGAGTATCCTGCACATACAGTGGTAGGATAACTCTCTAAGAGAGCTCTAAGCATATATGTATATAAATGCATATAGAGCAAATATAAGAAAAATTAAGACAGACACGTTATTTCATGGTGAATCGGAAGTATAGGCCTATTTCAGGCAAACCATCGTCAGCTTCCGTCTTTATTTTACAAAAGATTTTACATGAAAAATTTTATGTGTAAAATCTTTTGTAAAATAAAGATGGAAGCTGACAATGGTTCGCCTGAAATAGGCCTATAATTCCGATTCACCATGAAATAACGTGTCTGTCTTAATTTTTCTTATATATATATATATATGGTGTATTAAAAATTCTTTTACAAGCTTTGGAGACAAGTTCCTCAAACCAAAGCAAGAACAAAACTTTATAATAATGTATGTCCGCAAATTCTTAATTTTTTGAGTTACTAAGTTTAAAGTTTACAGTAGACACTATTAAATGTACAATCTTAGATACAATCCAAAAGTACTTTTACAAACTTTAGGGACATATTCCTCACACCAAAACAAGGCAAAATGTCTACATAAAACATGTTTGAAATACCATTATTGTACCTCAACACAGCAACTGATAACTAATGTTCAAAATGTCCTCTGCTTGCTTCTCCACATTCATACACCCATCAGATCTTTGACTGGCAGACCCTTTCAAATACTCTCATATGGTGTTGAATGATTTTGCAGGCCCTCGTGACATGTTGGTGAAGCGCCTCCACATTATTAATATATGCTGTAGAAACCAATTGTTTTAGGTGGCCCCACAAATAGAAATTCAAAAGACTAAGGTCAGGGGAATGTGCAGGCCATGGAACTGGTTTTCCTCTACCTTATCAGTCTTTCATAGTAAATGTGCTGGATCCCCATCATGCATAAATTGTATACATATTCGTATTAGCAGGTGTACATTCTCTATCAAGTCTAGAAGTGTGTTTGAAATAAAGTCCCTATAGACAGCTCCTGTAAGGTGTGCTAGAACATATGGCCCTACCAGACACTCACCTACAATTCCAGCCCAAACATTAATCATAGACTGATGCTGGTATCTAGACTGTATTGTACTACAGGAATATTGATCTGCCTACAAATGTGTAAATTTGTTTTCCAAATGTTGCCTCATCCATAAACAAGTCTGAAGAGACAACAGATTGGCAGTTTGTGCAATAAACCATCAACAAAAGTTCTCCTGTGATGAGTGATCAAAAGGTAAAAGACTCTGGACATGTTGCAAATGATACATGTGGTGCTTTTGAAGTATCCTCCATGTGGTACTATGAGACGTATCACATGCTAGGGCCACTTGATATGTACTGATGTCTGGATTGTCTCCGACAACCTGTGGAATATGTTCTTCATGGTCAGGTGTATGAGTGGATCTTGGTCTTCCTCGATCCATACTTTGTGGTGCCATAGATCAGCAATGTGATGATAAATAGCATCAAAGGTTGGGTGAGTTGGCTGCTTTTGGTCTAGAAATGCGATCTGATACAGCCATGCAGCATACCATTCACACAACCATAGGTAAGATTCATCGTTGCCTGCTCATGACCTGAATATCCTGCTATTATTAAACAGAAGATTTCTCAATTAACTCACTACTACACCTATTAAACGTTGAAGACAGACTATTCACAAATGTAAACAAATGACAAATGTAACCTAGTCTACGTGGCAACACAGCACCATCTACCATAATTTTTTAAAAACTAAGTAAAAAACAAAGGATTTGTAAAGATATGTTTATATGGACTTTTGTCTTTGTTTTGGTGGGAGTAACCCACTCCCAGAGTTTTGTAAAAGTATTTTTGATACACTCTATATATGAAAGTGGATATTGAAGTCAATATCCAGAGGTGACAGTCTATTTCCTGCTAAATGCAATCGTCAGGCCTGACAACTGCATTTAGCATGAAACAGACAGTTGCCTCTGGGTGGTGACTTAAATGTTCACTTTGTATTTACATCAGTTCTATGCCTGATATTGAGCATGTTAATCCATAAATATAGCTGACCTTAAAAAACAATATTTTATCGTGCACACACACACATATATATATATATATATATATATATATATATATATATATATAAGCATGCAGTGTGGGTATAGAAGAATCCAAAGGAGTATCCTGTACATACAGTGGTAGGATAACTCTCTAAGAGAGCTCTAAACATATATCCATGTAAATACATATAGAGCAAATATAAGAAAAATTAATGTAGACACGTTATTTCATGGTGTATTGTGTATTTCGTGTAAAATCCTTTGTAAAATAAAGACGGAAGCTGATGATGGTTCACCTGAAATAGGCCTGTACTTCCAATACACCATGAAATAACATGTCTACCTTAATTTTTCTTATATAAATACACACACACATATAGAGTGAGTGCTGCTGGTAATAAAATGGTGGGCATTGTAAAATAAGTTAAAATTTATACTAAAAGTAAATATACATTCACTAAACAGTAGAGAAAAAATATATGTATATATAATTAGGTACCTCCGAAAATTTCCTAAAAAAGAACCCACCATGATGAAAAAGGCCCCAAACTTGATAAAAGCAAATTTTTATTTTTTCAGAGGAAAGATTGAAGTATTTTAGTTATTTCATTCAATTTTTTAATCCTTTCTAGAAATTTTAACTAAAAATCTTGTTTTTTTTTTGTGTTAATGATGGGCCAGAGATTAGAATAGATATTTTTAGATTCTTTTTGGCATTACAAACATTGATTTAGAAATTCTTGCAAAAATGAAATAATTATCAGATTTTAACAAAAGTTTCTGGACTTATTCACAAATTATTTCTGAATTTTTATTTTTAGAAAATCTTCTTAGAATTTTTTTTTTTTTTACATCTATTACCCCCACTTAATTTTATAGAATTTCTAAAAATTCAAATTTCAACCTCTTCATATTTATTTTATTTAAAAAGACTCCTTGGAGAATTTAAATCATCAATTTGTTTTTATCAAACAGAAACACCATTTACCAAACATCTGCTATTAATTGTAAAGAAGAAAATGCAATAAAGCTATCTAATTATTGAAATAGAAAACCTTTTAATTGCTTTTAAAAATAAGATTTATGAAGGATACTATTGTCTTAAAAAATGTTCTTTTTGATGAATAATAAATTTTTACAAGAATTTTCATTTCTTTCAAAATTTTAATTAGAAAAATTAAGTTTTAAATGCGTTATATATGTTTCTATCTTAATTTCAGGTTTTTATACAATATTATTAAGTAAAAGCTATTATTTAATAATCATAAATGGAAAAGTTTATGATTAAAAATTTATATTTTTATAATGTGCCTGGTTTTGTAAGTAGGGTGAGCACACACTATCAGATAATATCGTTATACATTATCAGAAAATGTGAGTGATGACTATAGTAAATTTAAAGCCAAAATTGCTAAAATTCAATAAAAGATTAGATTACTGGGTTGTTAAAATTTATATATAAAAGGTGCCTACGTCATTTTGTACAGATGAAGTTTCCATAGAACAAGATTAGTTTTGTTATCAGGCTCTGAACATGTCAAAACAGCTACTGTTGTGTTAAAAAATACATTTCTAGGATATTTTAAATTTAAAGTAAATATAATTATATTTAAGTTTAAAATATCACAGAAATGTATTTTTTAAATCTGATTAATTATACTTTAAATCAGCTAATATTTTTCAAATAAAGTTCAAGAAAATTTTTATTTTTTGAAAATTTTTTATTAAAGAGAATTATGTTGCATTGAAAAACAACTGCAAAAGATTGCTAATCAGCTATTTTAGTGCAAAAAAAAACTCTTTTCATTGAATATAAATTAGCTTTTAAAATACAGCAAAGTATTTTGCTTATTGGAAATATTAAATTTAATCTATTAGCTTGAAATAAAACTGAAATAAAAACTTCAAATCAAGTTTTTTAGTTTTAAAAATTAATTTTAAACCTTAGGTATTGAGTTTTTTTGTGGTGGTCCCCATAATATTATTATATATATATATATCATCATCCATATACAAGCCTGTTTCGCTGTATCACAGCTCATCAGTGTGGCTAGACATCCACTTGCTTTTGAACCAGATTGAAACTTGACCGATTTGGTATCAGTCGAAGTCGCTAACCCCTAAGCCATAGGCGTATGAAATCAGAGAAGGGAAATTTTTGCGTGTTGTATATAAGTGGGGTATACACATGCCAGTCACCAAAAGAACTCAATTCATTGCTAAAGAGTAATGCATAAATTGCAGAAGTGGTAAATGTTTTTTTTCTAATTTTCCTCTCTAGAGAGCTCAGTTGTAATAAGAGCATAGCATTTACCAAAAAAATGTATACACACTTCAGGAAAGGAAGTTTTGTAGTTTTATCCAATTGCAATAACACTGTTTACTGTAGTATATTTTACGAATATAACACCTGCAAACTTTTATCTCTGGGGTCCTAAAGGATGTTTTGTATCTCAGTAAACTGACTACATTAGCAGCCCTTAGACAAGAAATTGAAAATGTATATGCAGCAATCCCATTGGACACTTTGGCCAATGATGCCCAAGCAGTAGTTTGCTGCACTAATAAATGTCTGGAAGCTAAAGGCCTCCATTTTCAGCATCACTTGTGATTGTCAAGTCCAAAGGTAACTTGTATCAATCTTGTGATGCCTGAATAAACTTAGTATTCAGTCAGTTAAGTGTCATACGTGATACATGCTTGGGCGATCATGTCTTGAAAGAGATATGACTGACTCCGCAGAAGATTTTCCTGCAGTAGGTTGCCAGTCCTTTCTGCGGTAGACTGGTTACAAACCAAGGCTGTAGAACCTGTCATGCTATTTAACCCATAGCTGGAGGGAGAAGTGGTGGATTAATACCTTTCCCAAGGGTATTTGCACATAAGTGAATGCAGCAAATTCAACTGGAATTCGAACTTGGTTCAAGCAGATATCTACGGCATCCCAACACATATCCTAATTTAGTCTTACAATGTCTATGTAAGTTTTTTCTTTTTTGAAATGTGTATACACTTTTTTGGCAGACTCTGTACGTATATTTTTTTTTTGTTTCCCCATAGAATCACTGGAGTTAAGCAACATCAAGGCTGTTCAGTACCTAGATGGCTGAGTGTTTGAGAATACCGGGTGCTGTAAGCTTGAATGTGCAGGTGGTGTAAAGGGTTTATGGCCACATCACATTGAAGTACTGGTTCCCATACGAGCACTGAAGTGAGGCAACATCGAGCCTAGTCAATACCTAGATGGTGTAGTGGATAATGGCTTGGAATTGTTAATTGGAGAGCTGAGTTCCAATTTCTATTAGGTTTGTTATAATCTCTTATGTGTAAATAGCTTCGGAAAAATGGGTTAAATAGTAGATGTATCACTAAACAATTATTACCTCCAAAAAAAATTCTTAATTTCTTGGCTTTAAATAACATTCAAAGAGTTGTTATCAATGAATCGATCGATCAGTCAATCAAATACTGATTAGCTACACAGGCATGTCTTTTAGATGTATTTACATTATCTAAAATATAAATGTATAGAAACTACCACAGCCACAAAATAAAGGATCATTTTATATAGTGATCATAATATAGAATTGATCCCTCACTTAATATACATAATTTTTTGTTTGTTGATAAGCTGTAGAAAATGAATGAATGAATCAATGAAATACTGATTAGCTACACAGGCATGTCTTTTAGATTTATTTTCATTCTTTGGAATATGATATATAGAAACTGTGACCACAAAATGAGGGACCAGTTTATATATTGATTGTAATATAAAATTGATCCCCCACTTTATATACACATAATTTCTTTTGTTGATAAGTTGTAGGAAATGAATGAATGAATCAATGAAATACCGATTAGCTGCACAGGCATGTCTTAGATTTATTTTCATTCTCTTGGATATAAATGTATAGAAACAAACATGGCCACAAAGTCAGGGATAAGTTTCTATCTTGATTGTCACACTTTATATTGACATTAAAATTTCTTGTTTATCAAATTCTGATTAGGCATGTAGCCACCTCTTCACCCCCACCTATGGGTTAATTAAGACATCACTAAACCATTATTATCTCAAAAAAATTCTTAAAATCTAAAACTATTTTCTGGCTTTAAATAACCTGCAAAAGGTTAAGTCATAGAAAATTAATTAATGAATCAATCATCTCATGAAGTTTTGCACTACCTCAGTAAATACTAAAAATTGATGAATGTAAGCAATTTCTAAAGTTGAAAATGCTCTAAATGCTGTTACTTAAAACTAAATTAATAGATGTAGTGTTAAACATGTTGCATCCTCACCCCAACTGATATTTTATATTTAAATAAAATATTTTGTAGTAAAAAAAAATACTCAGAATTTTTATTAAGTTTTGCTTATAAAAAACTTACCAGGTCTCATATTTTTCAACTATGTTTAGAGTTTTAGTGTTTAAAAATTTACCCAGCCTCACACTTAGTTTGAAAATGTGAGACAGGCCAAGTTGGTTTTTCTTTTTTCTTTCTTTTTACACCAAAAACCTTTGCTTTTCTTCTATCTTTTTTACTCCAAGCAAGGCAATAATGACACTAGGATGCGAGAATCAAGAGGCTTTAGTTGAAAAGAAAGAACAATAAAAGTACGGTCTTCTGGAAGACAGAAGATGGCAATTTTTGAAGATTGTAGGTGGCCGGAAAGTAAGAAATTGTATTTCCACAAGCAAAAAGTGCAAGAAAAGAAACTATTAGAATAGAACTTACAGTTGCATCTAGCTAGTTCAACAATAAAACAGTGAGACCTAACTGTCAATCTAGTAGCACACTTAAATTCATGCAGTTGAGGTACCAAGACTGAAAGCTCATTTGAACAGTTGCCATAAAAATATTTTTAGCTAAGACAGACTGAAGCCATGTCATGTTGGTGATAAAGTGATTTTTAATTCAAAGATATGAAACAGGTTAACAATTTAAATCCCCAAAACCTTGCCTTTAGTTTAAATTACCAGTCTTTTGAGTATTTTAAATTTCAAAATTTGTTTGATTTGTTTTTTATATTTATTGAGATCACAGCAGGTGGCACAAAGCTGGTTAACAATTCGGAAAAGAACAGTTAATTAATTTTCTGAAGAAAGAGGGATTGTTTTTAAAAAGAGGCATAGTTGTATTATACACAAGCAGGCATTTTCAGAAATTTTTACTCAAATTAAA
The DNA here is from genome assembly GCA_037127315.1 of Ascarosepion bandense. Classification (NCBI taxonomy): domain Eukaryota; kingdom Metazoa; phylum Mollusca; class Cephalopoda; order Sepiida; family Sepiidae; genus Ascarosepion; species Ascarosepion bandense. The sequence goes on from JBBBDQ010001648.1 coordinate 3,159,193, forward strand.
AAAAACAAAAAACTTTCTTATTTGAAACTTCAAGATTGCAAATACTCAGCAGATAATGAGACACAATTGGCAGGTGTTAATAACAATTGTTTACAAAAAATATTTGATATGTTGGAAATAGTTTTTCTTTGAGAATCAGCATAATTGAATGCTTTTTGTTTTAAAGATAAGAAATTCGCTGAAATTGATTAAAAAATTAAGAAAGGGAATACAGAAAATCTGTCGTGTATGGAGAACATTAATGTTATAACAAAGGTCTAACTATTGTATGTACATAATGTACTTTTTTGAGCACCCTCACTCCGCATGAAAAATGGGTTGATAATTCTCATGCAGTGAGGTTGTTGATTCATATTTTTCTGTTTGGTGACACAAAATATCCAGTTTGAAAACTTCAAACAAGTAGAGAACAATAAAACAATAAAAATAGATATGTAAACAACCTTGATATAATTATATTACTATTTAAATAGTGTACACTGGTACTTGGAATTTTAAGTCTATAAATGTTATAATACTTTTTATAGATATGAAAATGAAAAAAAAGAATGACGTTAGGATGGCTGTAGTATAAGGTCATATTATAATCAAGGATGTAATTTAGTTCCTGTTTTTAGTTTTAGAAACACTTGGTTGTATTATACACAAGAAAATATTGGTATTTATTAGCCAGAAATAAAAAAAAAAAATTTGAATAACCTGAACTTTGATATATTTTTGCAAGAAATACTGTATATGTGAGATCAGTTTATAAATAGCTTATAACATATAATTGATCCCAAACTTTATATGTACACAAAACAATATGGCATGTTCTTTCAATTTTCTCTATCTTTGGATGTGTGGATAATGTAATTGATAGTAGCCCAGAATGAGAAATTGGAGTGACAAGTTTGAATTTCAGCTGAATCTGTTACATTCACTGAACTTGGGAACGGTATAAATCTAACTCCTTCTGCCAGATATGGGTTAAATAGTAAGACATGTATCTGGAAAAATCATTCATTGTTATTCTCCCAAAAAATTGTTAATGGTATATTCACTTGCAAAAAAAAATAAAAAAAAATAGAATTGTTCTTATCAAAAATGTTTTGGCTATGAATAACCCACAAGGGCTGATAAACTGTAAAAATCCTCAAATCTTTATCTTTACATGGGAGTAATGCAATGTTCACTTTCCAAAATTAATATTTCAATGTATAAAAATCAGAAATTTAAAAATCTTTTATTTTTAATTAATTTTTGGAAAGGTTAAATGAACTTTGGAAATAATGTGTCCAGTGTGCTGAAATTCAGGAGTGAATGTGTGTTGCGGACCCAGGATAGGTCCGGAAGAAAAACACAAACTTGGGTATTAGTGACACATATACATTTAACGAAAGAACAAATTCAAAGAGTGTTACACGTCAGTTGGACTGCTAAGTATTAGACTGGGATGACTTGACTCAACTTAGCTCAAGCCCGAGAGGCATATTCTCACAGTATTCATAATAATAGGGAGAGTTCATTATTGTCCAAAAAGGGTAGGTCCCATAACAATATGTGAAGGGATCTTGTATATTTTTGGTCATTCTTCTTGATTGGGTTCAGTATTTTTCAGTATCACCTCATATTGAATATTGCGTTTGATTCTCACTTTGGTTTTTTTTGACAAACTAGTTGTGGTGCATTGGATATCGGCTCGGAACGAGAAATCGGGGAGCCGAGTTCAAATTCCAGCCGAATTCATTGCATTCACTTACGCGCAAATACCCTTGGGAAAGGTATTAATCCATCTATTCCTTCCAGTTATGGGTTAAATAACAGGACAGATTGGGTTCTATAGCCTTGGTCGGCAACCAGTCTACCGCAGAAAGCGATGGCAACCTACTGCGGGATAATCTTCTGCCCAGTCAGTCATGTCTCTTTCGAGACATGATCGTCCAATCGTGTATCACGTATGGCACTTAACTGACTTAGTAGTAGTGTATTTGATGTGATAGAAGACCTGTTACTTTTTCCAAATACAATTGTAACTATTCTTCCTTCGTTGTTAGCTTTGTCGAGCAATGCCAATCTTTTGGATCATCTGTCTTTCTTTTCACTTCTCGGTTGGGGCCAGTGTGTTGTATCAATAGGGCCAATTCAGGCTTTCCTCACAATATGGGGATTGATGGCAAAGTCTAGTTTGGACCCTTCTGTATACATGTGTCTCCATAGTTAAGAAGAAATAATTCTTAACTAACATCTGTGGTAACTTTTGTCTCTTTATGTCCAAGGACCATGTTGAGAATCAGTGCTGGTATTAAAATTCCTTCAATAAATTGCACAACACTGTTGACAACTCCAGCAACAGGTTATTGAATATAAAGAAGAACTGGTAAATTGGTCTCTATTATTATTTACTGAAGGATTAAGCTCTCTATTTGCTAGATAGTGATTTGAGTGCTGTGTCCGTCTGTCTGTCACAATTTTATATCTATACTATACTAAGAGCCATGTCTGTCCGTCACACATACATTTTGTGCCTACGGGTCAAGGCGATTACTTGTTTTTATAAAATAGTGGGAGCAACTGCCTGTCATGCATGTCTGGCCACTGAAAATGCAGGTGTGCTTCGTGTGCTATAAGACTTTCACTGGAATTTATTATTTGTAATTTAAATGTTTAAACTCATTTCCTCAAAAAAGGTAAAAATTTAAAAAAAAATATTTCATCTCAATTTTTATTCTGTCAATCCCCCAACTTTCAAATGTCATGGTAGCAAAATTGACCTGCCCTAATGGTTAGTGGAATGAGAACAATCTATCCCAGTAAACTAAATAAAATGGTTCAGTTTAGCATTCTCTGAGGGTGACTTGGATTGATAAGCTTGTGCTGAAAGGTTGTAAAAAAAAAAATTAAAAAAAAATGTGGACTATAGTTTACATGTAAATAAAAACTTCTTAACCCCGAGATTCAAATAGAAAAAAAAACAAAAAAAAAAAACATAAAAATCATCGATTTTCAAAATGCCTTTATTATTTACATATTATGAAATAATGATTAGAAAGATCTATTATTACCATTTTATTTTTGCTAGTTTCTCTTAATATTTCATTTGACCCACCGCCTGCCTCAGTGCTTGTTTCCTGTCAAGGTGAAGAAGATTTTGAGAAGCCTGTGGGCATTTGAAAATAAAACAATAATAAAAATAAACTGATAAGCCTTTGAAGCTGTTCATAAGCTATCCACTGCCAAAAGTATTGAGTCATACAATGTCAATACAAATAGAATAAACTGAGAGAGAGTGAGTGAGTGTTCAGGTACATACATGCATAGTGAGTTGATTAAAATTAAATGCTCATCAGTAAATAATCTGTTTACATACAGATAAGGACCAGCTCGGGGAGGGGTCAAAAAAAAAAAAGAAAATCTGTTTATGCTGTTCTAGTATATTAATATTCACTAGCGGAACCTGTGGAATTTCCATTTAACGATAATTATGATTTCCTAAAGAAATTTTACTTTGTCATACTATAAATGATAGTAACGTCTTCAAACATAAAGGTATTGAATAATAAAATAACGATAACACAGTGTAATTTTATTAAAATATCTATAAAAGTAATGTCCATAGAAGCTACTTTACTGTCAGTCAGTCAGTTAAGTGTCATACATGATACACGCTTGGGCAGAAGATTATCCCGTAGTAGGTTGCCACCGCTTTCTGCAGTAGACTGGTTGCCGACCAAGGCTATAGAACCCAATCTGTCCTGTTATTTAACCCATAACTGGAAGGAATAGGTGGATTAATACCTTTCCCAAGGGTATTTGCACGTAAGGGAATGCAATGAATTCAGCTGGAATTCGAACTCGGCCGATATCCAATGCACCACAACACACATCCTACTTTACTGTAATCTTATATTAAGTGGCGTATGCACAGACCATAACCAAAATACTGTATGCTATTTTGTGAGAGATTTTGAAAGAGAAAATATTTTTTTTATTACTGAAAAATCATGGCTCCTGTGTTCATTGTAAACATTTTTATCAGGAGTTTTAAAAAAATAATTTCATTCATTTGTGAATGAGTACTGATGGTTTCATTAAAATCCTACAATTATTTGATTTTTGTGAGAATTTCCAAATTAATGTGTTTGTCACCGAAAAAAAGTGGGTGATGCAATCATTACGTTTTCATCGTAAAACAGTTGTAACATTTCTTTAGCCGCTAACTCAAATCAAAACAAAACTTTCTGACAAAATTTCAAAAATATTAGAAGGAATTAAAAATTAAAAAAATAATTAAAGTTACTTTAAAGGCTCCTGTGTCCATTGTAAACAGAAAAGACCAACTGAGTAATGGCCAAGGGTGTAGAAGCCAGAAATTTCGTTATTAAGTCACGGAATACGACAACAAACCTACCTATTTTTACTATATTGTGCAGTACACACACATATACACACAACTTAAGCTGCTATTGCTACGGTAATGCTACAGGCTCTCTCCTCCTACTCTCTCACTCTTTACTACCCTTCCATTTGGCAAAGGTGAGAGAAAGGCTGAGGAGAGTAGCATTTAAAAAGATGGAGGGGAAGGAAAAGCTCGTATAGAGAGTAAGCGGCGTAACGGACGGACGCACTAAGTAACTAAGGAAGGAACAAGCAGAATTATTATATAATTCAGTTTTCATATCATCGGAGAGCTTTCTTTGAAGATCTAGTAACAGCATGTCTCTCCAATACACCAGGACTCTTCTCAGTATTCTCTAGAACCAAATAGTTCCTCAAATATTTCCTTTATCATTTGCATTGTGAGCTTGATCCTCACTGAGGCTTCTTTTATTACAATTTGAGGAAATATATACATTCTTTTCATTCTTTATTATCTTAAATGTTATCTTTAGTAGAGATTGGGTGTTTGAGTAGATAGACCAGCGGACCTGAAGGAGACTACCACCACCTTTAAATTTGTTGTTTTTCATTTTTTTTATTTTACTTTTTTCAGCGCAGTCTTATCTATTATTACATAAAGTTTCCAATTATCAAAAAAAATTTTGAAAAATTTCAATATTTAACCAATTTTAAGGGGACATAGTTCCTCATACAATGTTATAAGTAAATCAATCCCCTATTTTGAAACCACTTGCGTTAGGGTTGCTTTGTTTATGGGTTCTTTTTTTTTTTTTTTTTTTTTTTTTTTTTAGTTTTTTGGAGACGAGTTGTTGCTTTTGTTTGTCTTTTTCAAGTTTTCTTCCATTTTTATGATGGTTCCAAAATGGAGGATCGATTTATTATAACGTTGTATGAGAAATTGATCCCCCGCTAAATTGTTTAAATATTGAAATTTTTATAAATTTTTTTTTTTTTTTTTTTTGTCAATCGCAAAGTTTAGGGTGTAATTGATAAAATTGCACAGTAAAAAGTAAAAAAAAAAAAATGAAAAACAATAAATTTAAAGGTGGTGGTATTCTCCTTCAGGTCTGCCAATATTCCATTTATTTGAAACAGTGTTTTATTTAGTCTACTGGTCTGCACACTTAGTTTAAAATAAACGGTATCTTGAAATACTATTTTAAGAAACAAATGGAGTGTTTAAATACTATTATAAAAATAAACAGAGCCTTTAAATACTATTTTAAAAAAATAAACAGATTATTTAAATACTAGTAAAAAATAAATGGAGCATTTAATTGCTATTTTAAAAATAAACGGGACATTTAAATATTATTTTGAAATACTTGTTTAAATACTTGTTAAAAAATAAATGGAGCATTTAAATACTATTTTAAAAATAAACAACACATTGAAATACTATTTAAAAAAAAACAACATGGAGTGTCTCCTTAGATATCAGTAGCCACTAAAAATAACATTTAATGTAATAAAAATGCCATGTTAAAAAAATAAAATCCATTAAATATTTAGAAATTGCTTTGTTTACATTTTAGTTATGAAACAAAGCAGTTATAATGATCAAGAAAATCTGTATAAATAAATGTACTTTAAAGGCAAATAAAAACTTGGTTGATTGTGAAACTTTTCATGTTTCAGCTTGAATTTATTAACATATACGCACATTGATGAGTTGTGATAATGTTTAGCACTAAGATTGTTTTTTCAGTAGTTTTACTGATAAAAGGTATTTTGGCAAGTAGGTTTTTTAGCATAAAGTGCTTGATATCTTGTGAAGATAGTGTTAATGCAAAAACTTTGTTACTTTAAGTGAGCAGGTTTATGCTAACTTGAAGTTTAAGTGCTCAGTTAAATTGACAAATTTTTTGCATTAAAGATATACAATACTACTACTATTTTTATAGTCATGATGATATTCTTATCGTCATATAATCATAGATAATATCTCCCTTCCCATTCTTATTATTAAGTAGTTATTTGTATCATTATTATGATTTAGTAGTATTCATCTTACATTCTTGCATATATACTCTTAGTAACACACTAATAACATACAATCCCACTCATAGCTGGTGTCGTCTGACTTGAGTGAGTGATCGACCTGTGTGGAAAAAAAAGGACATGGTAGCAAAATTGTTTATCTGATGTAACCATCAAGGGATTGCACAGAAGTCATTAAATGTTCACTGGATGTGAAATTTGTCCCCCTTCTATAACACTGTCCAATATCAGACATTGATAAATACTGCAGAAAATGAGCAAAAAATGGTAATTTCCCCAAAATGCTATTGTCCTCCTACATGTTAATTAAAAAACAAAGCAAAAACAAAAAATCCCATACATATTCCAAGAAATATCCTTGTCATCATTTATATAGAATGCTAATCAAGAACTGAAAGAATTGGAACTGGCTGATCACTGTTCCCATGTCAAGTTATCTAACGTGCACTCCCCATCACCACTTTAGACATTTCATATGTCTTCTGTAAGCACTCCTTCTGTCTACAAATAACTTCATTTTCTCTGACATATAAATTGATTACATGTAAGCAAACAAAAGCATAAATTGATAAGTTATAGTGTTGTGGAATAGTTTTCGCACTGAAGGTTATAATCGTGCTATGTCGGTTGCTAATCGACTTAATGCACCCAACTTAACTTGGTAATCTTCCACTGAAAGCTAACTGCCGACTAATATCAACTGCCTAGTAGTTCTACTGAACTCCAATAGAACTCTAATGAACTTCCCAAGAACTTCTCAAGAATTTCCACCCATTAACTTTCTGTTAACTCTTATTAATATAAGAGGGAGAGTCCATTATCTCAGGAATAGGTGCGTTTCCCCATAACAATAGTGACAATATATTTCTCACAAAACATTTGGAGAATACCTTTTTGTCATATATATGTATGCAGACATGCATTGTGGTGTGATGATTGACTCGGAATGAGAAGTTGGGGAGCCGAGTTTGAATTCCAGTTGAATTTATTGCATTCACTTACATGCAAATACCCTTTTGAAAGGTATTAATCCATCTCTTCTCCCTCAAGCTATCGGTTGAAAAGCACAACAGATTGGGTTTTTAGCCTTGGTTGGCAACCAGTCTACTGCAAAAAAATATTCTGCCTAGTCAGTCATGTCTCAAAAGAAACATGATTGCTCAGATATGTATCAAGTATGGCACTTAACTGACTGATATATATATATATCTAAACATATGCTGTTAAATATAACAGACAATGTATGTCTATTATGTTTAATCATGAGCCGTTCTAAACATCGTATTTTGGCTTTAATTTCAGATGAAAATAAAGACAAAATTGTACAACATTTTGATATTTTTTATTATGCTGGTTCTAAGCTATTGGCTCACATGTGTCATCTTCAGAGAGGTTACAGGGATGTTAGCATAAAGACATCTATGTAATTATTGTGTTATCAACTAAAATCTGTCTAATACATACATGGCTATGTTTTTTCTAAAAAATGTTGTTTAATTGAACTATTATCAGAAAGGTAGCAGGTAAGTCTAAAGGAAAGTGTGGTTGTAGTAAAACCAATATATGTAGTGGGTTTATTATTAGTATCAGAGATACAATCTCTGAATGGGCGTGTAAATTGATACATTACATTAGTTTTCTGTAGAGGATTTAGTTGTGTGGTTGTAGGGTTATTAGAGACTATGAGATCAATTGTTTTAAATGTTTTATAATCTATGATAAGCTTAATTTGTTTATTATTATTAATTGGTTTAACATTTCTATCTATTATGTTTTTGAGTGTTATTCATCATATTTGTAATTATTATTATGCATTTGGTTGCAATAGTATAAGTTAATAGTGTTATGTTTATTTTGATGTACACTATTATTATTATTATCAATATTGTTAGAGGCATTATTAAGTTCATATTTTAATTTGTTGATCAATAACGAAGTTAGGAAATCTATTGTTAACAAGTGTTTGTTTAATGTTGTGTAATTCTTTATAGAATATGGATTTGGAAGAAGATATCATTTGTGTGCGTTGAATTAAGATTTTGATAACAGCTAGCTTATATCGTTGGGGGCATTCACTATTATAATTAAGAAGACATGAGTTTATACGAGTTGGTTTCCTATATAGGGAAGTAGTAAATCTGTGTGTGTTAGAATCAATGAATACATCAAGGAATGGAATTTTATTATTAATATTAAGTTCTAATGTAAATTTGAAGACAGAGTGACTTTTAAATTTGTTTTTAAGTTGTGTAATTGCATCAGTATTCTTATATATATATATATATATACACTATCATCCATAATTATTAGACCACCCCAGTTTTTAAAAAAAATTTCTGTAGAGGATTTAGTTTTGTGGTTGTGTGGTTATTAGAGACTATGAGGTCAATTAAATTTTTATAATATATGATGAGCTTAATTTGATTATTATTTATTGGTTTAACATTTCTACGGGTTATGTTTTTGAGTATTGTTTCATCTTGTTTGTAATTATTATGCATTTGGTTACAATAGTATAAGTTAATAGTGTTATGTTTACTTTGACCTACACTATTATTATTGATATTATCAATATTGTTAGAGGTATTATTAAGTTAATTAATTGAGATACATTTTAATTTGTTGATCAATGATGGAGTTAGGAAATCCATTGTAAACAAGTGTTTGTTTAATGTGTAATTCTTAATAGAATATGGATTTGGAAGAAGATATCATTTGTGTGCATTGAATTCAGTTTTTGATAACAGCTAACTTATATCGTTGGAGGCATTCACTAATATAATTAAGACACAAGTTTATGCTAGTGGGTTTCCTACATAAAGAAGTAGTAAATTTATGTGTGCTGGAACCAATAGATACATCAAGGAATGGAATTTTGTTATTAATATTAAGTTCTAATGTAAATTTGAGGACAGAGTGACTTTTAAATTTGTTTTTTATGTTGTGTAATTTGATCCTTATTTTTAGCTAAAACGAAAATGGTCAACTAAGTATCTTACATGTATAGGGGGTTTATTATTGTCATTAAGTATTTTATTTTCTAAATGTGCCATATAATAATTTAAAAAATTATTAGTATACACCACTCAAGTACCCTTTTATGACCCCTGAATAATATTAATTGGCACTGACAAAATTTGTATACAAACGATACTGGGCTGGTATTAGCCAGTAGTTAGTGTGGGTCTGGGACTGAGAGTTATATAACATCAGCTTTTTCTCAGTTGGGCGCAAGGGCTCTCAACATGTGAACTGTCAGTTTTGCGTCGGAGTTTACATTTAGTTTACTTAGAAAACCAGACAAGACGAGTACGATAACTGAGACAGACACTGTAAAAACTAGTTTCTTGGAGGAAAAATTTCTTCTTAGAGAAATGAGGTCAGAAGTTTCCATAATAGAAAATTAGAAAAGTTCACAGATTCCAAAGTCAATTCATTTACTTTTTTTTAAATAACTGAGATCTTTCCATTTTTCAAGCAACAGGCAATTATTAGGTAATATAAAAGTAATTATTAAAGCAATAAGCAATTATTGGTTAATATATCCTAATATTCAAATTGTTGGCTGTTTTGTTTATTGTTTAACATACCCTGTTAGAGTGTACAAATCTCTTCTTGATGAGGCCAAGAACTTTTCGACATGCTTATGTAGTGTTTGTGTGTGTAATACTTTTTGCAGTGTACATAGATTTCATAAGGTGAGAGTGATATTTTAATCTTAAGAGTTCCCAGATACTAAACTCAACATTTACTTCCCAGTTTAAAAGGTCGGGGAGATTCCAAGTGTTTACACATGGGCCAAGTCCCAAAATTGCTCTGTCCCTGTGACCAATACTGTGCTGGCTGTTGATATTCTACTTACTCTTTCTCTTTGGTGCAATTAGGGAGGTGCTGCTGTAGGGTGTGAATCTCAAGGATTGGACATCCCTCATTTTTTTGTGTTTTGTCCAAATACAAAATAAAATGTAGTTTGTCTGGCCAACGGCAGATACTGCACTTTGATTCTAGGGATTGTGCATCGATCATTCTTGCAGTGTGTACAGATTTGCACTCATTTATGGTGTGAGTGAAATTTTCATTTTAACAAAAGTGAACAGATACTACACTTTGATTGTTGCGAAAATGTAGAGTTATTGCACTTTGATTTAAGAGAAAATACACAGATAGTACACTTTGATCATCGGGTAAGTGAACAGATACTACACTTTGATCATGGGGTAAGTGAACAGATACTATGCTTTGATTCTTGGGAGTGTACCTCAGATATTATGCTTACCTGTCAGATTTTGTGTCGGGTGGGGACCAAAAACCATCTCTCAGTTGCATCTCTGTCCTTGAAGACAGTGCAGCTCAGTTGTAGCTCTGTCCGAGGACAAATATGCAACTGAGAAAAATCATACTGTATAGATTCCCGGTCCTGGGAAACAGTGTCCTGAGGCTGCACCACTCCATTGCACCAGGTGCTTGTCACCAGGGCCAGCGCGACCAGCAGTTGCAGGGACTGGGGAATATTTGTACCTTTGCCCGCTTGTATGCGTCCAGGCTCATTAAAAACCGACCTTGTGTCAGATCTTGCTCCAGTGAGGGAGTAGGGTACATATGCTTACCACTGGCATAAATGATGGGGAGGACTTCTTTGATCAGATGCAGAGCAAATGCATACTCTCATTTTAGGCAGAAGTCAGTCAGTCAGTTAAGTAACATACATTATACATGCTTTGGGTGATCATGTCTTGAAAGAGACATCACTGACTAGGCAGAAGATTATCCCGAGTAGGTTGCCATTGCATTCTGCGGTAGACTGGTTGCCAGCCAAGGCTATAGAACCCAATCTGCCCTTTTATTTAGCCCATAACTGGTGGGAAGAAATGGATTAATACCTTTCTCAAGGGTATTTGTGTGTAAGTGAATGCAATGAATTCAACTGGAATTTGAACTCGGCTTCCTGATTTGTTCTTCCAAGTCGATATCCATTGCACTACAACCCACATCAGAAGTACTGCTCAAGAAAGAGATATAATTTTGTCAGATTTAAATCTTACAATATTTTAAAATTTTCTGTTTAGAGACTTTTGTCGTGCTTCCCTGTATATTGAAAAGATTCTGTATATCCAAAATACATATGTCCAAAAAGATATCTTATATAACGTCATACTTGGCTGAATTATATTTGTATGTATTAATAATATGAATGCAAAGCTTTTATTTCTGTTTATTTACTTTGGGAAGAAAAATGGCTGAAAAAATTGCTTCAGTTTTGGAATTGCAGTCATTATGTTAATTTCCATGTTTTGCATTTCTCAAACAGGTGTCACACCTGGCAGATCTTATTACACTGGAAACATAATTTGTAGACATCCATAGGTCATGATTTATGATCAAGTCTGGCAGTGGAAATTGAGCAAGGTACTTTTCAGGCTGTCTTATGAAAGCATTCTTATCTATTAAACCATAGATAGTCGTTATTTAGACGTGTGGGTGGTGTAATGGTTAGCAGCTGGGAAAGAGAAATTGGTAAGCTGAGTTCAAATTCTGGTAGAGTTAAATTTATTTTTGCACAAATACTTGCACTTGTTACAGTATTCAGAATTAGTTGAGATGGCTTTGTCAAATGAATCTGCTGCACTTCAAGCAAACTTGGTGCTCAGATATAATTGAGTCAGTAATAATAAACCCATCATAGTTCCAACGGTGAGTCCTAAACAAACTCATACCCAAGAATGTTTCAACGTCTTCTTTAAACAATTTAATTTTAGCTATCCACCATGCTGCTTCTGCCAACCACCCAGTTGTTTAGAAAGAGCATGGCCAAACCGCCAAAGCCCAGAGATTGTTGGAGAGAAGCAATTTTGTAGTGAGTGCAGAAGATGATGTTTGGCATGAAGTGTTGCCAGCAGATACAGAGAATTTGGTGCAGGCAGAAATGATTAAATATCTTGAACTTATGAAAGTCCCTGTCTCTCACTGGTAATGTCTCACGGCCATAGAGAAGAATCATCCTAAGTAGAGCCTGGTAGATCCAGACCTTCTTCTTGATACAAATATCCTTGGGAAAAGAACATATCCATCTGTTCTCCTGCAAGCTATGGGTTAAATAACAGGGCAGATTATGTTTTTTAGCCTTGGTTGGTAAGCTTAGTCTATTGTGTTCACTTGCACAAATACTTTTGGGAAAGGTGTGTGTGTGTGTATATATATATATATCTTCTCATCATCTGCTATAAATATCAAGCCATAGTTGGCAACCAGTCTAGGAGAAAATCAGCTCTGAATTCAAAATTGGTATGTAGAAATGTCAAGGCACATAATATGTAGCTATTGAAATAGTTCGCAATTAACTGTAATGCAAGGTTGTTGATTACATGCTCATGACTGAGATAGTTATTTAAGATCAACTTAGTTTAAGTATACGCCCATGTGTTTGGGGTTCCCAGTGAGGATCAAAATCACAACTTAAAAGGAAAGTTCTTTTTAGTCTACTTTTTTTTTCTGAATCATCATGTATTTCTAATAGAAAACTAGCATTGAACTGTGCAGTTACTGATATGAAAACCAGGGAAAAAAGGTATTTCTTAATATTTATGAGAGGCGGTAGTATTTATCATATTTACATTATTCGAAATATTGTCCTCATCTTTGTTGCCATTTGTATGACGTTTCGGCGGTTTGTATGCTCCAGCCTTCTTCAGGTGCTAGAAATTTTGAACCGAACCCTTTATTGCAATCACTGGGTTATATAAACTCTATTCCTTGCATAAAGCCTTGATTGGAAGTCATGAGTTATCTCCCTCTAACCCTGCAAGTTACTTGTTTACCACTGCAACAAAGATTAGGACAATAGTCCGAATAATGTAAATACAGTAAAAAAGGGATTGTCAGTGGTCAGGAAACCAAGGCAGATATTCTGGTGTGAAGTAATTTGAAGAGAAATAAACATTGATTTTTACTTTCTGCCTGAATTTTTAAATGAGGAGTTACCATTATTTATATTTGGACTATTGTTCTCATCTTTGTTGTTGTTATACCAACATTCAGCCATTGTGCCCGCTGGTCTTTTTCAGGTACTTGTCAGTCTAGATACCCTTTAGGGAATTTCAAACTGAACTCTTAATTTAATCAACTATAGTAGATTGTTTTTGTTCACTCATCAGTATCTAGGGATATCCTGTCTAGTTCTTATAGGGTACTGCTTAATTATTGTTTATTCTATTCCTACTGAATAAGATGACCTCAGCCTTGTAGAGCAGACTTAAACCCAGCAGGAACAGGGTGGAGCAATAACTGAGCTAAACTTGAATGCATAAAAATCAAAATATCTCTTCATATAGTGGAATGAGAGCAATCTACCCCTGTAGATTAAATAAAAGGGTTGTGTTTGAAATTTCCTGAAGGCTACCTGGATTTTACGAGCATCTGAGAAAAGTTAGACAGTATAACAATCGCAATGTGATAACAAAGAAAATGAGAATAACAGTCTTAATGTGAATAATGCGAATCTTTTAGGTAAAAATGATTTTTGTTTCTTGTATGAAAATTCCTGATTCAGAAACTGGCACTGTCTCTGAATCCAATTGTATTTCATCCCATAAGAGATTCTGTTCTATGGTAAGAAACAAGAGCCAAAGTTATGAAATCAATAAATGTTAATCCACTTTCATGTTACCCAGAAAGTATAACACACTTTTTTGATCTGCCAAAATTTAAATGCAACGTCATTTGCTATCTCCTGTCTTTTTAATTTGTGTTCTTTTATTGTTCTCTCTCCTCATATTATTGTAAGTCCTATGTTAACAGTTTCTGCTCTCATTTGTGGAACTTTTTGTCTTCTTGCTTTTCAGTCAACTTTGATCTTCAAAAATTTAAATGCAACGTCAATAATTACCATGTTTTCTTAATTCTTTTATTGTTCTCTCTTCTTAGTAATATTTTTCTTTTTCTCATATCCCCTGACACTCAGGACCCACCCCTCTGCATCTTAGTAGCTTTATTGCCTTGCTTGGGATGAAATAATTTAAAAAAATGAAAAAAACAAAAAAAAACACATTCATTAATGGGCATGCTCACCTATGCACTTACTTTCACAAACTTACATTCTTCTTCCATGTGCCGTGTCTCTTCATAGTCATGGATCTCCACAAATTCCTAACCTTTGTAGTTCTCACTAATATGTCTTTTTACTAATCCTCCCATTTTGTCTTGTCATCTATTTACACAAGATTTTTTTAGATAGGTTACTTGTTGTTTTGTCTACGGCTATATTGTGTTGAATACACCGGTTCTCGTCCGATCGCTGAAGTTAAGCAACATCGAGTCTGGTCAGTACTTAGATGAGTGACCGTTTGGGAATACCAGGTGCTGTAAACGTAAGGACCAAGAATGGTCCACCGGTCCACTAGGTTTGGGGGTTGAGTGCAGGGCTAACAATCCTGCCCCATAAAAAACAGTTTGTTACGGAAACAGTAACAAAAAGTTACTGCCCTACACACCATTGGGTGTAACAGGAGAGATGATGATGACTTGTTTTTGTTTTTTTTGCTGTTGTTATGTCTTGTGAATGTCAAATTTTCTAAGCCTTCTTTCCTCATTCTGTCTCAGAAATATCAACTGTCTCTTTCTAGTTCTAAATATAATATTTTGAGAGCTAGCTGAAAATTTCATTGGCTGACCAAGATATAAATTTCATTGGCTGACCAAGATATAAATGTAAGTGAACATTCCAGTTGGTAGAGTAACAGACATGAAATTATCCCAGAATGCAAAGCTCATTGGCCACTCTGTTGACAGAATTATATTTGCACAAAAAAGTATGAATGCTGGTTGACCAACTCCTGTATTCTGTTCTAGTAGACTTGCATGTCTTTTACTTTACCAACTGGATTATCTAGTTACTTTTATATATTGGACATCCTATGGACTTTCCAGACGACCCTCATCTAAACTTATTTATAAATGGAACTTTGTGTGTGTCCATTACCTATAGACTCCGAAACGGCTGAATCGATTATATTGAAAATTTACACAGTTGTACTATAAGCGTCTGCGAGTGTTCTTAGCTAGGTTTTGTGTTGAGGTACCCCCGATAAATATTGAAAATCGATAATCGAAAAAATCGGGTTATAGAAGGAGTGGTCTGATTTTAATCAAATTTGATATACTCATAGACAAAGACATAAAAAACGATATTCAGAAGCTTCAAGGTTGCAGTTCTTACAATAGTGCAGAAAATCGATTTATATATATATATATATATATATATAAGGCAAGATGTTTGTGTGTGTCTGTTTATCTGTCTGTATGTCCTTTATACAAATCCACAATTTTTATCTGATTCTCACCAAACTTCACACAAATATTCTTTAGACTGAGTCTGAGCTCCAGAACCATGGATTAGTTTTAAAGCTTTCATTACACCCGAGCAACGCTGGGCTATACTGCTAGTATATATTATTTCTTTTAAACATGTTTTGTTGAATATGACAGATAAATAAAATTTAATTCATTTTTATTATTTAATTTTTCCAGAATTTTTCCAATTGGTGGGAGTAAAGGAATGCAAAAATTGTTCATATTGTCCATTGTCCCAAGCACTTTCACACATCTCTAGAGCCATTTTAAGGGGGTCTGTTGGGGGGGGGGGGGTGGATAATTTTCTTTTCATGTTTGGCTGTTTAAAATTTATATATTATAATAATATTATAAATATACCTTTTTTATTCCATTTTTCTTAAAATTTTCTTTACTTACATTGTTTGGACTGTTGTCCTCATCTCTATTGTGATGTTTACAATGTTTCGGTCATTGTTCATTCTGGCTTTCTTCAGGTGCTAGGAATTTTGAACTGAATCCTTTATTTCAATCACTGGAGTATATCATTCTCATTCCATGTGAACTTGAAGAAGGCTGGAGCATACAACTGCCGAAACGTCGTAAACATGGCAATATAGATGATAACAACAGTTCGAATATTGTAAGCAATGTAAAATACTACTTCATTTCAGAAGTATAGACAAATTCTAAAATTTCCTTGTTACTCTATAGACAAATTCTAAAATTTCCTTGTTACTCTATAGACAAATTCTAAAATTTCCTTGTTACTCTATAGACAAATTCTAAAATTTCCTTGTTACTCTATAGACAAATTCTAAAATTTCCTTGTTACTCTATAGACAAATTCTAAAATTTCCTTGTTACTCTATAGACAAATTCTAAAATTTCCTTGTTACTCTATAGACAAATTCTAAAATTTCCTTGTTACTCTATAGACAAATTCTAAAATTTCCTTGTTCAGTCTTTGCTCCGCATCCTTTTGTAAAACTTGATTGTTTTTACCTAAAGTTTTTTCTTCATCTGTGATGAGATTGTCCAGCATACAGATATAGATAAAATATTTCCAGTACAGGTATACCTCATCTGACATCAGTAATTTGTTTCAGGAGAGATGACTACTCCAGGAGTAGATGTTTACAATTTGACGATCTTTACATTACGTTGCGGACTCTTTATGAATGTGGTTTGCTCTAAAACATTATAAAATAAAATGATTTCGTAAGGTTAAAAAAAATAATGTTATTAAAATTATTTTGTGACAGTAGAAAATAAACTAATTTATGTTAAATTTACCAATATTTACATTTGATTTGTTTATTTACATTGCAAATGTAGATGGCTGTGGATCGTCAGCATCAACAATACAGTAACATGATTTTACGTGCTTTTAACACTTTTCTAGTGATATTACAACTTCACTATTTGTGGTGGACAGACATAAAGTCAAATATAACAACTTAAATTTGATTTTTATTTTTCCATATATTTTTTTGACCAACAATGTATAAATGTTAAGAATGGCTTAATTTGAGGCACACCTGTACATCCATTTAAAAAATGGCTTAATTTGAGGCATACCTGTACATCCATTTAAAAAATGGCTTAATTTGAGGCATACCTGTACATCCATTTAAAAAATGGCTTAATTTGAGGCATACCTGTACATCCATTTAAAAAATGGCTTAATTTGAGGCATACCTGTACATCCATTTAAAAAATGGCTTAATTTGAGGCATACCTGTACATCCATTTAAAAAATGGCTTAATTTGAGGCATACCTGTACATCCATTTAAAAAATGGCTTAATTTGAGGCATACCTGTACATCCATTTAAAAAATGGCTTAATTTGAGGCATACCTGTACATCCATTTAAAAAATGCTTACTCACCAATGCATGCTTAGACTGAGGCATATAACTTCTCACACTCATGTGTAAACTTATTCTCAAATTTACATTTAATGCTTACATGCAAAGGCAACAACATTCTTGTCTGTGCACATTTATTCACAATCACATACTCGCAGCCTTTGAGATTTGAAAAAGAAATGATTCAACTGGCGGTCGAGAGCGAGAGAAAATTTACTTGCCCCAAAATCATTTTACTTGATCGACTCCATTTCTTAATAGACGCCTTACATAAACATGCAGTGAATCGCTGATGGAAAACAAAAAATGAAATTTTAATTAAAATTTCAAACATGTTAGAAAGGATTTTAAAAAATTTTTAAAGTAATAACTAAATTTGATCTTTCCTCTTAATAATAGCATAAACATTTTGATGATAAAGCTTTGTTTTTATTAAGTTTGAGCCCTTTTAACATCATGATATGCTGTTTTTTTATTGGCAATTGAGCGGAGGTACCTAAATTCGTAGTTTCTTTTTTCTGTTTGACTACGATCTTCGTCTTACAGATGATAAAAAAATAACAAATCTGATTTTCTCAACGATTTTCTATAAAAAAATTACTTGTATAATTTGTTTTTCAGTGCGTGGATGAGTATGAGTATTGTTTTTCTTTCTTTCAAAGGTTCGTTTTTTACTTTTTTAACTGGGGAGGAAATATAGATGTTGAGTCAAGGATAATATTTTTCCAAATGAGTTTCTAAAAACCTGTGAGTGTCTTTAATCTGGGCCACAGAGACATTTTGGCTCCACTCTGGAAGCGTTAAACAAATGTTTACACTGACTGGGACGATAAAAGTGAGACAAGAGTTTTTCAATCTAAATTCCATTTGTTCAATCTTGCTTTGATGATTGTGGGATGTCACTGTCTTTTGTTTAACCACACATCTCGATGTAAATCAGGCGCCATGCATAAGACCAAAGAGTTCAATAATGTCATTGTAGATCATTCTGAGTAACTTGTGAATCTTTAATGGCATACTTTTGGGTTGTAAAAGGAATCAAATTTTTTTTCTGTATTTGAAGTGACGCATTTCATTGTGAGATTTTTAATCGACTGCGAGTGAGTAAAGTAATAAACTTTAATCACCCAATTAAGTTTTTAATTGATAGAGTTGATTGGGTGAGTGAAATCTAAAAGGCTGCATACACATGTTCAGACATTGTGAAAAACTCTCTTAAATCTGGCTTGCAGTCAAATACTGGTTGACTTAGACTTTGGTGCACACACTCTTAAATCAAATACACACAATCACTTGTATTAAAACATTCATTACTCACACTCTCACTCAAGTTTATTCATGTCTTCTTTGCTCACTCATATTGAATTATGCTTGACTCAAACTTTGGTTGAAACATTTGTTACTCACACTCTCACTCATGTTTAAACATGTCTTCTCTCACTCATTTTCTGATGATAGCATTACTAACACTTTTGTCATTGAATTAAATGTGCACTTAAAATATGTATACATACGCATTCAACTTAAGAGACACATGCATGATTGCTTAAAAATGCACACCCTTATTTCCACACACACACACACAAACACAGTATTATAGTTCGATATGTTGATGTTTCCACAGAACTAAATTTGTAACTTTATTATTTATTGACATTGGACTGAAGCATTGAGTTCAAAATGTAGGGAAGTCATGGTTAAAGTTTTAATGTAATTGTACTTTTGTTTGATCAGATTAGATATTAAACCCAAATCTGTATATGTTTAATATAAAAAATCTGCCCCAAAGTGCTTTTTTTATAGACTTCATTTTGTTTAGACGATCTAAAAAATGAGTGAACTTAACCTATTTTTTAAAAATGTGGTCACATTATTTTTATATTAGGCACATGACATTGCAGATTTACCGTCGGCAACTTTTGAATAATTTTCCAGCTAGCTTCTGTATTTTATATTTGAGCAAAGATATTTTATGAGGGTAACTGCTTGAAATTGTCAGCGGGTATTGTGAAATAAGCTCTGAAATGAATCTTAACCAGTGTGTTGGTAACAAAATGATGTCTTGTGTATAGGGGGGTCCTTCCCTATTAGACAAGTGGAAAGAAATCGCCACAGATATTACATCATGATCCGAGTTGCCGAGAAGGCAGTGCTACAAAAGAAGTCACCAAATGCAAAGATATTTGCAGACAGACAGAGAGAGAGAGACAGACAGACAGACATTTCTATACTGTCAGACATTCTAGCAAGCTACGGTCCTGAGAAGAAGAAAAACAATAAAGGAAAAGATTACCGAGTTTAATAGAAGCACATATAAAAACAATTCAAGGACTTATAAGACATTTTTTTTCTTTTACTTTTAAATGTCTTCTTTGTGTCTTCATTTTATTTGATAAATTTCTCTTGGTTTAACTATAAGTAGTAGTTTTAAGCTAATTTCTTAGATGAAGCCTTGTCAATTATTATTTATTTTTGACTAGTATTTCTTTCATCTTATTTCTCTTGCTTTTCCACCAAGTAGTAATAGTCTTAAATTGTCTGAATTTCTTAGATGAAGCCTTGTCAATTATTATTTATTTTTGACTAGTATTTCTTTCATCTTATTTCTCTTGCTTTTCCACTAATTGACTTTCTTAGATGAAGCTTTGTTAATTATTATTCATTTTTGGCTAGTATTTCTTTCATCTTTATTTTTAGTGTTAAATAATTACCTTTGAATTGTTGACCTCATGTTGCATCATTTTAGTGCTCTCATTTTTGGCTATAAAGCTTGTAGTTTGTAGCAACTTTTCTTTATTGGAAATGAATCTCATTTTTTAAGTTCCTGTTAAGGGCTTTTAAATACTTAAACTATACAAAATCTTAATCTTTAATACACCATTTGTGGTTATAAGTTTTTTTTTTTATCTACCACAATTATTTTTCTTGCAATGTCAATATCACTTTGCAGTGTCTATGATAATGGTGGACTCTTTCAAGATATTTACAAAAGTGGAAAGTGAAAAAAAAACAACTTTGAAATCTCAGGGAAAACGATAATTGAAAAAACATATTTAAAGACTTGTATGTGAAAAGTTTCTATTCATAGTAAAGATTTAACCAAATATGCCATCATTTTTTGTCTTGTGTAAACCTAAGATTCTAGTTGTTATAAAATGGGGGATTGGTATGCGATTATTATTAAGTAATAAACTGATCCCCCATAATTATTGCATAATAATATAATAATAGCAGAAATATATTTAGACTTGCATGGGAAAAGTTTCCGATAGAAACAACGATGGCTTATATTAACCCATATCAATATAAAATTCTGTTGGACATGAAGCTAAGGATCAATTTTCTATTGTTATTATGGTATAAGATGATCACCATTTATTAAATACAAGGTAACCAAAAAAGTTCTGTCCGTTTTTTGATTAGTCATTGAATGAAGTTGAAATATATAGAAAATGCATGTAAATTCAGACAACTGGGAGTAGGAACATCAGACGTTATAAAAAACACACGCACCATGCCCGGCCATCAGTTGTAAGCCAGACAGCTGTGAGAAGGATGGAAGTGTCTAGAGATCTCGTTCAGGGCTGTTTGCTTTATGACTTCACAGTGGGCTTATCAGCAGCTGCATCAAGTCGCTGCATATGTCAAGTGTTTGGGGATAGTGCTGTGAATGAAGGCATTGGTTTTGAAAATTCAAGTTGGGAGATTTGTCTCTTCATGATGAGCCTTACAGTGGACGACCACAGGTCTTGAATGACGGAGTCCTGAAGGTGTCCATTGAAGAGGACAGTAGTCTAACGTGTGGTGAACTTGTGAGACAGTTCAACATTTCCGATGAAACAGTTAGACTTCACCTGCATTGCCTAGGTAAGGTGTACAAACTGAGCAAGTGGGTTCCGAAAACGCTGTTGGAGGGCCACAAGGGACAACAAGTGGCAGCCTGTGTAGCGCTGCTTTCTCACCACCGTACCACATCCTTATTCAATCGAGTGCTTACCAGTGGTGAAAAGTGGGTTCTGTATGAAACTCCCAAGTGTTCCAGATATTGGTTGTCTCCTTAGGATACTATCCCTCACACTGCAAGACCGCCTATGCACCCATGCAAGATTATGCTTTGTGTCTGGAGGACAGGTCGTCAAGTGGTTCATCATGAACTGCTACCAACGGGCCAAATGGTCACTGGAGACCTATACTCGCAGCAATTGAAACATGTGCAATAGGTATTGCGCCAGAAGGAGCTAGCACTGGTGAATCGCAAAGGTGTGCTTTTCCTCAATGACAACGCCAGGCCACATGTCGTGCGAGTGGTCAGGGATACCATAAAGCAACTTGGGTGGGAGACTTTGTTCTATCTACCTTATTCACCTGACCTTGTGCTATCCAATTACCACCTCTTCCACTCCCTGGATAATCATCTTCGTGGGAAATCCTTCACTAATGAAGCAGACTTGCACAAAGCCCTCACAGACTGCTTTGCATCAAAACCCCCTGAGTTCTACCGCAAGGGCATTGAACAGCTGAAGACACGTTGGCAGAAAGTGCTGGATGCTGATGGCGATTACTTTAAAGATTAAATATAAGTTGCACATACTGTGAAGCGTTATCTTTTTTTCCTTTAAAAACGAACAGAACTTTTTTGGTTACCTTGTATTAACCTATATCCTCCTTATTTCAATGTTAAACTGATGTTTTTTTTTTTTTCATCGATCTAAACAATTATGAGCTACAATTTTGGAAAATAAAAATCTGAAATCAAAAAGATACAAACTTCAAGCAATTTGGTCAGCGGGGATGATGCATCCTATCCTCGAACACCCCTGCCAGGGCTTTGTGACCCACAGTACTTTATCAACATTTATTTTTTTCTACCTACATTTATATACATTAAAAATTAAACTAAACACAACTATTAAATGAAGAATAATGTTCAGATTTTGATGTCATTCTAGGTTTTTTTTTTTTTGTTTTTTTGTTTTTTTGTTTTTTTGTATCCAAATCTTTGATTGTATGATTCTAAATACCTATTAGGATCATACAATCATGGATGAAAACATTCTAACTTCTCCTAATTTGAAAATTGCATGTTCATAAAAATCCCTATTATGTGAGCATTCTTTAAAAAAAAAAAACACAGTAAAATCAGTTCTTGCAAATTGCCTGAAGACACCTGAACTCATTCACAAATGAAAAATATTCAAAAGTTCTACTATATATTGTATAGTATTGAACACTTTTTTAATACAACTATAAATACTTTCACAGTAATTGTTCTGGACTTTTCTCTATCATACCTTGACTTCATGAATTTAAGTGCTGTACTAGATTGGCAGCAAGGTCTCATCATTTTACATTTGAAATGACTAGATGTAACCTTCCCTAAGAATACTTTCATGATAATTATTCTGATGAACTTTCCTCTATGGTACCTAGACTTAATTTAAGTGCAGTACTAGATTGGCAGCAAGGTCTCATCATTTTATATTTGAAAAGGCTTGATATAACTAAGTTCTATGCTGTGGAACTCTCTTCCAGCTTCTTGTTTCCTTGGTAAGGTCTCATCATATTACAGTTAAAATAACTAGATGAAACTGTAAGTTCTATGCTGACAATTTCTTCTATCCGGCTTCTCGCTTGTGGAACTCGCTTCCGGCTTCTTGCTTTCTAGTCAGCTTTGATCTTCAAAAATTGAAATGAAATGCCAATCATTATCTTCTGTTTTGTTAATGCTTGTTCTTTTATTGTTCTCTCTCCTTAACATTTTCTCATATTCTCTAACATTCAGTAACTTCTTGTGTCTTAGTGATTCTTGGGGTGAAATGATAAAAAAAATGTTGAAAAGTGAAATTTTTTTCAAAAATATGTTGGAAAAGATGTAATTTTTGTCTGAAATTGAGAAAATTTAAGCACTGTTGATAAGCCGTAAAGAATAAATGAATTAAATACTGATTAACTACACAGGCATGTCATTTAAATTTTCTGGAATATAAATGTATAAAAACCAGAGGCCACAAATGAGGGATCAATTTATATACTAAGTATGATATGTAATTGACCCCCCCTTTTTATTTCCACATTATAATTTATTGTTTCAAATTCTGATTAGGTATTTTGTAAAACTTCTATCACTAAATCCGCATTATTTAAAAAAAAATTCTTATAATCTAATAATATTTTGTGGCTTTAAATAACCTGAAATGGGTTGATACTGTAGAAAATGAATCCATTTAAAAATAAGACACTACTAGACATAAAGTTGGGGATTAATTTCATATTGTTATTAAGTAATAAGCTGATCACCCATAATTATTTCATTTATTTACTTTTTTAAATATTTCAACCTAAAAAAACTAAGCCACTAAGACATAAGTGGTTACTGAATGTTACAGAATGAGAAAAACATTCTATGAAGGAGTGAAAATAATAAAATGATGTGAACTATTAATACAATAATAGAAAAAATATATTGAATGACTTACATATTTAAAGCTTCTAATTCTGGTCATGTTTTAACAAAATATAGTGTCTTCATTTTTTACAGCATTATGGATAAAATCCTTGTCTAAACTTATTTATAAATGGAACTTTGTCTCTGTGTGTGTCTGTTACCTATAGACGCCGAATTGGCTGAATCAATTTTCTTGAAAGTTTACACAGTTGTACTATAAGTGTCTGCGAGTGTTCTTAGCTAGGTTTTGTGTCAAGGTACTCCTGATAAATATCGATAATCGAATAATTGGGTTATAGAAGGAGTGGTCTGATTTTAATCAAATTTGATACACTCATAGACAAAGACATAAGAAACAATATTCAGAAATTTCAAGGTTGCAGTTCTTACAATAGTGCAGAAAATTGATAATATATATATATATATATATATAAAAGGCAAGATGTTTGTGTGTGTGTCTGTTTATCTGCCTGTATATCTGTATTTTTTTCAGCCCTTTTTTTCAGAATTTTTTTCTGATAATAAATAATAAATTCTCTCTCAGAATAACTTCATGTTAATATGATAATTAAAAAAGTTTATCTTACAAAATTGGTTTATATGAAATGAAATCTCCATGATTTTGACTTGGTCAATGAACTTTAAAGCAGTGTTTCCAATTTTTTTAACTCATAGCTTACTTTGAACTGAGAATTTTTCTCAGGCCCATGTATTTATTATATTGTAAAAAAACAAAAAAGAATGGCTTCCATTTTCTTCTTAAGCCCATCATCCCAGTGAAGCATAGGCCATTGAGAACCTCTCAGCCATCACACTCTGTTGAATGTTTTGGTTGCTTGCTTCTGTAACTTATCTTTTTTACAGGTAGGGGTGTTGACTTTAAGCAAACCCCTTTATCTTCAGGTTGAGGTAGTTCACATTAGTCTGACCTGTCCAGTTTGAGTGGCCCTACCAGGAGCTTACACTTCCACTGGCATAGCTCTCTGGGTTGCAGAAGTACTCAAGCCACCTTACCATGACAAGGAGTGGAGAGTGTTACAAGACTTCTATTTTACATAGAATATAACCAATAAAGATACAATTATGTTTTATTATTAGACATACACAATTTCACAAGCATCTAAAATATTTTGTATCCCCAATAAAACGACCATTTATTATCAATTCTTATTTTTACCATTTTCCTTGTATATGGCACAAAACAAAAATCTTTCACCAGCAAATACAAATCATAGCAGACATATTGACTTTGTTGTATTGTTTAGAGTGTCTATAAAACTCGTCTGCTAAAAACTCGATTGTGCATTCTCAACATGGTTTCTTATCAGCTATGAGGTAATCAGTCAAGAAAAAGAAATAATTTCATAATCACCTAATATTTAAATACGTTTTTTTATTCTTGAACATAATTAAAACACCAAATAAATATTAATAAGATTTTATGGATTTATCCTTTTGTAAACATATAGTGGGGTATACATACAAAAAACACTTATAGATGTAACGAATAGGATTTTCACAAAACTGAAATGGTGTAAATTTTCTTTCTAGAGTCAGACCCCCTCCCCAAAAAAATGGTATTTTTAATGCCTGATGAATTAAGTTATTCAAATACTAAGTAATTAGTAAATTTTCCTAATCTAAATATATTAGAATTATTTACATTTTTTAAAAAGTGGGATTGACGAAAGGATTAAAAGACAAAAAGGATTCAAAAAGATGTTCAATTTAAATTTTTGGGGTTTGTAGCTATCAGGGAAGCAAGTAAAAAGAAGGAAGTTCCACAATTGGGAAGTGTGGGAAAAGAAACTGTTTGAGTAGAAGTGGCAGTTATATTTAACTATGTCAGTGGTAAAAGGCTGGGACATAGAGACCACTTTAGTAGCACGCTTAAATTCATATGAATAAGGCACCAGGAAAAAAAAAACAACTCATCAGGGCAGTTGCCATGAAATTATTTGTAGAAAAGACGTCATAGAAGAAGCCATGTCACGTTGGTGATAAAGTGACTGAAGTGAAGATGTCAAGTCAGGACCGAGGACAAACATTTAATTTCATTAATTTAATTTCACTAGTAGTCAAGAAAAAATGGAGGCACAGTAGAGAAATGGATAGCAGCTTGGATTTAGGAATCTGAGTTCAGAGTTTGAATTTCAGTCAAATTCATTACATTTACTTACGTGCTAATACCCTTGGGAAAGGTATGAATCTATGTTTTCTTCCCCCAGGGTAAATAGCAGAATAGACTGGGTGCTATAGCCTTGGGTGGCAACTAATTAAGGAGAAAGAAAACTAAATTCAAACCAGCCTGGAAAGGGTCGGGCCCTGCCAGGCTGTCATACTCAAAGAAACACCACTTCTACTGCGCCTGCAGTACATAGGGTGCTCCTATGACTCTAATGAGTCATGGAGGGGAGGATTTAAAAAAAGCTTTATGGACCATTCAATAAGCTGTGACCTATATATTTGCCCATTGGCCTAGTTAAAATTATAAAATTTCTGTGGTCCATTTTGGGAAACACTGCTTTAGAGCCTCTGGCCCTTTTCTCTAACCATTGGTTTTCTTTGCCTAGCGTTTGTCGCTGAACTTAAGAAGCAATATGTTGCTCTTCTAGTGCATTGTTGTCGTAACTACGTTAGGTCCTGTGTGGGTTTGTTGCTATGTGTAGCAATGCTTCTGTCCTTAACAAAAATCAATGTGTTAAGTCTTGTGTGGTACAAGTGTCATTCATTGCTGCTTATTTGATCGCAGTTAACATTCACCATTTTCTTTTCCCCATTTTTTTTTCTCCCTCACTTCAAATATTGATTCCTAGCGTTTACAAAATACTGTAGAAATAGAATCAGTCTGCGCAAGACTTCTGCAGTTTTTTGTAGTTTGGATACAAAAAGATGACTGATGTGGCTCATCTGGTAAAGATGTTGATTCTGACGAGCATTTTGTCATTAAACTCTTACTGTTACAGCCTTGTTATTATTCAAGATGGAGGGGAAACTCCATGGTGCATCATTGCAGTTTAAGAATTTAAAACAAAGACATATATAATTCTATTAATAGTCTCAACAGATAAACACACACGCATACAAATAACTACTGTTCTTTATAGTTTTAAATAGTGGCCTATCCATTACCAGCAGGACCCATGGAAATTCCATCAGGGGCATCTTTGCAATTTAGAAATAGAATACAAAGGAATTCATAGATTTGAATAAAAGAGAAAAAAAGAAATCCTATTCTTTATAGTTTTAAATAGTGGCCTATCCATTACTAGTAGGACCCATGGAAATTCCATCATGGGCATCTTTGCAATTTAGGAATAAAATACAAAGGAATTCATAGATTTGAATAAGAGAGAAAAAAAGAAATCCTATTCTTTATAGTTTTAAATAGAGGTCTATCCATTACTAGCAGGACCCATGGAAATTCCATCATGGGCATCTTTGCAATTTAGAAATAGAATACAAAGGAATTCATAGATTTGAATAAGAGAGAAAAAAAGAAATCCTATTCTTTATAGTTTTAAATAGTGGTCTATCCATTACTAACAGGACCAATCGAAATTCCATTGTGGATATCTTTAAAATTTAGAAATAAAACAGGAATTACATTGAATGTGTCTTAGTTTGGTAAACAAGAAAATTCCACATCCTGCATAGTCACTGGATATAGCTTTTTTTTTTTTTTTAATCGTATCACCCCGAGCAAGGCGGTAACGCCACTGATGTGCAGGGGGCTACATAATAGTGAAAAGATTGGAAAAGAGAAAGCTGGAAACCACATCCTAAACAGGGAACAAGGGATGAGCTTCTTAACCTGTTCAATAGATGTGTGTGGAGTGTGAACCGGGCGATAGATACATCTACATTCATGTTCAATTTTTGTATCTCTAGAACAATTCATAAGTTGTTGAATATTCTAAATATATGCTTTGAAGCATCTTTCAAACATTTTTTTGTTGTGGGAAAAGAAATCCAATTTTTTAAAATATGAAATCAAAATTTTGTCTACTAATTGGGCAGCATTTGTTAAAAATGATTAAATTTAATTAATGTTTTTGCTTTTAAGTTCTTTCTGGAAAAAAGTAATTACTTTCAAAAGACTCTTTTATTTAAATAAATTTTTCTTCCTTTTGTTTTATAAACTTTTCATGAAGATGTTATTACTTTACAAAACACTTGAATATAGATAATTAACTTCTGAAAAATTCTTGGTCCAACAAGTAGGGGTTGCCACTCAAAATTTTGTTTGGTTATTTAATGGGATTGGAACAAAATCTTTTCCTCTTATTCTTGGTCCAACGAGCAGGGGTTGCCACTCAAAATTTTGTTTGGTTATTTAATGGGATTGGAACAAAATCTTTTCCTCTTATTCTTAGTCCAACAAGCAGGGGTTGCCACTCAAAATTTTGTTTGGTTATTTAATGGGATTGGAACAAAATCTTTTCCTCTTAATCTTGGTCCGACAAGTAGGGGTTGCCACTCAAAATTTTGTTTGGTCATTTAATGGGATTGGAACAAAATCTTTTCCTCTTATTCTTGGTTCAACAAGTAGGGGTTGCCACTCAAAATTTTGTTTGGTTATTTAATGGGATTGAAACAAAATCTTTTCCTCTCATTCTTGGTCCAACAAGTAGTGGTTGCCACTCAAAATTTTGTTTGGTTATTTAATGGGATTGGAACAAAATCTTTTCCTCTTATTCTTGGTCCAACAAGTAGGGGTTGCCACTCAAAATTTTGTTTGGTTATTTAATGGGATTGAAACAAAATCTTTTCCTCTCATTCTTGGTCCAACAAGTAGTGGTTGCCACTCAAAATTTTGTTTGGTTATTTAATGGGATTGGAACAAAATCTTTTCCTCTTATTCTTGGTCCAACAAGTAGGGGTTGCCACTCAAAATTTTGTTTGGTTATTTAATGGGATTGGAACAAAATCTTTTCCTCTTATTCTTGGTCCAACAAGTAGGGGTTGCCACTCAAAATTTTGTTTGGTTATTTAATGGGATTGGAACAAAATCTTTTCCTCTTATTCTTGGTCCAACAAGTAGGGGTTGCCACTCAAAATTTTGTTTGGTTATTTAATGGGATTGGAACAAAATCTTTTCCTCTTATTCTTGGTCCGACAAGTAGGGGTTGCCACTCAAAATTTTGTTTGGTTATTTAATGGGATTGGTACAAAATCTTTTCCTCTTATTCTTGGTCCGACAAGTAGTGGTTGCCACTCAAAATTTTGTTTGGTTATTTAATGGGATTGGAACAAAATCTTTTCCTCTTATTCTTGGTCCAACAAGTAGGGGTTGCCACTCAAAATTTTGTTTGGTTATTTAATGGGATTGGAACAAAATCTTTTCCTCTTATTCTTGGTCCAACAAGTAGGGGTTGCCACTCAAAATTTTGTTTGGTTATTTAATGGGATTGGAACAAAATCTTTTCCTCTTATTCTTGGTCCAACAAGTAGGGGTTGCCACTCAAAATTTTGTTTGGTTATTTAATGGGATTGGTACAAAATCTTTTCCTCTTATTCTTGGTCCAACAAGTAGTGGTTGCCACTCAAAATTTTGTTTGGTTATTTAATGGGATTGGAACAAAATCTTTTCCTCTTATTCTTGGTCCGACAAGTAGGGGTTGCCACTCAAAATTTTGTTTGGTTATTTAATGGGATTGGTACAAAATCTTTTCCTCTTATTCTTGGTCCGACAAGTAGGGGTTGCCACTCAAAATTTTGTTTGGTTATTTAATGGGATTGAAACAAAATATTTTCCTCTTATTCTTGGTCCAACAAGTAGGGGTTGCCACTCAAAATTTTGTTTGGTTATTTAATGGGATTGGAACAAAATCTTTTCCTCTTATTCTTGGTCCGACAAGTAGGGGTTGCCACTCAAAATTTTGTTTGGTTATTTAATGGGATTGGAACAAAATCTTTTCCTCTTATTCATTAGCATTATCTTGGAAAGGTGTTCTGCTTTTGTAGATGGAAATGCCACTCTTCTCTAGTATGAGAGCGCACTCTGCAGAACAAATTCTATGAAAAATAAGATTGTTAGGACGCCACTCTCGTCCACTTCTTTCAGACATGCATTTTCAATTTCTTTTCTAAGGCCTGCCAATGTGGTCAGTTCACTATGGAAAAAGAGTGACAACAAACTAGCATTCCTGGATGTGCTAGAGGTGGGGTTCAAGACCTCCATATACCACAAGCCAACATTCACCCCACAATACCTCAACTTCAACTCCCACCACCCATACGATGTAAAGAAAGGGATTGGCCGCTGCCTGCAATGTTAAGCAAAAGTCATAAGTGGCGACTCAGAGACGTACGAACAGGAAATTGTCAGTATAAGCAGTACCTTACAACAAAACAATTATCCAGGGTACATGACAACAACTCCAACATACATGGAAGGGAGGGTGCATGAGGATAACAAGTCTCAGAAAACAATCTTGGTCTTTCTACCCTATGTGAAGGGGTTATCAGAGAAAATACAAAGAAGCTGTGGTCCATATAACATCAAGGCGATCTTCAGAAGTGGTTCTACACTTCGCAGGTACCTCTCTCGAGTGAGACACACAACAGAGGACATGACTAAGGACTGTGTGTATGCCATTCCATGTAGCTGTGGAAAGAAATATAAAGGAGAAACAGGCTGTCATCTTAAGGTAAGGCTACAAGAATATTGCAAGGCTGTAACACAAGGGCAGATAAAAAATCAGGCATGGCTGACCATATATGGAGGGAGAAAAGGAATCACTGCCCCCTATGGGATGAAGTTGAAATAATAGAGAATGTCACTGGAAAGTACATAAACTTAAGGAATCAGCACATATCATTACTAGGCTACAAAAATCTCCTAAGCCGACCAAGCTTAGAGATGAATACAATATCGGAACCAGTATTATGGAGTGCCAGAAAAAATCATTAGTGTCTAATTGCAATATGAGCTGTGGTAAAAATACCAGAGAAAATCATTGACATCAAAAATTGCAATATGAACTCTGGTAAAAAATAGTTACTGAACATTAGGTTTATAAGTCCCCAAAATTCAGTTGTCCTTGTCCTTAAGGACACATGGATATAGATATTGGTTAGTTCTTGTGACTTGACCCAAAGAGTTGTGAATTCAATACCAGGCTACAGCTAGGCAGTAACTTAGAGGGAGGTAACTCATGACTACTAAAAGAGGCTATATGCAAGGAATGAGGATGATATACCACAGTGATTGTAATAAAGGGTTTGGTTTGAAATTCCTAGCACCTGAAGAAGGCCGGTGTGTACAACGGCCAAAATGTTGTACAAATGGCAAAAGTCTGAATAATGTACATAGTGTAAATACTATCTCAGAAATATAGACAAATACTGAGATTAAATTTAATATTTCCAATTAGCAAAACACTTTGATGTATTTCAAAAATTAATTTAATTTGAGTGGAAGGAATTTTTTTTCTAAAATAACTGATTAGCACTCTTCTTTTAGCCTATGTTTATCACAATGTAATTCTTGTAATTAAAAAATCTTCCAAAAATAAAATACACTTTTCTGAAACTTTATTTGAGGATTATTAGCTGATTTAAGGTTTAATCTGATTTGGAATAAATATTTAAGCTTAAAATATTGCAGAAATGCATTTTTTAACTCGGTGGTAGCTGTTTATTTATTTAGGCTGTTATGTTTGACAGCTTGATGTTTATCTAATGTTGTTCTATGGAAGCTTTAGTTGTAAAAAATATTTGATAATAATGCGAGTGCCTTTTATATATAATTTTCAAGTACTCAGAAATCTTTAAAATTTTTGAAAATATTCTCTGTAATCTATTGTTTTTGAATTTTAGATACTTTTTGGCTTTAAAATCACTATAGCTGTTGTACTTAGTTTCTGATAATGTCATGTATGGATGACCATATCTATGAAAATCGGCACATTTATATGCATACCAAAAAAAATTTAATATTCTTTTAAAAATATTGGTTTTTGATTTGTATGAAGCTTAATTTATGATTAATAAATATAATTTTTACTTAATAATAACATCCAAAAGGGTGAAATTATTAGAGAATTTTAAAGGATTTAAAACTTAATAAATTGTTCTCATTAAAATAAAAAAAATGAAAACAATTCTTGTAAAAATTCATTATGTATGGAAATTCTTTTTTTTCTTATGACACTAGTGTTCTTATTATGTCTCATTTATAAAAGCAATTAAAAGCATTTCTAATTAAATGTCATAGTTTTATTGTTTTTTATTTTATGATTCAGAGCAGATTTTTGGTAAATGGTATTTGTTTGACAAAACAAATTAATGACATAAATTCTCCGAGATTTTTTTTAACAATGTTTTTTTTTTTTTGCCTCAAAATAGATGATAAATTTTCCATGCTGATTTTTATCCCACTGCTGATACAAGAAAAACAAGATTTAATATTTTGGTCTTTCCTCTTAACAAACACTTTAATGATAAAACTGTTTTCATCTACATTGGGGCCCTTTTTATCATGGTATGCTCTTTCTCAGTGAATTTTTTAAGATACCTAACGTACATACATTCACATATATTTTTGTAATTGCTATAAATCTGAAAAAAAAAATGGCTTGGAGGTAAATCCCAACAGATCCTATAAAAATATTAAATTCACTCATCGAAATGCCTATTTGATTTTTGAAAATTTGAATGTTTTTATTTTTATATATATATGAGATGAGGTAGTATTTACACTATTTACATTGTTTGGACTATTGTCCTCATCTTTGTTGCCATGTGTAAACATGAGGACTGTAGCCTGAACAAAATAAATATAAAGTGTGAGAAGCCGTGAATGTTTTGTTTAGAGGGTAGATTTATTGTTGCTTTTATTTTTATTATTATTACTTGCTTATATATATTAAGTGTCCGTAATGGTATTTGTGACTCTACACATGAAGAGTCTAAAGTTGACTCTCTTCAGGCGAATAAACTTATGACTTCATATATCGAGATCTGAGATCCTTTTGCTTTTGTGAGGGCCAAGATATCGTGTATATATAGATAAGTCTAGTGGTGATCAGGTCAGAGAGTTTAAATGTGTGCGTGGTGTTTTTTTCACGTTCACACATTAAGTTTCTGTCTGACTTCTTCACCGACTTGCGAAATTTGATTTCGTCTTTATACTTCAAAATTGTTTTCAGTGATTTTGATTCAATTCTACTCTATGGGTCATTGAGTTCTTTTTGTTTTTGGGATACTATTGAAATTTAGTGTGTGTGTGAGTGTTTTTGCATTTGAATTGAATTTCGTGTGTCTGTCTTAGGTTTTTCATGTTGTTTTGTTGAAGGAAGGCTTGTGTGTCGCCATGGCCATATCTGACTACCGGGCACACCGGGTCCGGGCCGATCCGTGCAATCATAGTGAAAATCCGGGCAAGGAAAAATGTCTTTGTCAGAAATCAAACTAAACAATTCATGAAGAAAGAAAGAAAAACGAAGAAAACATCTGAATGAACGCAGTAAAAATCTGTTTGTATATTTATTAATTTTGGGAGAAAAAACTGGTTATACTCAAAAAGTCCGAACCCGATTTCCTGCTTTCGCTCATGTTCTGTGCTTAATTTCCATTGGAATAGCCAAAAAAACGGATTACACTGATGACGTCATCACATTGTCAACTTATAAATCTGGGCAATTTTCTCTGTGCCCGACATTTTTTTTTTTAGTATCAGCTACAGCCCTGTGTGTATATATATGTAAAAGGACAATACGAATAAAGGCTATAATAATTAATATAAATTCATCTTTATGTGCTGTGTCCCCTCAGGACATATTTTTTTGTTTATTCTCCTAAATCATGCAATCAATTTACTCAAGGTCGCTTGATGTTATGCATTGTTTTTCTCTGTCCCTAATCTAAGAAAACATACATGACTATAAAAATATTTGAAAACAATTAAAAGAAAACAGTAAATTTGTAACCTTTTATTTAAAATAAATAATACATAAATTAATCCCAGAAACATAACATAAATATTAGTTACATTATATATAAAAAAATTCAACAATTGTCATGTATTCGCTTTTGTTTAATAGACATTAAATTATGTCACTTAGCATCATTCCTAATTGACCCAGACTTTTTCAGTTAGACAGATGAATATCTGTGAGCATTTTCTAAATTGAGAAATTTTGAAAAACTAATATCTTTACTTCTGTCTATAAATACTTGTTGCAAAATAAAATCCTTACAGTTGCCTTGATAAAGTTCATCAATGGATAAGTTTTTCTTTGCTTTTTGTTGATATTGTCCTTTTTTAGAGATATATGATCTCTCTCTCTCTCTCTCTCTCTCTCTATATATATATATATATATATATATATAGTGATGATCATCCACGTATACTGTCTTAATATGTATAATTGACTTCTGAAAAGTTCTTTGTCTAACAAGGGTTGTAGCTCAAATTTTGTTTGTTTATTTGGTCAAATTTTGGGAATTATTTATGAAAGTCTCGTTCTTTGGTAAACAGCAAAGGTGTTATTCTTCAGCTTGACAAATGCAAGGGCACACAACTCTGCAAAATAAGTCCAAGGAAATATAAGATTGTTAAAATGTGAGGTTCCATATTTACCAGATTTGGATTTGATCCTGTGAACATTTCATAAGTTCTTCTAATTTGTGAAACTCTCTTCCAGCCTCTTGCTACTTGCTACCCAGTCTAGTTTGATTTTCAAAGATTTAAAGGCACTGTCAAAGGTTATCTTATGGCTTCTTAATTCCTGTTCTTTTATTGTTCTTGCTCCTTAATAATGTGATTTTTTTTTTTGTTAATTTTTTTTTCATATTCTTTCACACTTGGTAGCTTGTCTTAGTGGCTTTATTGTCTTGCTTGGGGTTAAATGATTCAAAATAAAAGAAGTGGCAGAACATTCAGAACTAAAGGAGAACTTGAAAACAACTTTCAGGAAATGCCTGATTTCTTTAAACATTGAAAATTTGTTTTCTTGTTGGACTGCAATCATTAAAAATGAAGTTGATTTACATTTTTGATAAATAATATTAAAAAAATTGAACTTACATTTCTTATAGAATATCATTACTTTCTTCACAACCTAATAATATTTAAAGATTTTTAAGCTTTCATCATCATTATTATTATTACTTCTTTTGATTTCTGAAGATAAAAGTGCTTCAGGGCTCCTGCTAGTACCCCATAAATAATGGACTATTCCGCTTTGATCAGTAAAAAGAGGGGAAAAAGATACTATTTGGTTTCAATGAGAAAATGAAAGAAAGAAAGAAAACAAAGTTTAACAGTTGTTTCAGCTAAATGGAAAAAGTTGTCAATTTCAAATTGTTTCATTTGTACCTTCTTCTTAAAAGAACAACTAGCATTCATGTTTATGATTGTTATCCCAATATTTTGTTAAAGTTGTTAAGCTCAAATATTTAATGATGTGATGGGGAAATTTCTACGGATATTTTATTGTTGTAGAACTTACCATGAGCTTATTCAGTTGTTAACTAAAGAACTAAGATTCAACAGAAATTTCAAATAGGAAAACTATGAAATTTTAATAGGTTTAATTGTAAACTATGTCGGAAAATGAAAGGTTGGCAGACACAATGGCCAAAACGTTCTGATAGCAACTGCAAAGATAAGTACAATAGAGCGTCTGTAAATAATGAGAACTCCTTGTCCAGAAATTCAGACAAAATTTCCAAGGTTTCATCTGAAATCAGAAAAATACAACTTTTAGCTAAATGGTTGCAATATCTGGAAAAAAGAGAATTATGGCATGACTACATTTGATCTGTCAAAGCAGTTAGCTTAGTATGATTCTGGAACTAAGGGTTCGGAAAAATTAATATTTTTTTCGTTCCTGTTTTTAGTAAATTGCCAGAATTAGTTAAAAAAAAGAAATCCTCCAAAACTGACTTTGTCTGTGGAAAGAGTTTGAAAACTTTGCATCTTAACAGTCCCCAATCATTACAATCTTAACCTGTTTAAGTCTAGGATCAACCGTTATCTTCCCCATGTACGTGTATTGTCCTGAGGATAAATTATATCCGGCAAAGATTAGAGGTTTTGAGGAGCATGGAACCACCTTAATTGATATTGTTCCAAGGTCCACCCTAACCTGGGGTGGTAGCACCTGTTAGTCTCAGCTATGGATAAATAGTGACCCCTCCCCCAAACAAAAACAAAACATTATGAAAGTTTAAAAATACATATTGATAGTAAAATTACTATTTTTAAAGCAGAATTACCAACAACAAATTTTGTAGCAAAATGACCAACACTACAGTTTTATAGCAAAATGGCCAACAACATCCGTAGTTGAAGTCATAAAATTAGATTTCAGCATTAAATAACCCATAGAGGTTGATAAGCTTTTAAACAAAAGGAAATGAAACCATCTCCATGAACTGTGCCTCTAACTCTGTAACCTTTTACCTTGAGTGGCTCTCGAGCTTTGTATAGTGTGAACATCATTGTGAAAAAAAAAAATAATCAAAGCAGTAATCAGTAAATAAAATTTACATACTCTTATTTTTAACTAACCAATGAATAGAGCTCAAAGTAGAATTAAATCAGAAATAGAGCAAAAACTGGCCCGGAGAAAAATGATAGGTGACATAATGGTTAGTGGCTTAGAATAATAAAGTCTGAGAGATCTATTTGATTTTTAGTCAGGTTTGTTCCCTTGGGGAAGGTATAAATCTATTTCCTCCTCTAACCTATGGGTTAAATATTATAAATATTATCTGGAAAAATTATTGTTCTTAAAAAAATTCTTAATACATTTTTCTCTTGCAAAGAAAACCAAAAAGGGTTGATAAGACGTAAAAAAACAATTGATGAATCAACCATAATGAGAACATCATGTGAGCAACAAGTTTTACAGAAAATAGGAATAACAAGTAAACTTAGATTTACAATAAGTATGAAACAACTGAAGTTTTTGGGACATAATTAGGAAAGAGGGCCTAGAGAATCTAACACTCACAAGACATTCAAAGCAAGGGTATTGTTAAAGAAACGGGGAGTTGACTATTTAATGAGTTTGAGTGAAAAAAAATAGTAGAATGTGGACACAAATGTATGGGGAAGAGTCAGAAGTTACTTAGAGCAATAAAAGATAGGAAAGTGTGGAGAGCCATGATCACTCCCATCTAGCTGAGACAGGAAAGTCCACCATTTACAGTGGTTTCTATTAGTCTTCTTAATTATTACAGTAAAGAAGTCCTAAAGAGAAGGAAAAGAGAGTTAAAGAGGGTGTGAGGAAAGAGTGAATAATTTGTTGAAGAGAGAGGAAGAATGCTGTATTTGCAAAATGAGTAAAGACAGATCAAGGAGGAGAAAAAGAGAGAGAAAAGAAAAAAAGAAGAGAGAAAAGAGAATAAAGAGAAAAAAGAAGATTAATGAACAGAGAAGAAAAGGGATTAAAGGTTAACAAAAAAGGGGAAAAGAGATTAAAAAATGAGGAGGATGGTGGGGGTGATGAATAGAAAAAGGAGGAGGTGGTGAAAGCAGTAGGGGATTTGGTGGGCAATGGAGAAGGGTAAAGGTGAAAGAAGAGGAGCCAGGCTGGTGGGGGTAATTGATGGGGTAAAGGAAAGGTGAAAGCAGATGTGGGAGATGTATGTGAACTTGGTGCCTGCCCCTAAAACTAAAGGAGGTGGGGGGGAGAGTTCAGGGGAAAAGAAAAATGTCATTAAAACTT
Source organism: Ascarosepion bandense (assembly GCA_037127315.1). Classification (NCBI taxonomy): domain Eukaryota; kingdom Metazoa; phylum Mollusca; class Cephalopoda; order Sepiida; family Sepiidae; genus Ascarosepion; species Ascarosepion bandense. The sequence continues at coordinate 3,196,899 of JBBBDQ010001648.1, forward strand.
TAAAGAAGAAGCAAAAGAAAGATAACAGAAAATTATTAGCTGAGTAAGCTTGATGGAAATAAAAATGGCTGGGAGGGATGATATTTCTGTGAATCAGTTGTCATACTTAGGTCAGGATTTGACCCAGACACACTCCCATCCTTTCCTGTCCCCCATCTCTTTTTACCTATGACCTTCCCATGTCCATCCAAACAGACTAATTATCTTAAAATGCTGGAAGCACCAAATCATCAGGGGGAAAATAATTTCCAGCTTTCTTTAATATTTATTTTTCATTTTTATTGTCTTGTTTTTGTCTAAACACACATTCCTGGCAATGGTAATAGATAGTGGATGAGAATTTTTAAAATTAGAGAGCAGATTTGAATTCCTGTTCAGTTCATTCACTTGCATGAAAAGACTCCCAGGTAAGTGTGAATCCATCTCCTTTCCACAGATATGGGTTAAATAGTAGGACTTGTATCTAGAAACCTGATTGTTTTTCTCAAACGAATATTACTGCAATATTCACTTGCAAAAAAACAAAAAACAAAAAAAGTTATTCTTAGTGGAATGCTCATGATACATGATTGACCAATGAAAATCAAACAACACAAAAGTGAAAATTTCTCTTTTTTTTTTTTCACATCTCAGTCTCTGATGAAGCTTTTAATAAAAGTGAGATATGTCAGATTGATAAATGTTTCTTATTTGTTCTTTATTTTATCAATCCAAACTATGTTTCAGTTTTGAATATGTAGCCCCATGCGCAATAGTGGCAGTGGAATGCCTTGCTTGGGGTGAAATGATTAAAAAAAAAAAAATAACCCCCAAAGAGTTGATAAGCCATTTTAAAAAAAAAAAATATCCTTAGTTTCCTTTTTTAGGATTGGGGTTTCCTGTTTGTTTGAAAGTTTTCTCTTTCACTCCCAATAGACCCTTGTATCTTAGTGAAATTATAGCCTTGCTTGGAGCTGAATAGATTTAAAAAGAAAACAAAAAAAAAAAGACAATAAATCTGTCATCTTGGCATTTAGATCCCAAACAGTCAGTTAAGTGCTATACATGATACACGCCCAGTTAATCATGTCTCAAAAGAGACATGACTAACTGGGCAAAAGATTTTCCTGCTGTAGGTTGCCATTACTTTCTGCAGTAAACTGGTTGCCAACCAAGGCTATAGAACCCAATCTGTCCTATTTAACCCATAGCTAGAGGGAGAAGTGACAGATTAATGCTTTTTCCAATGGTATTTGCGTATAGGTGAAATCTAATTTTGAATTGTCCTCTCATCATAATTTGTTTTGGTATTTGTTGCCCAATAAGATTTGAATTTTTTTTTCTAACCCTGCACATTGCTATTAGAATAATTCAGAAGTTATGCTGCGAGTAAACCATCTTTTATATGGATTAATTGATCACCCAATACAGGGCCCAAGAGCCAATCAAGTTAGATGGTTACTGAATGAGGTTAATGTATGGTTGCAAGAGGAGGAAGTAACTGCAGATTATGACGGTATGTATGTAACAGTTGAATCTAGACTTGAAAATGTTAAGATTGCAGTGATCTGGGAAGAACCACCTCGGGAGCATGTTTTGCAAAATAGTAGTTCTCTGGAAGGAGTTGTCTGAGTGGGACTTCCTTCTTACCAATGGAATACGAAATAAATAAGAATGAGTTGACCCTATGTATGAGGCATGGCGGGTCCTACCAGTAAAGGTGTAAGAGCCACTCAAGTTAGAAGACTATTGAATATGGTTGTTGTAAGAACTTGAGAGGAAGAGGTAAAAAGAGTTGATTATGAGGATGTGTAGGAATGATAACAGTTGGCCCAAGACATGAAGATGTTAGGATGGCAGTGATCAGGGAAGCATACTCTTGGGAGTCTGTTTCAGAAAGTAGCAGTTCTTGGGAAAGAGTTGTCTGAATGAAAATTCTTTCTTATTAATAGAATAAAAAAAGAATGTGCAAAGCATGGTGGGTTCTAGTTGTAAAGGTCCAAGAGCCACTCAAGGTAGGTGGTTGTTGCAAGAACATAAGAGGAGGAGGAGGAGGTAAGAAGAGTCAATTATGAGGATGTGTTAGAAAGATAGTGGCTGGCTGACCCTAGACTTGAAAGGGTCAAGATTGTAGTGATCAAGGTTTATAGATTTGTTTTTTATGGATTACCAACTGTATTATTTGCAAGTTATTTAAAGCCAGACAATATTTTCATATTGTAAGAATTTATTTGGAGATAATAATTTACTGATACAAGTCCAACTAATTAACCCATAACCGGGGGGGGGGATAGAAAAGGTGAATTCATACTTTTTCCAAGGGTATTTGTACATCAGTAAATATAACAAGTCTGAATAGAAGTGAACAATAACATCAATGTAAAATAAAAAAAAATTATCAACACTCAAAATTTTCTCTCTTAAATTTGTTTTTCTTTTCTTTTTAACAAGGCTCCAATACCGACCACCTCAACCATTTTTATTTTATTATAACCTAATTTGTAAAGTTGTCTATGTTAAATAAACTTTAGAAATACTCTTAGGCTTCAACAAAGGCATCATCGACTTATCATTTGGTAATCAATATAGTCTCAAATTAGTTTTCAGTTGGGTTTTTGTTGAAAAAGAATAAGATTTAATAAGGAAAAAAATGGAAAATTTTGTAGAAAAAGCAGAGATAAATGAAGTTACATCATGCTTGCATTTTTTCTTTGATCCCCCCCCCTCACAGCCGCTATATTCTTTGTTTAATTTATGCATGTTTGCTTGAATTTGATTGGTTGAAATCCGTCAAAATGTAGGATATATAATGTAACCAATGAAACACCAGGTTTTGAATTGGAACAGAATTGAAATTGATTTTCTATTTTTCTTCTTTTTTTTTTTTTTTTTAATTTGTGCTGTTTTCTTTTATGCTTTTTAAAATTTCTTTTTCTTTTTATTTATTTTTCTTCAGATCTTTTGATTAAGGTTTGTGCTATTTACCTTGGGTATGTGCTATTTTATTTTTAGTTATTTTTGTTTTTATTTTTTTCTAGAATTTGTACTTCAGAAACTAGTGTACTAAAGTTGCCATTCCTACTTTTGCAATCATAGTTGAGTGAACTTGCTTAAGGATGAGAAGATATTGCAGTGGTTAACAGCACAGAAAGTGAAGTCAGCAAGCTGGGTTCAAATTCCAATTTATTCTATTTTGTTAATTTTGCATTAACACTCTTGAAAAAAGCAGGATCCTGTCTTCCTCCAGTTGTAGGTTAAATAACAGGGTAGGCTTTTTTGCCTTGATTGGTAACCAATCTAAGAGAAAGAAAACCAGACTGAAAAGGAATGGATTGTCAAGCCATCTTGCTCTAGACACATCACTATTTCTACAACTCCTGATGACAATGGATTTCATGACAAACTTTCTTAAGAGACATCATTGGCAGCTATTAAGTTTGATGTCAAGACTCTTCCTATTGATAGAATTTACATCACTTTGTCTCCGATATTCTGTCCTGTCTCAGTCTGATGACTCATTCTTAGAGCAAATCCAAAGATTCACTTTCCCCTCACTGTTTCCAGGCTCACGTTATGACTATACTGTTGCCATGAACAGAAATGTACAACCTTTTCAGAGTTGGGTGGGGGTTGAATACGGAGAAAGTAATGACAAGTTTGGGGGTTTTACATCCATGGAGCAGTGTTCAGCAAGCTATCTCTCAGACTATTAGTCTGTTTTGAGTTTGGTCTTTACTAAGTGCCCTAGACTTATTATCTTGTGTCATACTAAGTTAAGGTCTAATCAGAAAATATCGGGCAATTTTAAATAGTTGAAAAACCGGTTGTGTGACCTTGATATAACTTGGCACTCAAGCAGAGGTAACTTGCATGAATAGAAATTCTCCCTTGGTGTTATGTAATAGACAGAAAATAGAAGAAACATTCCAAGTTTGAAAAGATACAAAATTTTACTATGAGTTTCAAATGCAAATAAAGTTTCAAAGAAACAAGATATATGTCTGTATCTTGGAAATACAGAGTTTTTTTTTATTTTTTTATTTTTTTTTTGGGGGGTTTTTGTTTTTAGCATCGTGCATATGAAATATGATGGTTGTCAATGCTGTTGTCGCTCACCATATCTTGTGGGGATGCCTTGGTAAAAATAATTGTTTCTTATGGAAAGTTTCCAATGAAATCTGATTCTTTCAGCAATTAGAATTGGAAAGCAGCAGAGTCTGCTGTTTATGGATGGAATTCTTCTGTTCTTTTGAAATCTATTTTCCAATTATCTTCAAGACAGTTGTGCTTTTGAGGTATTTTTAACACTTTCATTTTATTTCTTTTTTATTTTATTTTTTGTTTTTCTTGTCTTGAATTTATTTTTCTTTGTTTTCAGATTTTTATTTTACTTTTTTTAACTTTTTTTTATTTTACTATTTAAATTTTTTATTTTGTTTAAATTTTTTATTTTATTTTTAAAATTTAACTTTTTAAAAAAAAATTTTATTTTACTTTTTTAAAAATTTTTTATTTTACTTTTTTCAAAAGTTTTTATTTTGCTTTTTTTTTTTTTTTTTTTTTTTTTTTTTTTTTTTCAAATAGGCTTCATTTTTCGCTTTGGTTTTCTTTCCCTGCTTCAATATAAGCAGGGTTTCTCAGATTTTAATTTAAGTTTTTTCTTTATTATATTTTCAATAAGATTATTATTAGATCAACAATAAGAGTCAGGGAATTTTTCTCACGTTTAAATTAAGGTTATGAAAATTCTGTGGCTGTAGAAACATGAACAGAATTATGTAATTTTTTTTTTTTTTTTCATTTTCCACATTTTATCTCAGGGTTTTTAAAAACATGATTAATCTTTACTTAGCTATTTATGAAATTCACTTAACCTGGTACTGTACTACATGTGTATGGCAGCTTACTTGCCTCATCACATTGAAGCACCAGTTAAGCAAAATCAAACCTGGTCAGTAGCTAAATGGGTAAATAGTGATTGACATTGTATTTAAATCTTTGAAGATTAAAGTTGGTTGGAAAGAATGGAGCTGGAAGAGAGTTTCACAGGTGAGAAGTGTGAGAAAAGAAACAGTTACATCTAGCCAATGCAACTGAGAATTTTTGTGACCTTTGCTGGCAATCTAGTACTGCACTTAAATTCATAAACTTTAAGTACCATAGCAAAGAGTTAATCCAAACAATTACCATGAAAGTATTTATAGAAAAGGCACAGGGAAGATATGTTGCATTAGTGGGAAAGTGACTAAAGCTGATGTACCAGGTTAAGATTAATAATATGGCAGCTTCTTTGGATTTTATAAAGAATCTATAAATACATATCAGGAGCACTGGGCCATATGTGACAGCAATAATCAAGGCATGGACAAATGATAGGCTTATTGATAGTTAAGATAGATTCAGGAAAGAAAAATTTTCTAGCACGACAGAATGAACAAACTTTCTTAGCAGCAGTCCTAACAATGGATTTGGATTCAATATAATCTTTCCGCATCATATCAGCTGAGAAAGTTAACCTGAAAAGACACAGTCACTCTCTTGGAGGTTAGCATCAGCCATGCTGATGGGAGGCAGAAGGGGGTCTCTTAGCTGATTAATAGAAAGGAGTTTTGTTTTGGAGGCATTGAAGTTAACATGCCAATCCTTGCTCCAGTTAACAGTAGACGGCAGGTCATTTTTCAGATCATCTGTGAATTTTGACCTTATTGAACTGATCAGACTTACTATTATACTCAAGATTTCAGCATAAATAATCCAACAAGGTGATATGTTGTTGAATTAACCAACCTAGCTACAAGAGCACATTGTTGATCATAGTACAGTATCTGTTCTCATCTCTAATACTAATATTTATTAGAAAGACCTATGAAAATTTAATGGTTTTCCTATTTTAAATTTTTGATGTATCTTAATTCTTAACTCTTAGTCTAATGGTTGAATAAGCTCATGGTGAGTTTTATAACAATAAAGTATCAGTAAAAATTCCTCTGTCACGTCATTAAATATTTGAGCTTAACAACTTTAATAAAATATTGTAATAACAATCATAAATATGCATGCAGGTCATTTTCAGAAGTGGGTACAAATTTTTCGAAACATACTTTAAACTCTTCTTATATCATTGGTTCATTATTTCTTCCTTGTTTTTTCTCACTGAAATCAAATAGTGTCTTTTCTCTCTTTTCCACAAAATCAAAATGAAATAGTCCATTATTTATGAGGTATTGGCAGGTTTTAAAACCTGTGCTAACTAATAAAGGGATTGACAAGCATAATTATAATAGGATATATATATATATATATATATATATATATATATATATATATACACACACATTGGCAGGAGATATTAAACACTTTTATCTTTTCTTATTTCTTTTATTCTAGCCAAATCCAAGTCTTACAAACAGTTCTTATAATAAATATTCAAAATAATTCAGCAGATCATGTTATTTAATTTATGGTAATTTGATTTTACTCAGTTTTTGTCATTTTATACTGTGCTTCTGAAAAAGGGCACCTTTATCATTGTTGCTGTTGTATCCTTTAAAGAGGTTACAAACAGACAAGGTGGTACTCAAGTGAAAGAACAGCAACAAGTGCATAGATAAAAAGGAGAGAGGTTTATTGCAAAGAGAATACATTATGGCAAGACAAGGAATCTGATGGCAGGCTAGTAATTGCCAAATCAAGTTACAGGTATCTCCTGTACTCACTATATATGCATCAGTTTTTCTGATTCCAGACTTGCATAAAACAGAGAAACTTGTTATTGAATTCAGGGAGAAAGTCAGCCATTTTCAAAAGTTCATCTTCAATGTCATGTGATGCTCTATTATTCCTTTATTCTTTCTTTCTTTTTTTTTTTTAATTGTTTCAACCCAAACAAAGCGGTACTGCCACTGATTTGCAGGAGGTTACATAAGAGTAAAAGTTTAGTCAGGAGGAGGGTGAAGAGAAAGACGAACTAGTTACAGTGGGTGTCGGAGAAAGGGCAAGAGAAGGATGGGAACACAGGTGTGAAGACAGTTGCGAAGGTAGAGAGAAAGGAAAAGAGCAAGATATACTGGGCGATGTAGAAAGGACTGGATAAGAGATGGGAATCGACATTGCATTTAAATTCCTGGAGGCTGTAGCCATCAGGAAAGCAAGTATATGGAAGGGAGTTCCACAGGTGGGAAGTGTGAGAAAAGAAGCTGATGGAGTAGAATTGTTGGCTGCATTTGGTTGATCTAACTGTAAAAGGGTGGAACCTTGTTGCTAGTCTGGTTGCATGAGTAAATTCTTATGGCAGGGGCACCAGTGACTTAAGTCTTTTAGAGCAGAAGCCATGAAAATATTTGTAGAATAGACAGAGGGAAGCCGCATCCTTCAGGAGAGAAAGTGGCTGGAGTTGAGCTGCTAAGTCGGGACTTTTCACATTACAGATTCTTTTTTGGAGCCTATCGAGAACACTGAGATGAACAGCAAGGGTGTCTGACCATATATGACTGCAGTATCCAGATATCCCATGATTCATTAGTCATAGAGGTACTACATGTACTGCAGCTGCAATAGAAGTGGGTTTCTTTCTATTCTTTTAATAGCTTTCTTAATTTCCTCTGCAGGAAGTTCATTATTGTCTCATCTTTGGAGACAGACTTTGTAATGATTGGATGAATATTAATATATGTTCTGTTTCTGCGGCCATCTTAAGTTTAGTGCGGTCAGGGTTGAAATGGTGACATCAATATAAACAGTTTCCTTGCAAGAAAATGTTTAACATTCACTGACCAAGCAGCCAGTGCTGTGACAGTTACACTTTTTTTTCACTACCTGACCATCATGGCTGGGATCAAAATGTAGAATCACTTCTCATTTTTAATACTAATGGCAATTAATCTATAGGTAACAAAAATAAAGCCCTTGTCCCACAATCACTGTTACATTTTGCATATGTAATGGGTATGCAAATTTAGCAATTAAATAACAGTTTATATAATTTTTCATTACTTTTACTTCAGTCAGTTAAATCCCATACGTAATACATGCTCGGGCAATCATGCCTCGAAAGAGACATGACTGACTGGGCAGAAGATTTTCTATCCTGCTATTTGAACTACAGCTGAAGGTAGAAGAGACTGATCGTATTAATAAGTATTAATTCGTGGGGGATCAGTTTATTACTTAATAACAATAGAAAACTGATCCCCCACTTTTTGCCCAGAAACTTTACTTATGTTTCCAACTATTTTCTTCAGTCAGTCAGTTAAGTGCCATAAGTGATACACACTTTGGGCGATCATGTCTCGAAAGAGACATGACTGACTGAGCAGAAGACTTTCTATCCTGCTATTTAAACTATAGCTGAAAGTAGAAAATTAATGATTAGTAATTAGTGGGGGATCTGTTTATTACTTAATAACAATAGAAAACCGATCCCCCACTTTATGCCCAGTAGAAGCTTTACTTATGTTTCCAACTATTATCTTTAGTCAGTCAGTTAAGTGCCATATGTGATACACGCTTGGGCGATCATGTCTCGAAAGAGACATGACTGACTAGGTAGAAGATTGTCCCACAGTCAGTTGCCATTACTTTCTGCAGTAGACTGGTTGCCAACCAGGACTATAGAACCAATCTGTCCTGTTATTTAACCCATAGCTGAAGGTAGAAAAGATGTATTATATTATTATATTAATAAGTAGTAATTATTGGGGGGATCATGAAAATATGAAACCGATTCCCTACTTGATGCCCAGTAGAAGCTTTAATTATGTTTCCAACTATTATATTCAGTCAGTCAGTTAAGTGCCATACATGATACATGCTCGAAAAAGACATAACTGACTGGGTAGAAAATTTTCCTACAATAGGTTGCCATTACTTTCTGCAGTAGACTGGTTGCCAACCAAGGCTATAGGACACAATCTGTTTTGCTATTTAACCCATAGCTGGAGAGAGAAGTAGTGGATTAAAACCTTTTCCAAAAGTATTTGCATGTAAGAGAATGCAACAAATTTAACTAGAATTTAAAGTTGGTTCTCCAATTTCTCGTTCCGAGCTGATATCCACTGCACCACAAATGCACATCCACTTTTACTTTTTTATTTATAATCCAGCATTTTTATTGTTTAAATGTTATTATTATGGATACTCTTATTTGTAAGAGAAGCACAATTTTTAATTATTAAACACTGTATTATCTCTATTGGCCTACACATTCAAGAAATCATACTAAAGAAAAACATGTTCCTTGGCAGTGGTCAAACTCGTCTCATTTTGTAGAGGAAGCCACCATATTTTTTTTTTCTTCATAAAAAAAAGATTTTAGTTAAAGAGAATTTTTTTTTTATTATTTACTTTGAATTTTGAGTAATTTTGTTAATGAACTTAATTTGTAAATAATCATTTAACAGGAAAACTCTTAGAATGTAATAAATAAAAAATATTTTTAATTTAAAATTTGTAAGCAGACATTATTTTCCGTAATTATAACAAAATACTCTAATTTAAAAATTGTTTTTTTTTTGGTTAGAAGTGAAAGCCAATTTTCTCTTTCAATAACATTAATCTCTCTCCCTCATCTTTTTCTCTTTCCTTTTTCTCTTTTCCTCTTTCTTTCATTTTCCTCTTTCTTTCATTTTTTAAGATTTTTTATTGCGTGAATGATTTTTTGTACATTTTAATATTTTAATGCCAAATTTCTCAAATTAAAATTGTATAATGAAAGATATTGAAATCCCATTCAAATCTAGACTTATTTATAAATGGAACTTTGTGTGTGTGTCTGTGTGTTTGTGTGTGTCTGTTACGTATAGACTCCAAAATGGCTGAACCGATTTTCTTGAAAATTTACACAGTTGTACTATAAGCATCTGCGAGTGTTCTTAGCTAGGTTTTGTGTCGAGGTACCCCCGATAAATATCGAAAATCGATAATCGAAAAAATTGGGTTATAGAAGGAGTGGTCCGATTTTAATCAAATTTGATACACTCATAGACAAAGACATAAGAAACGATATTCAGAAGTTTCAAGGTTGCAGTTCTTACAATAGTACAGAAAATCGATTATATATATATATATATATATATATATATATATATATATATAAAAGGCAAGATGTTTGTGTGTGTGTCTGTTTATCTGTCTGTATGTCCTTTATACAAATCCACAATTTTTAGCCGATTCTCACCAAACTTCACATAAATATTCTTTAGGCTGAGTCTGAGCTCCAAGACCATGGATTAGTTTTAAAGCTTTCATTACCCCTGAGCAATGCCGGGCTATACTGCTAGTTTTAAATATTTACTAAATCAAATTGGGGATACTTGTGTTTTTTTTTTGTTTTTTTTTAATTTCACTATCATGAAATGAGTCTTCATCAATATCATTTGATGTAGGCTTATGGAATGGTAGGGATAGGTAACAATCATTTTATATGTGTATAAAAATCATATTACTAACCCATATAAGAGTCATTGTCACTAAAATTACTGACACGCATTCATAGCAGATGATGACAAAAGTTGTTTTAATTCCTATCATATTCACAACCTATATAACAATGTGTGTATATAATTTGAATGGTTGTAATTGCAGGAAGTGGACATCTTTTTTACCACTCCAAGAAAACTTCTTTTTTTTTTTCCTTTTAAAATAGCAAAGTCATGATTATTTATTCTATTAGTTATATCATTTTTTTATTATTTGAATTATTCTTTTGTTATTTATGTTTGTCTGAATTTCTGTTCTGAATTTCATTATTTACAATATTTACATTTGGGAGTCACAGTGAAGTAATGAATAGCAGGCCGATCAATTGTAGAGCTGAGTTCAAATTTCAGTCAAATTCACTACATTCACTTATGTGCAACCCTTGAGGAAAGTATGAATCTTTCTCTTCTCACCCCTGCTATGGGTTAGCAAGACAACCTGTGTTCTATAGCCTTGATTGGTAACTACTCTTCTGCAGTAAGTGTTAGCAACTTACTGCAGGAAAATCTTTATACTACATGCAGTTAGGAGGATTGCTTGTGGAACCCTTAAAAAATTCCATGAAACTTCTAGAGAAGAAGCCAATTCAACCTGCCCAGGGTGAATGCCGCCACAAGTAAAAGTGGTGCCCCTTTGGCTTTCATCAGCTGTATAGTGACCCAAGAAACCTACAGAGAATTCTGAACTGAACCCTTAATCTACAGAGATAGACTGTTCTCATTCCACTGCTCATGTTTAGGAATATCTTGTCTAGTTCTTATTTTTAGTACTGCTCAGTGATTCCTCTTGCCCTGTTTCCTCTAAGTCCAAGTACACACTACCTGCCCCAGGGATTGAACTCATAATTACTTTGTTATTCATTTTTAATTGAACCCTATATTTAATTTACAGTGGTAGATTGTTCTCGTTGCACTGTCCATGTCTAGGGATATCCTGTCTAGTTCTTATTTTTAGAACTGCTCAGTTATTTTTTGCTCTATTCTCACTGAACCCAAGAAAATCTTCAACATGGAGCCTTAAACCTAACCTACCTGCTAATGAGTGCTGTTGTTTATTTTATGCTTGACTGCACACACTGAAGTTTTTTTCTTTTTTATTACCAAAAAGAAAAACTTCAATGAGCACAGTCAAGTATAAATAGAACAACAGCACTTATCAGCAGGTAGGTTAGGTTTAAGGCTCCATGTAATCCACAAAGAATTATTCAAAGCATTGGTTTGTGAATTATCTGACAAAGTAATTGTGAGTTCAATCCTTGGGACAGGCATTGTGTAGCTAGAAAAAAGTACTCAGAAATAGTAAAAATTTGGTGAATATAACAACCCAGTAAAAGACAACAGTGTGAATAAATCAGTGTATAATAATGATAATTCCTCATCTGAGAAATAGCAGAAATGTTGTGACTATTACAACCAAGATGAGGATAACAGTTTGAATAAATCAGTGTATAATAATGATAATTCCTCATCTGAGAAATAGCAGAAATGTTGTGACTATAACAACCAAGATGTGGATAACAGTTTGAATAAATCAGTGTATAATAATGATAATTCCTCATCTGAGAAATAGCAGAAATGTTGTGACTATAACAACCAAGATGAGGATAACAGTTTGAATAAATCAGTGTATAATAATGATAATTCCTCATCTGAGAAATAGCAGAAATGTTGTGACTATAACAACCAAGATGAGGATAACAGTTTGAATAAATCAGTGTATAATAATGATAATTCCTCATCTGAGAAATAGCAGAAATGTTGTGACTATTACAACCAAGATGAGGATAACAGTTTGAATAAATCAGTGTATAATAATGATAATTCCTCATCTGAGAAATAGCAGAAACGTTGTGACTATAACAATCAAGATGAGGATACCAGTTTGAATAAATCAGTGTATAATAATGATAATTCCTCATCTGAGAAATAGCAGAAATGTTGTGACTATAACAACCAAGATGAGGATAACAGTTTGAATAAGTCAGTGTATAATAATGATAATTCCTCATCTGAGAAATAGCAGAAATGTTGTGACTATTACAACCAAGATGAGGATAACAGTTTGAATAAATCAGTGTATAATAATGATAATTCCTCATCTGAAAAATAGCAGAAATGTTGTGACTATAACAACCAAGATGAGGATAACAGTTTGAATAAGTCAGTGTATAATAATGATAATTCCTCATCTGAGAAATAGAATAAATCTTGTGACTATAACAACCAAGATGAGGATAACAGTCTGAATAAATCAGTGTATAATAATGATAATTTGTCCTCTTGGAAATTTAAAGAAATCAAGCATAAATATTAACAAAATAAGTGTTTTTTGTTAAAATGCCTTTTCTTTTCTTTCTTTCTTTCAGGACGTGATCCACAGACCATTGAACGAGCTAATTTGCTCAATGTGTCCAAATTAATCATCAAAGAACTCATTGACTCCTCCTTGTCTCATGGCCGAATGCTGGATGATGACCATGTTCCTCTGCAACAATTTTTTGTTGTCCTTGAACATGTGTTGAGGCATGGACTTAAACGTAAGTCAAAAACAATTAGTTTTTTCCCACCACACTTATATACAGCAAATGTTTTATGTTTTTGGTATGGAGATCTGTGGATTTTTCACCAACTGCAAATGAAAAATAAGCAAGGAAAAATTTATTCAAGACAAATGGTTTTCTTGTATATTCACTTTTAAATACATAAAAACAGGAAAATTAGTACACTAAAAAATGAAATTAACGTTTTCCTTCTGTGTGAGTGTTCCTTCAGAATTAACTGATCATAGCTTTCCACAATTTCTTGCACTTAGCAACTGTTAGTAAATTTTGTCCTTTTGCTGTCTCTCTAAATTCTTGTTCTACAAACTATTTTATCTCTTTCTTTGATATTTTGGCCCATCCATTCTACAGCCTTTCTCGGTTATATAAATAGTATGGGAGATAGTTTCTGTAATTCTGTCATCTTTCCAAGATTTATTTAGTATCTGACTGGTTGCTTTGTGTTGCTGATGTTGTTACCGTGATAGTTTGGACCATCCATTCTACAACCTTCCTTGTGTGAATAACCCACATTAAAGGAGTTCAGATTTTTAAACAGAAGTTGGTAGTCCGAATGAACAAAAGCTTACAGTTATTGAACAAAATCTTTTTTCTTTTTAATGTTGAACATCTTGGATTAAAGAACTTGACATTTTGAATGTGATAGTCATTCTTTTAGTTCTATGAGTCAGCAATTGGTATATGTGTGAACGAGGTTGTAATAACTTGTTTTCAGCATAAAGTAGACAACACATCTTTCCCATGAATCTATTTGTCTGTTTGATTTTTCATCTATGTGCTATGCCCCTTCAGGACGTTGGCAATTATGGCTTTCAACAATTTCTTGTGTTTCTGTAACACTTAGACATTTTTTCTTTTTTTCTATCTCTCCTAATCCCTGTTCTGCCAACCGTTTGCACAAGCTCGTTAAGTAGGTTATGCTCTACTTTCCTCTGTCCTTTTGCCTTCAGTATATTGTGTGAGTGTCAAATTTTCTAAGACTTCTTTCCTCATTGTCTGCCCTAAAAATTTCAAGTATCTATTTCTGATGTTAATTATGAGTGTCCTTTTTATTTTCATTTTCTGTAAAACTTTGTTCTTGCTCACATGTTCAGTCCGTGGCATTGTTAGCCTCGTTCTCTAAAACTACATTTGTTGCTTCAGTTCTCTTCCTCTGTTAGGAGATTGTCTAGCGTTCACTGTGATATGAAAGAATTGATATTGTGTAACGGTTCAGTACTGTTTTCTTTGTTTCTAATTTTGTAACATTTTTCATAACGTTATTCTGAAAAGAAACTTTTGGTAACTAGATTTTAGCAAGTTATAATATTTCACTATCTTTGTGTAAAGCCAACATACTAAACAAATCTTTTGATTAATACGCAATGATGCTGTTGGAATAATTCTCTTGAGTAATTCACTCAGAAAATAATCTCTTCAATGATGCACAACACAGAACACACCAAGACTTCTATCTGAATGCTTTATATACTAAATATTTATAGTCATGTGATCCCAGTAGCACAATTCATTCAACAGTTACATTTGTTGTATGGAGATCTGTGTCTGACCATGTGTCAGTATCAACACTTGTTCCTACATAACCCTGATTAAATTATCCTGTTTCTTAATACTTTTCTTAACTTTTAAAAGGCATCTTTCACTATCTCATTGCATTTTCAGATGCTAGTGTTGCATTTTCTGCCCTCTGTTAAGATTCTTAACGTATTTAAATTTTTGTACTTGTTTCATTCTGGTGCCTTCAATTTGTAGGTCCTGGGTATGACGGTAAACTCTATCTGGCAGCAAGGCCTCTGATTGGGAGGTTGTGAGGAGCATGAAACCACCTCTTAATTGCTGTTGTTCTCATGTCCACCCTAACCTGGAGTGGTAGCACCTTTTAGGGTTCCAATTTGGGACAAATAGTTAACCCCCCCAAACTGGGTTCAAAACGCTATGACATTAGTAAAATAGACTTTTCTGGAAATATGTACACAAAAATAGACTTTTATGGAAAAATAACAATACATTTTTCAGGAAAAAAAATTATTACCAGCAGTACATTTTGAATACAAAACTAGAAGACATCTTCAGTTTTCTAAAATAAAAAAAAATAATAAAATTTTCATCAAAATCTGACTAAATCAACCTTCTCACTATAACCAAACATTTAAAAAAAATAACAATACCCTAAAACACCTTATTTTTGGCATTAAATAACCTACAGAGGTTAATATGCCATTAAACAAAACTCAAACTCCAATTTGTAATTTGCATCTTTGGCTTGTCTTTTTGCTAACAACCACGATTTATATTTAGTCTTTTTTTATTTCTTTTCTTTGCAACCTTCTGTAATCTTTCCCTGTTGATTGATAAAATTATAAAAGTTTGCCAACTCATTACAAACAAATGTTGTTTCACTTTTGACAATTATTTGTATCTGCAGAAATTACCAATAGATTACCAATGAGATCACCTCTAAGTGGCATTTTAGCTTGACTCTTCTAAAATATTTTACCTAAACAATATTTCTGATATATTGATGATATTTTATTAATATTTATTCTTGCAAAACTATTACCTGGTCTTGTAAATGAAACAACATCAAACATACAGGGTGTGGCAGAAATACCATACAAATAATAGTGAAACATTAACTAGATGAAACACCATTTCATTGGTGTATTGTAAGTTATAATTTAGCAGCTTCTCTCCCACAAATCACTACAAGTATCCATTAAAAATAACGTTTAAACAAATAAATCAAAATGTGTCAGAGTTAATCCATTTTGTAACAGATTTTGTAAAAAATTTTGTTTTGAAGTTACTTTTTTTAATCGTGTTAAACCGGGCTCATTGTTCTGCCTCCTGGTACATTTCTGTCTGACATACATGTCAGGTATTAGACAGCCAGAAAAATACCTGATGGAATTTAAAACCCTGAAGACAAAATCCTCTTCATCAGCAGGTTTATTAAGAGTGAAACTAGAAAAGAAATACATAAAAACTTGAGACTAGATTCGTAAAAAGAAATTGAAAGAAAAAATGTGATAAAAAGGCCTGAATGCAAACATATTTCTGAGACCAAATGTGTAATGAATAATTTGCTTACATGAATATACATAAAGTTTACTGTGTTAAGTTCTCAGAAAGGAAGAAAGTTATATGAAGCTACAGTTTGAGAACAGTGTGTAACACTTATGGTGAAAGGGGGTCCACTTGGAGAGATACAATAGTCAAATCAATGTCTACAAATGTGGCTACTTTAAACAAATATTCAAATAATAAAGGAGACCAATGCATAGGAGGAAAAGGTTAGAAAGGTATGTACCTTTGATGTATTTGTAGTGGGTAGACTTGCAAGGAAAATTATGAAATGTGTGCTTTGACCTTAGATCTAAATTGAGAATGGAAAAATATAAAGGGAATGGGTTAATTAATTGGTTCATTGGATTGGATTTTAGCTGTGAATTCTTTATCTCCACTTTATTCAATCTCAGTAGATTGTTTCAAGATATCTTATGGAAATTTCCATGGGTCCTATAGGATTTCTTTTTTTTCTCTCTTATTCAAATCTATGAATTCCTTTGTATTCTATTCCTAAATTGTAAAGATGCCCATGATGGAATTTCCATGGGTCCTGCTAGTAATGGATAGACCACTATTTAAAACTATAAAGAATACGATTTCTTTTTTTCTCTCTTATTCAAATCTATGAATTCCTTTGTATTCTATTCCTAAATTGCAAAGATGCCCATGATGGAATTTCCATGGGTCCTGCTAGTAATGGATAGACCACTATTTAAAACTATAAAGAATAGGATTTCTTTTTTTCTCTCTTATTCAAATCTATTAATTCCTTTCTATTCTATTCCTAAATTTCAAAGATGCCCATGATGGAATTTCCTAAGCCACTATTTAGAACTTTAACAATTATTTTTAGAATATATCTTTTACTTTTATTTGTTGATCAATCTCTGTTGAAAATTCTTGGCCTAATTCTCTATGATACTTTGCAGATTAATTTGCATATCAGTTCTTTAACTGCTGCTTATAAAAAAGAGCAAAACATATACTGAGTATTGATTTCTTAGGATATAAGCTGTGTGTGTGCGCACACACACACACATACACACACACATATATATTTATAAATTCAGATATAATTACAAATATATTTGTAAAATGACAATATGAATAAAGATTAAAAGAACCTAAGCTAACTTTCATTTAACCTGAAATATATTTATGAGCATTCTTAAATTTGAAATTCTGAAAAACATTTTTACTTCTGTTTGTTGTAAGATAAAATCCTCACATCTGCCTTGATAATGTCCATTAGGGGATGCAATGTTTTCCTGTTGTCTTTATTCACACACGCACACACCTATATATTTAAATAAAAATGAGCCAAGAACAAAATTGCAAGATTCAAAACATTATTTCAAAACAGTGCTCAATATAAAAAATAGAACAATCAATATTTATTAAATGTTATGTTAGAACTTGTGAAAAACTACTACAAAAAATATTTCCAGAAATAAAGTGATGTGTTGTTTTCATATAATCAAAATTTTTAAAAATATTTATTAACTTCCTCACGTGACATTTTTCTTTCAATATTAAAACAAAATGTACAATTTTTTAGTAGATTGTAGTTTGCAGTTTTTACTTGCTCTAACGTAATAATATATATATATGTGTGTGTGTGTGTGTGTGTGTGTGTGTGAAATGTGTATATATGTGTCTGTGAAATGTGTGTGTGTGTATATATATGTGAGTGTGTGTGAAATGTGTGTGTATATATGTGTGTCTGAAAAGTGTATATATATGTGTGAATTTGTATATATATGTATATATTGTGAAATGTGTATATATATGTGTGTGTTGTGAAATGTGTATATATGTGTGTGAAATGTGTGTGTGTATATATATGTGTGTGTGAAATATATATATATATATATATACGCACATACACATTTCACATTATATATATAGAGTTTAAAATCATTTGTTTCTGTTGAAAGGCCGAGGCCAGTCTGAAATATCAAATATATATGTATAATAATAGAAATAAACAAATACTGTCAAAAAAACATTTTTAATTTACAACTTTTTAGTAGTTTTATATATATATATATATATATATATATATATATATACATATATATATATTATATAAGTTCGGTACTTATTTGAAAGTGCTCAGGACCTTTTAAGCAAAGATATTACAATCACAGGTATTCTTTTTCGAACCCAGGTCAAAAATACTAGACAGCCCTTTCACAGAGATTCTGGAAAATGTTGGAAGAAGGGCTGGACCCTGTAATTAGCTGGAGATTGATAGGTTCAGCTCGAATTCCAAGGAATTTTTGTGATAGGTGAGGTGCAATCTGTGTCGGCAAGAAAAAATACTAATATTAAAGTACCCAAACCAGCACCTACTCCTAAATTTTAGAAAGGAATTCATTAGTAAGTGCCGCCATAGGGCGAAATTTGTGAACATTTAAAATTTTAAATTTTAAATTTAGTTTTTAGGAGAGTAAATATAAATTAAATTGTTTTTGATTAATTGATTAATTAATCAAATTTTTAAATAGAAATTTTAAACCCCTCTACCTTTCTCTTTTTGTCTCCTTTTAATATCTACCTTTTATGAAGTAAAGATACTTACACTAACTTAACCCCCGATTTTTTTCTGCAAGTATGTATGTATATATATATATATATATATATATATTTTTCACAGCATAAAACTTTTTATGAATTTTTTAAGAAATTTAAAAAATTTTTTTAGAAAAAATTAAAAAAAAATTTTTTTAAATTAATTTTATTAATTTTATTTTTATTTTTAATTTAAATCTAGATTTATAATTAATTAGATTAACTTAATTAAATTTAATTAAGTCATATATCAGCTTTTTTCCCCAAATAAGTTTTTTCTAAAACTCTTTTTTCTAATACTTTAAACCCATTTATAAATGCTAGTTTTGTTGACACGTATCTAGCGTCTCTAAGAAATAGAAAATTTTCTTTTTGCTTTTCTTTTTGCTTCCCTCTCTTTCTGTTTTGTTTAGCCCACTTCTCAATCAAACACCACTTCCTATTTAATTCGTCAACCCCCTTCCCCTTTGTAAAGCTAGACAAAACTAAATTTTTAAGTTTTTCACTTACAACTCAATCTAAAAGTAATGTTGTCCAAAATCTAAAAATTGACATTGATTGCTATCTATTTTTTTTTTTTTTTGTGACGTAAATTTCTTTAGCTTCCGATGGTGAATTCTTAATCTTCAAAATTTTTTTATTTCTTTTTTATTTCATTTTGAAATTTGGTAGTTGCTGATGGGATGTGAAATCTCTCTTAGGGATTTCATATTGAAATGATCATTCAACAGTTTTGAACATCAAAATTTATTTTATTTTATAATTGGCTCTGTAATTTTAATTGCATTGAGCTCTCTACCTGTATCATTTTTTAATATTAAAATATTAATATTAATTAAGATCAAGTCTTTGGGATTTACATTCCTGCTTTTCCTTTTGGATTAAAGTTATTTAAAATATATATATATATATATATATATAACACTTCTGAAAGAGTATACTAAAATGGCACATCTGAAAAGTTACTCAATTTAGTATTTATATTATAATAATCTAGTGTACACTGACCAGGACTACCAGTTTCATGTGCACTAACCCATGCACTCATCAGGTAGTTGATACTGGTCTTTCTGTTATATAAGCATTTATATATGCTCTCGGGTAGCTGGTGAATAGATATAGTGTACTTGCCACCTAAATCACTGATGGAGAAATGCCAATATGGCTAAGAATTGAAAAGCCAGAGAATCAATGCTATTTAAAAGACATGTGGGGGATTCCCAAACCACCAGAATATATTCACAAGTGTGCCAAAACTGACTGCTGGAAGACTGCATGCATAACATGCAAGAAACTGTTGATAACGATTGGTTAGATATACGCCAGCCTGACCTGTCTTCTTGGCTTCAGCCACTTTCCCACGACTGTAATGCCGCTTTCCTGTGCCTTTGTTTTATAAATATTTCTTTCATGGTAATTGTTCTGATGAACTTTCCTCTATGGCACTTAGACTTTATGAATTTGAATGCAGTACTAGATTGGCAGCAAGGTCTCATCATTTTACACTTGAAATGACTAGATGTAACCTTCCCTAAGAATACTTTCATGATAATTGTTCTGATGAACTTTCCTCTGTGGTACCTAGACTTTATGCATTTAAGTGCAGTACTAGATTGGCAGCAAGGTCTCATCATTTTACACTTGAAATATTATCCTTTTACAAATAATATTTTTAGTTATATCTGAATTTTCGTACCTGTCTATAATATGTGTGTGTGTGTGTGTGTGTGTGTGTGTCCATATATATATATATATATATATATTGTGTGTATTTTGGCAGCATTTTTTCATTAATGCATATATAGTGTTGTTTGGATCAACAAAAGGCCTTTTGTTGATCCAAACAACACTATATATATATATATTTTATTTGTAAACAAGTTATATTACGCAACCCAGGTTTCTACCATTTGGTGTCTTCAGGCAATTTCCAATAACTGATTTTACCGTTTTTTTAAGAACACTCATATAATGGAAATTTTTTTATGATCACAAGAAGAGGAAGTGAAAAAATATATACACTATATTTATATAGAGTTTATTGTGTAGTAAATATTTTTTTCTTCCCCTTCTTGTGTCAAGACTAATTAATCTACACAAGTGAAGGAAGACTGCATCATTTGAGTCAGCGATGTCTCATATCAAAGTTTGTCTTCTTGGCAGTTGTCCAACAACCCTCTCACCTCCAGTCTCCATGCACTCAAATATTCAACATTTGATTTATGCTTCAAAAAAGAAGAAAAAGAAAAAAAATTAACCACTGTTGCCATTTTATATTTTTTCCCCTTTTGGAATTTCTGTCTTTGGAGAAATGCCAACAATTTCTGGCTTTTGGTTCAGACTGTGCTTACAACGTAAAGATTGAATATTCTTCAATTGAAAAATAAATTAATAAGCGACTGCTGTTTTGTTTTAGAAGCTTTCGACACTACACTACGAGTGCAGGTTATTAGAGTAGGGTGAAGTAAAATGAATGAATTTAAAATCTTTTGGGTAGGGTAAGGCAATTTTTTGGTTCTCAATTTTTGGACTTTTGCATTGTCTTTATAGTTTCACATTTTAACCAGTCTATTTTAAAATAAATGGTAGGATTTTTCCTTTTTCAACCATTTGTTATTGAATAGAGTTAGAACATTTAATTAAGACTCGCTAAACTATATTGTGACAAAGCCACATGGTCATTCTGCCTGAAAATTATGACTGATATTACAGTACTTCCTTCACCCAGAAATTGTAGTTAGTTTTAGGAAGCTAGTTGGAAAAGGAGAATGAAAGAAAATTCATGCGAGCTAAGATTCAAACAATGAATAAGACCAAACCATTTTTTGTGTTTTCTGTCAGAATTTCTCGAATGAGAAAGTATCACTATTTACTATCTATGTTTGGGCTTTTATCCTCATCTTTGTTGTTGTTATCACAACGTTTTGGCTGTTGTTTCCTTCCAGCCTTCCTCAGGGGTATATCCATCTGGGTAACCAACAGGGAATTCTGTAAATTAATCTATAAAAGGAAAAGTGTAGTCATCAGCCCCTATGAAATGAAGCAAAACTACTGGACAAGGACGAACACTGGAGATTTAGATGTCTGAAAGAAGCAGCACTTATGCTAGGCTACGAGGACCCCCTTAGTAAGCCTAGCCTAGAAATAAATACAAATAGGTCAGTCAGTCAGTTAAGTGCCATATGTGATATTAAGAGTGAGGCAATGAAATCAGGCACTGGCTGTGGGGAAGGGAAAAAGCGTAGTCATCAGCCCCCTGTTGAATGAAGATAAAATACTAGACGAGGAAGAACACTGGAGATTTATGTGCCTGAAGGAATAATATGGGAGCTGCTGAAAGAAAGACAAATGACAGCAAATCCTCAAATGCAGCAGCAGCAGCAATCAAAACATGGGTAAAAACATGACAGACCACAGCAGCCTCTGCAACCTCATCAGCAGGCAGGTTAAAGCTCTAAGTTCACTCTCATGGGACAATGGCCTAGTGGATAAAAGCATTAGTTTGTGAAATGAGTGACAGTGGTTGTGAGTTCAATCCTTGAGTTGGGTTGCACTTAATGAAAATGGGTGAGCAATAACTGAATAGAACTTAAATAAGAATTAGATGATATGGGTATGAGCAGTGGAATGAGAATAGTCTACCCACCCCCTACAGATTAGATAAAGAATTCTTTGTGTATATGAAACAAAACAACTTCATAACGAGATAATTGATAGAGTTTCTTGTTGGAATATGAAAAATATCCTGCTTATGGTAGCTGCATCTTTGACGTGATCAGCAAAAAAGGAATACCCTGATGACTAAAGTCAGAGAAAAGAGGAAAAAAGGAAAAAGAAGTTCGTAAATCCCTTCTCTGTGTTGTTGCACTCAAATTTCATTGGTCAAGAGCAGCCTAAAGTCACCTATTTTTAACCATGGAAATAAATGAAGCATACAGCTTTTCAAACTCTCACTCCACTTCACAAATATATTGTTTAATGCGGATGCATGGTCAGGTGGTATGTACACTTTTGTTCAGACAATGAAGTCTGGGTTCAAATCTCACTGTTATCAATTTGTCAAGGAGGTGACATCTTAATATTATTTGGCCTGGGGAAGATGATCCCAGCATGTGGTGCCATGCGGAAGTGCTTGGCAATCACACTACGAATTGACCCAAGTCATGTAAGTTCAATTGGGTAGATGAAAATTATTGATCTTGTTCTTTTATTGTTCTCTCTTCTGTTTTAATTCTTACCAGTTTCGATCCTCGTTACCAATATTGTAACTTTGTTTCTTTCAGCTATAGTATTAGTCTTGCTTCGGCACTCACCATGACGTCTGGAAGAAATACTTTCAAGACTGACTCCAACAGATGGTTTTTCAGACTCACTGGGCTTCTTTATTTAAGCATCTAGGTTGGGTTATTTGAGTCACCTGGGCTATGTTATTTACTCCACAACCCCCCTCTTTTGTTGTTTCTTTTTATTTATATTCATCCCATCAAATTTGATAATAGTTTACTTGTCTCAGGAATACTTCTAAACTAGCAACACTTGTTAGGGGAGGCATATTCTTAATTGCATTTGCTCTTGACAGATCTGGTTGACAACCATTTTTGTCAGTGATTTGTCCTATGTACTTTAGGCGAGACGGATGTGCGTTGTGGTGCATTGGATATCAGCATGGAACGAGAAATCAGGGAGCTGAGTTCGAATTCCAGCTGAATTCATTGCATTCACTTACGTGCAAATACCCTTGGGAAAGGTATTAATCCATCTATTCCTTCCAGTTATAGGTTAAATAGCAGGACAGATTGGGTTCTATAGCCTTGGTCGGCAACCAGTCTACCGCAGAAAGCAATGGCAACCTACTGCAGGATAATCTTCTGCCCAGTCAGTCATGTCTCTTTCGAGACATGATCGCCCAAGCATGTATCACGTGTAGCACTTAACTTAGAATCCACACTCGTATTTTTTAAAAATTGTTTACACATGCCTGGTATGTTGTTCCTTAGATACACTTTTAATTAATATATCATTAATATAAGCAACTGCAAATCTGCAAGCATCGTATCCCTAGCTTGTTGAAATATTGCTGGAGCTATATTGTTTGAACTTACACAACCCTCGAGCATATTCATAGTTGGTAACTAAGAACATTCTTGTTTAACCTGTAAATATGATTCAGAAATATGCAGCTTTGAAAAAAAATTGTCACTCTTTAACTTTGCAAAAATTTCCTCTGGACTTGGTAATGGGTAGTTATGGAGTTCTAAGCACTTGTTTAACGCTGTTGAAAAATCAGCACAAACACGAATATTTTTTTTTTACATACACTGCTGGTGCAGCCCATTTTGAATGATTAATATTTCCAATTATACTTATTTTTTCAAGTCTGTCTCATTCTTTGTGCAATACTGTGAGTGGTACACGCCATTTTAGTTTAAATACTGGTGTTAAACTTTTTTTACTTGAAATTTCACTTTGAATTTGGAGCACCAACCCATTTGACAGAAAATCCGGAAAACATTTTTCCAGTTTTTCCTTTAAGTTTTCACTCTGTTATTTTATTGTCCACTAAGGTTTTTGTAATAAACCTTTATAAGCAGATCCCAAAGCTCAAATAATTCCATCCAGTCAATACTGAATAAGTTTGTTGTATTTCTTAACACATAAACCTTAGCTTGTACCTACTTATTACAGAAAGAGACATTACGTGTCATTTGACCAATAAAAAATAATTTCTCACCTGAGACACTACTAACGACCTTCAAAGCTCTTTTTAATATAGGTTTCCTGATTTTTTTCATGTAGCTTCATTATTGTGATATCACTACCAATGTCTAGTAAGATTTTCACATACACATTATTAATTTTTACATTCACAAACTTTTTTTGGGTACTTGTGAGGAATTTTTCTCTGAGAACTTTTTCTTGCTTTTGTTTTACAGTGTGACTTTTTATATCCTACTTTACCACACTTGTAGCATTTTGAATTCTTAAAGGGACAATCATCTTTGAGATGTAACCTTTCACATTTGAGACATGAATTAATTCTCTTTTTTGTACCTTTTTCTTTCATTTATACATATGCACATTCTTTTTTTCTGAATTTCTTCAGCATCCTGTCACAGATTTAGGATTCTCTGACATTCGTCTGATATTTCCTCTTGTGTAAATTTATTATTTTGTTCAAGTTTTGTTAGAATTTTTGCTTTTATTTCTGTGTCATTTTTTGCCGTTAACCTTTGAACAAAAAATAATGAGTCAGCTCATACAATTTGAATCTTTCACACTCCTTGTTAATGATTCCAGCATATAAGACAAATTCTTTTTTTTCCTGTAGTACAAATTTACATTATTTAAATTGTTTGAACTGTTGCTCTTATCTTTATTGCCGTATTCATAATGTTTTCACCATTGTATGCTTTGACATTTTATCAGATGATTGAAATTTTGAACTAAATTCTTTATTTTGGTCACTGGAGTAGATTGTTCTTATTCAATGAGTCATGCCACCCCCCCCCCCCCCGATATCTTAGTTACCTCCCTTTAACTGAACTCTCTAAGTTATTTCTTTAACACTGCTGTAGCTAGATATTGAACTCACAACTCTTTGGGTGAAGTTAATAGATCTAACCAACACTTTTATCTAGTTGGTCTTTGTTTCCTCACAAGATAAAAACGTGTATATTGATCCTGAGCCTAATCAATATAAACAACAAGAACAATAGTCTGAATGTAAATAGTGTAAAGAATAACTCCTCATGCCAGAATATCAGACAGAAGTCAAGAGAGAAGCAACTCTTTCACTTTTTAGTTTTGTATATTGCAGACTACATCAAGCTCATGGCCATATCCTGTTGAAACACTGGTTCCTGTAGGAGCACTGAAGTTAAACAAGAGCTTGGTCAATACCTAGATGGCTTGTCGCTTGAAAATACCAGGTGCTGTAAGCTACGATGTTCAGTTGGTGTATTGGATAATGGCTCAGAATTGTTAATTAGAAAACAAAATTTCAATTCACGTTAGGTTTGTTATAATCACCTACATGCAAATACTTTTGGGAAAAGTATGAATCCACCTCTTCTCCCCTAAACTATGGGTTAATTAGTAAGACTTGTATTACTGAAACATTATCTCCAAAAAATGTTACAATCTAAAAAAAAATATATTCTGGCTTTAAATAACCTGCAAAAGGTTGATAAACTGTAAAAAGAAAAAAAGAAACAACCTCCTTTTGGTATCATTTCCTTTTGTTTCCTTCACGCACACAATGACGCTGACTCTTATATAGCGGATACCATTATGTCGTGATATTTACTGATTTGTATGATGCATTCTATTTTGAAAAAAGTTCAAAATTTGTTAGTTTGTGTTCAATATTTTATCTTTTCTTTAACTGTCTGTCAGACAGTCACAATAAACAAAGAATGTGTCGTGTCTCAGCTTGCAAACAGATGACAAATCACTCGAGGCTAATATAAATTCAAGACATCTTAATAAATTGCCAAAGTTGGCATCTATTGCCAAAGGTTGGCACTTGTCTGTTGAAATAGTTGCTGCAGTGAAAGTGCTTAGTCATCAGAAATGTGGTAGCATGGTTGTCTGCATGAAATTATTAAATAGCTATGTTACATATTAAGTAGTTACTATTTATTAAATAGTGATGTTACATTATTAAATAGTTACTATTAATAATTAAATAGTTACGTTACATTATTAAATACTTACTATTTATTATTAAATAGTGATGTTACATGATTAAATACTTACTATTTATTATTAAATAGAAATGTTACATTATTAAATAGTTACTATTTATTAATAAATAGTGATGTTACATTATTAAATAGTTACTATTTATTAATAAATAGTGATGTTACATTATTAAATAGTTACTATTTATTAATAGTGATGTTACATTATTAAATAGTTACTATTTATTAATAGTGATGTTACATTATTAAATAGTTACTATTTATTAATAGTGATGTTACATTATTAAATAGTTACTATTTATTAATAGTGATGTTACATTATTAAATAGTTACTATTTATTAATAGTGATGTTACATCATTAAATAGTTACTATTTATTAATAGTGATGTTACATTATTAAATAGTTACTATTTATTAATAGTGATGTTACATTATTAAATAGTTACTATTTATTAATAGTGATGTTACATTATTAAATAGTTACTATTTATTATTAAATAGTGATGTTACATTATTAAATAGTTACTATTTATTATTAAATAGTGATGTTACATTATTAAATAGTTACTATTATTAAATAGTGATGTTACATTATTAAATAGTTAGTATTTATTATTAAATAGTGATGTTACATTATTAAATAGTTACTATTTATTATTAAATAGTGATGTTACATTATTAAATAGTTACTATTTATTATTAAATAGTGATGTTACATTATTAAATAGTTACTATTTATTATTAAATAGTGATGTTACATTATTAAATAGTTACTATTTATTATTAAATAGTGATGTTACATTATTAAATAGTTACTATTTATTATTAAATAGTGATGTTACATTATTAAATAGTTACTATTTATTATTAAATAGTGATGTTACATTATTAAATAGTTACTATTTATTATTAAATAGTGATGTTACATTATTAAATAGTTACTATTTATTATTAAATAGTGATGTTACATTATTAAATAGTTACTATTTATTATTAAATAGTGATGTTACATTTTTAATTAGTTACTATTTATTATTAAATAGTGATGTTACATTATTAAATAGTTACTATTTATTATTAAATAGTATGTTACATTATTAAATACTTACTATTATTAAATAGTGATGTTACATTATTAAATAGTTACTGAAGTTGAGAACTATGTCAGATTTATCACCTTTCTTTCAAGAAGGGAAAATTACTTCTTTCTTAGATTTATTTTTAACTGGAACAAGAGATGGAATATGATGGAGATGATTGCCTGATGTTTACAATTGGTCAGCAGATCAGTTATTGCTGTGATGGAAAAGTGGAATTTTATGTTGGGAGAGGGTTAGGTAAAGAAATAAAATGTGTTTAAGAAAAGTATGGGTGGGGGGGAGTTGTAGGGTAGAGAAAATAGAAAAGTCATAGATGGAGAAGTCTGGATAAGAGTGGTAGGAGGAGAAGGGAGGGAGGACTGGGTAAAGAGTGGTAGGGAAAGAAGGTGCAAAAGATATGGAAAGAAAGAGTGATATAGAGAGGAAAGATTGGTAGGGAGAAAAGGAAGGAAAGATATGGAGGAAAAGAGTGATATAGAGAGGAAAGATTGGTAGGGAGAAAAGGAAGGAAAGATATGGAGGGAAAGAGTGATATAGAGAGGAACGATTGGTAGGGAGAAAAGGAAGGAAAGATATGAGGGAAAGAGTGATATAGAGAGGAAAGATTGGTAGGGAGAAAAGGAAGGAAAGATATGGAGGGAAAGAGGAGGAGTAGAGAGGAAAGATTGGTAGGGAGAAAAGGAAGGAAAGATGGCGGGAGGGAAAGAGTGATAGAGAGAACGATTGGTAGGGAGAAAAGGAAGGAAAGATATGGAGGGAAAGAGTGATATAGAGAGGGAAAGATTGGTAGGGAGAAAAGGAAGGAAAGATATGGAGGGAAAGAGTGATATAGAGAGGAAAGATTGGTAGGAGAAAAGGAAGGAAAGATATGGAGGGAAAGAGGATATAGAGAGGAACGATTGGTAGGGAGAAAAGGAAGGAAAGATATGGAGGGAAAGAGGATATAGAGAGGAAAGATTGGTAGGGAGAAAAGGAAGGAAAGATATGGAGGAAGAGTGATATAGAGAGGAACGATTGGTAGGGAGAAAAGGAAGGAAAGATATGGAGGGAAAGAGTGATATAGAGAGGAAAGATTGGTAGGGAGAAAAGGGAAGGAAAGATATGGAGGGAAAGAGTGATATAGAGAGGAAAGATTGGTAGGGAGAAAAGGAAGGAAAGATATGGAGGGAAAGAGTGATATAGAGGGAAAGATTGGTAGGGAGAAAAGGAAGGAAAGATATGAGGAAAGAGTGATATAGAGGGAACGATTGGTAGGGAGAAAAGGAAGGAAAGATATGGAGGGAAAAAGAGTGATATAGAGGGGAACGATTGGTAGGGAGAAAAGGAAGGAAGGAAAGATATGGAGGGAAAGAGTGATATAGAGGGAAAGATTGGTAGGGAGAAAAGGAAGGAAAGATATGGAGGGAAAGAGTGATATAGAGGGAAAGATTGGTAGGGAGAAAAGGAAGGAAAGATATGGAGGGAAAGAGTGATATAGAGAGGAACGATTGGTAGGGAGAAAGGAAGGAAAGATATGGAGGGAAAGAGTGATATAGAGAGGAAAGATTGGTAGGGAGAAAAGGAAGGAAAGATATGGAGGGAAAGAGTGATATAGAGAGGAACGATTGCAGGGAGAAAAGGGAAGGAAAGATATGGGAGGGAAAGAGTGATATAGAGAGGAAAAGATTGGTAGGGAGAAAGGAAGGAAAGATATGGAGGGAAAGAGTGATATAGAGAGAACGATTGGTAGGGAGAAAAAGGAAGGAAAGATATGGAGGGAAAGAGTGATATAGAGAGGAAAGATTGGTAGGGAGAAAAGGAAGGAAAGATATGGAGGGAAAGAGTGATATAGAGAGGAACGATTGTAGGGAGAAAGGAAGGAAAGATAATACGGAGGGAAAGAGTGATATAGAGAGGAAGATTGCAGGGGAGAAAAGGAAGGAAAGATAAGGGAGGGAAAGAGTGTGATATAGAGGGGAACGGCTGGTAGGAGAAAAGGAAGGAAAGATATGGAGGGAAAGAGGAGGAGAGGGGAAAGATTGGTAGGGAGAAAAGGGGAAGGAAAGATATGGAGGGAAAGAGGATATAGAGAGGAACGATTGGTAGGGAGAAAGGAAGGAAAGATATGGAGGGAAAGAGTGATATAGAGGGGAACGATTGGTAGGGAGAAAAGAAGGAAAGATATGTAGGGAAAGAGTGATATAGAGAGGAAAGATTGGTAGGGAGAAAAGGAAGGAAAGATAAGGGAGGGAAAGAGTGATATAGAGAGGAAAGATTGGTAGGGAGAAAAGGAAGGAAAGATATGGAGGGAAAGAGTGATATAGAGAGGAAAGATTGGTAGGGAGAAAAGGAAGGAAAGATATGAAGGGAAAGAGTGATATAGAGAGGAAAGATTGGTAGGAGAAAAGGAAGGAAAAGATATGAGGGAAAGAGTGATATAGAGAGGAACGATTGGTAGGAGAAAGGAAGGAAAGATATGGAGGGAAAGAGGATATAGAGAGGAAAGATTGGTAGGGAGAAAAGGAAGGAAAGATATGGAGGGAAAGAGGATAGAGAGGAACGATTGGTAGGGAGAAAAAGGAAGGAAAGATATGGAGGGAAAGAGTGGAGAGGAAAGATTGGTAGGGAGAAAAGGAAGGAAAGATATGGAGGGGAAAGAGTGATATAGAGAGGAAAGATTGGTAGGGAGAAAAGGAAGGAAAGATATGGAGGGAAAGAGTGATATAGAGAGGAAAGATTGGTAGGGAGAAAAGGAAGGAAAGATATGGAGGGGAAAGAGTGATATAGAGAGGAAAGATTGGTAGGGAGAAAAGGGAAGGAAAAGATATGGAGGGAAAAGAGTGATATAGAGAGGAAAGATTGGTAGGGAGAAAAGGAAGGAAAGATATGGAGGGAAAGAGTGATATAGAGAGGGAACGATTGGTAGGGAGAAAAGGAAGGAAAGATATGGAGGGAAAGAGGATATAGAGAGGAAAGATTGGTAGGAGAAAAAGGAAGGAAAGATATGGAGTGGGAAAGAGTGATATAGAGAGGAACGATTGGTAGGGAGAAAAGGAAGGAAAGATATGTGGGAAAGGGAAAGAGTGATATAGAGAGGAACGATTGGTAGGGAGAAAAGGAAGGAAAGATATGGAGGGAAAGAGTGATATAGAGAGGAACGGTTGGTAGGGAGAAAAGGAAGGAAAGATATGGAGGGAAAGAGTGATATAGAGAGGAAAGGTTGGTAGGGAGAAAAGGAAGGAAAGATATGGAGGGAAAGAGTGATATAGAGAGGAACGGTTGGTAGGGAGAAAAGGAAGGAAAGATATGGAGGGAAAGAGTGATATAGAGAGGAAAGATTGGTAGGGAGAAAAGGAAGGAAAGATATGGAGGGAAAGAGTGATATAGAGAGGAAAGATTGGTAGGGAGAAAAGGAAGGAAAGATATGGAGGGAAAGAGTGATATAGAGGGGAAAGATTGGTAGGGAGAAAAGGAAGGAAAGATATGGAGGGAAAGAGTGATATAGAGGGGAAAGATTGGTAGGGAGAAAAGGAAGGAAAGATATGGAAGGAAAGAGTGCTTTAGAAAGAAAATTATGGGAGAAGTGTAGGAGAAACTGGTAAAGAAGAGAAGGAAAGAAAGTAATGGATGGAGAAGTCTGAGAAAAAGTGGTAGAGAGAGAAGGAGGGAAAGACATGGAGAGGAAAGAGTTGTAGGGAGAGAAAGGAAAGAAAGACATGGAGGGGAAAGAATTGTAGGGAGAGAAAAATGGAAAAACATGGAGGGGAAAGAGTTGTAGTGAGAGAAAGGAAAGAAAGACATGGAGGGGAAAGAGTTGTAGGGAGAAAAAGGAAAGAAAGACATGGAGTGGAAAGAGTTGTAGTGAGAGAAAGGAAAGAAAGACATGGAGTGGAAAGAGTTGTAGTGAGAGAAAGGAAAGAAAGACATGGAGGGGAAAGAGTTGTAGGGAGAGAAAGGAAAGAAAGACATGGAGGGGAAAGAGTTGTAGTGAGAGAAAGGAAAGAAAGACATGGAAGGGAAAGAGTTGTAGGGAGAGAAAAATGGAAAGACATGAAGGGGAAAGAGTTGTAGTGAGAGAAAGGAAAGAAAGACATGGAGGGGAAAGAGTTGTAGGGAGAGAAAAATGGAAAGACATGAAGGGGAAAGAGTTGTAGTGAGAGAAAGGAAAGAAAGACATGGAGGGGAAAGAGTTGTAGGGAGAGAAAAATGGAAAGACATGGAGGGGAAAGAGTTGTAGGGAGAGAAAGGAAAGAAAGACATGGAGGGGAAAGAATTGTAGGGAGAGAAAAATGGAAAGACATGGAGGGGAAAGAGTTGTAGTTGGAGAAAGGAAAGAAAGACATGGAGGGGAAAGAGTTGTAGTGAGAGAAAGGAAAGAAAGACATGGAGGGGAAAGAATTGTAGGGAGAGAAAAATGGAAAGACATGGAGGGGAAAGAGTTGTAGTGAGAGAAAGGAAAGAAAGACATGGAGGGGAAAGAGTTGTAGGGAGAGAAAAATTGAACGACATGGAGGGGAAAGAGTTGTAGTGAGAGAAAGGAAAGAAAGACATGGAGGGGAAAGAATTGTAGGGAGAGAAAAATGGAAAGACATGGAGGGGAAAGAGTTGTAGTGAGAGAAAGGAAAGAAAGACATGGAGGGGAAAGAGTTGTAGTGAGAGAAAGGAAAGAAAGACATGGAGGGGAAAGAGTTGTAGTGAGAGAAAGGAAAGAAAGACATGGAGGGAAAAGAATTGTAGGGAGAGAAAAATGGAAAGACATGGAGGGGAAAGAGTTGTAGTGAGAGAAAGGAAAGAAAGACATGGAGGGGAAAGAGTTGTAGGGAGAGAAGGAAGGAAAAACGTGGAAGGGAAAGTGTTGTAGGGAGAGAAGGAAAGACATGGAGAGGAAAGCATTGTTGGGAGAGAAAGACCGAAACTCACGGAGAGAGAAATGTAGTAAACACTGGTTAGGAAAGAAAGCAACAGATGGAGCAGTTAAAAAAAGCAAGCTGGAAAAAGAAAGTTAAAGTTTAAAAATAAATATTTTATATACCAAAATAAAGTATAATATATCTATAGAAACTGGTATTTGTTTTGCCGATTAAAAATTTGCTTTTGCTTAATAAAATACATAATATTTTCACAAAATGTTAGTGATAACAACTGCACTAATCTCAATAGGTTTTTGCAGATATAATCTTAAATGCATTCCCATTGATAATTTCGATTGAAAAATCTCTGGAACATCTCTGGTGATTTCATATAGTTTTACATATATCCTGAATAAGTTTGTCTGCTTTCGGACCAGTAACATTGGCCATCTTGATGACAACAACAGGTGTTGATAAGAGAAAGAATGATATTATAAAGTTTATGCTTTTTTTGTCTGTGAGGTGACAAAACTTGGGAAGTAGTTGACACAACCAAATTGCTATTTGTGTGTGTGGTGGGGGGGTGATAGTTGCTGCAGGTATTAAATAACTGACTAGCCTCACCCCCTCCTGCTCAAATGGACAAAGAGCTATCTGGTCCTTAATCATCTCACCAACTCCGTCCAAACCAACTGTCCCCAGCTGGGATGTAATATCAGTCAGATTGAAAGTTCCCCCACCCAAGGATATCCCTGCGGATGACAGGTTGATGGAGGAGGAGGGGAGTAGGTAATGCAGGATGTATTGGTTAATAGTGGCGCCATAGTGTTAACATTGCAACTTGGATTTGTGAAGATTAACTTATAGAAAGTGGTTGGGATAAGATATGAAGGAAGATCATGGTTGGAAGAGTAAGGGAAAGAATGGCAGGGAGAAAAAGAAGGAAAATTTAGAGGAAAAGTATTAAGAAGTGGCATACTTGTCACTGTATTATCAATGTATGATACTGTTTATATATATATATATATATATCTGTAAATTCAGATAAAACTTAGAGAGGAAATAGACATTTTCAACATGTCGTTTTAAGACATGCATTCACAACCTCATATAAACAAAGAATGAGGAAAAATTCTAAGTCCAGAGGTTTTCCTCATTCTTTGTTTATATGGGGTTGAGAATGCATCTCTTAAAATGACATGTTGAAAATATCTATTTCCTCTTAGTTTTATCTGAATTTACAGATAAATAAATATCCGCTCTGTAAGTTAAACTAATTTACATTGAGCTCTCTATTGAATCAGTTTTAATATTTTAACGATATTCTTAGGATCCTCCTGGATTATTTACCAACCTTATCCCGGATTACTTAACAATTCTATCTTGGGTTTTTACCGCTATATATATATATATATATATATGATAACAATAAGATGTAAATTTGATAGGCTGGTTAATGAAATTTTAGTAATAAAAAGATAAAGAAATGATAAAAATGTTGTCAATAAGACCTTTTGACTAAATTCTTTACAATCTTTCTCTTTGTGCTCCTGTTTAGTCAAAAGTCCTACTAATATAAAATAAGTATTATTAGTCTTATTGACAATATTTTTATCATTTTGTTCCGCAAATTTCATTAGGTGGCCTATTAAATCACACACACGTGCACACAATATATATATATATATATATATATATATTTTTTCCATTTGTAAACGGGTTATTGCGCAACCTAAATTTATACCATGAGTGGTGTCTTCAGGGGATTTTCAATAACAATAAGTATTATTGTAAATCGTCTGAAGACACCACTCATGGTAGAAACCTAGGTCGTGTAATAACTTGTTTGCAAATGGACAATATTAAAAAGTTCTACAATATAATTGTTTTGAACACTTTAATACAAATGTGCTCTGGTCTAATCTTATTTAGTAATTAAACAATATATATATATATATATATAAACAAATGTTTGGAGGTACAAAATTTGTACATTACTTTAAAAACAAGTAATTTTCTCCTGATGAGATGTTGGATGAAAGGGCTCTTGAGACTGTTAATAAATCCCTTGTTTTTAAAGTAGTGTATAATATATATATATCCAGGTGAAGAGAACCGACAGTTTTATAATTCTGAGCTTTCCGCCGGTTACTTTTTTAAAAAGTACTCAGTACAGCATATCTTGTAGAGCATATATAATTCAAGTATTTTCCACCCTCCTACGTCTCTCTCTCACAGGTGGAATGTGTCAAGTCTCCCACTGATCTGTTGCTACTACCATGGAAAGTGCTCAGGTGAATTACATTCCTTGGTTACGCCAGGTGTTACCTTCATGGCTAGGACTTGCCATGCCACTTATATAGTAGCAAACCGTTTATATTTCCCTCTGTATTCCGTTGGTAAGAAGTGAGTTCCACTCAAACAGCTTCTTCCCGCAAACCACTGGCCTCTGGAACAGACATTCAAGAAGATCTTTCCCTGATCACTACAATCTTAACCTGTTCAAGTCTAGAGTCAATCATTATTTTCCCCTCCTATCCATATAAACTACCCCTTAATGTAATCTTCTACTTTGAAGCCCTGTACAGAGGGAACCTAGCTGTAAAAAAACAAAAAAGTAAAAGATTTGTCATTTAGCTAATTGATGTTCAGCATTCTGACTCCAGAGTTTCGTAGATGGACCCTCCAGGAATCACTCTGTCCACTATTCAGTGAGGTAAAACCTTTTACTTGTAATAATTCTATTAATGCTCTTACATCGAGCACTTTATTGCAAAAGACTGTTTGCCTTAAATGTCTTTTCTCTCAGTATCCCACTGACTGACAGTATTTCTGGCTTCACACTGTTTTTGATATTGCTATATATGTATATATATATATATATATATATATATATATATATATATATAGTACTGTGTAAAAGTATTAGGACAAGAACTATTTTATCTTTTATGAGGAATCAAAATAAAGTTAAAAAATCCCCCCCCCCCCGTTCTAACACTTTTGCACACTATCAGTAGTGTGTAAAAGTATTAGGACAGGGGTAATTTTCCTCACAGAAATTAAATACAGGGTGAAAAGCCAAACCTTTGTAAGAATTACTTAACTAAAAAGGAAAAAGAAGGAAGATTTCAGAATTTGAATTGGCCCCCACAAAGCCCTGATCTCAATCCTATTGAACATCTATGAGATATTTTGGATAAAAATATTGATAAATCTAATGTTACCTTACAAGACACACTTTGGGAACAAATACAAGCTGCTTGGCAGGAGATACCATTAGATACTTTGAAGAAGCTTGCAATGTCATTGCCTGACAGAATTATGGTTGGGATCAAAGCAAAAGGCTATTATACTAAATATTAAATTTATTTTGTAACAAGTATTTTTTTCTTGTTAAAGCATTTGTTGAGTAAATCAAATAAATTACTTTAATTAAATTGTTTATTTTCTGTCAATATACCTCATAAAAGATAAAATAGTTCTTGTCCTAATACATTTGCACAGTACTGTATATTGTTATAAGTGCAAACTTATATAATAAATCCATTCATTTAAAAGTTTTGAGTGTAACTTGACCATATACAAGTGATTTGGTAAAAAAATTATGCAGAAAATTGAAAAACCAGTTAAATGAAAACAATAAAGAAACAGTAGTCCTAAAATTTTCTCATTGTTTATATTCTCAGCTTATATTCTACTATGGCTGAATATTTGGAAGGTTTGCTTTCTGATTATGAGACTCGAGTTTGAATCTTACCATAGCCATGATTTCTTGATAATGTCAACCTGGGGAGATGATCCGAGTATTCAGTAACTTTGGAAAGTGCTTGTAAACCATACCACAAGCATTCTTGGCCTGAAAGTTTTGAGTGACATTGATTAGATGGAACCATTGATAGTTGTGCAAACATGAAGTCATAAGGGTTTGAGTATACTGGCCTCGTTCATAGTGTTAATCACACCAGATGTGCTCTTTCCCAGAAAATGTAACTAAGGTCTGTTCAGAATCTTCTTTTATGTGCTCTGTCCTTTCAGGATGTAGGTGATCATGGCTCTCCACATCTCCCTGTTCCTGGTGGCTTTCTCCTGTTACACCACGCAACCCTCATTCCATCATCCACCTGATCAGGTCCTTCAAATATGTTATCCACTGCTTTCCCCTGTTTCTTTTTCCTTCTATCTGGCCTGTTAGTATCAGGTTCTTCAAGCCCTCCTTCCTCATTGCATGTCCCAGGAACTTTAGCTGTCTCTTCCTGCTTCTGATTCTGTTCAGAATAGTTGCAGCATAAACCACAAGTTGAAGTGTAAGAGTTGAACAAACACGAATGCGCCTGAGCAGGGATTGGTTAGTCACCCAGCAGACAGTCATACTTGAAAGCAAGTGGCTAGCCATTATAGCACTTGACGGAAAAAACTGTCATTAGATCCAACATGTTTATTTCAATGCAGCTACAGAGTGAGTCACTGATTAAGCAAAGTTAAGTAATGTCTAACGATATCTTCTCCTGCTGCTAATGGCAACACAGGTTTGAATCCTACTGGAAAGCATATACTTTTCATTATTCAGATTTTTTGAATATCCAGGCCAGTAGACACAAATAAATATGGTATTCAATAAATAAACATAGTGTCTACTCAAATATGGTTATCTGCTAAAAATATTGTTTAAGTCAGTGGTTCTCAACCTTTTATGTGTCGAACTGTCATTCCCCCCACTTTCTAGAATTGTCTGCCTGAAAATGTGAGTTCCAAATTCAACATCTTACTGCCCATAAACTATTTTCAGACAGGCAGTACGGCTTCCGCTTTGCCAGGTCCATGGCCGACATGCTAACGACCATCATGGAGTACATGTACCAGGCCCTTGAAAAGTCCAGCTAAGCTTGTGCTGTTGCCGTGGACATCTTCAAGGCTTTCGACAGGATTTGGCATGCTGGCCTTCTACACAAGCTACGGGGTTATGGTATCACTGGACACTTACTTGATCTGATTCAATCTTTTTATCTAACCACATAATAAAAGTTGTCTTGAATGGACATGCCTTCACATCCTACTGTACAAACGCTGGTGTCCCTCAGGGCTCTATCCTAGGCCTGATGCTCTTCCTTTTTTTCATAAATGATCTCCCAGACAAGATCAAATCCTAAGTAAGCATCTACGCAGATGACACCACAATTTACTCCCGCATCAGTAAGAAATCCGACGAGGTGAACAAACATAACCTCGCTGCTGATCTTGAGAAGGATCTACATTCTGTGGTGGAATGGGGTAAGAAGTGGCTTGTAAATTTCAATGCATCTAAAACGAAGCTGCTCTTTGTCAGTCATCACAGGCAACCTCTCCTGCCTCCCATAAGCATGGACCAAGTGAGTCTCCCTGAGAACAATACACTGCGCCTACTCGGCCTTACCCTTTCTTCCGATCTCAAGTGGAACTATTACATAGTCAATAGCTAAATCCACTGCTAGGAAGGTTGGGTCACTGTGTCGGGCCAGGATGTTTTTTTTCTTCTGAATCCATCTTGCATATATACAAATCTGTCTGTGCATGAAATATTGCTGTCACATATGGTCAGGTGCACCTGCTGTTCATCACAGTGTTCTTGACAGGCTCCAAAGGAGAATCAGTAATGTGATAGGTAACGACTTGGCTGCTCGACTCCAGCCACTTTCTCACCGATGGGATGTGGCTTCCCTCTGTCTGTTCTATAAATATTTTCATGGCTTCTGCACCAACAAACTTAAGTCTCTGGTGTCCCTGCCACAGTTCTTTACTTGTGCAACAAGACTGGCTACTGGGTCCCACCCATTCACAGTTAGATCAACCAAATGCAGACGACAATTCTACTCCAGCAGCTTCTTTTTTTGCACTTCCCACCTGTGGAACTCGCTTCCATGTTCTTGCTTTCCTGATGGCTACAACCTCCAGGAATTTAAATGCAATGTCAATATCCATTTCTCAACCATGTGACTCTAGTTCTTTCTACATCTCCCTGTATATCTTTTCCTTTTTCTCTACCTTTCACCTGTATTCCCATCCTGTCATCACACCTGTATTCCCATCCTTCTCTTGCTCCTTTCTAACTAGTTTGTCTTTCTCTTTACTCTCCTCCTATCTAATGGTTTTACTCTTATGTAGCTCCCCTGCACATCAGTGGCGTTACCACCTTGCTTGGGGTGATATGGTTAATAAAAAAATATGCATATAATATTTAAAATCCTTTATTTTATTCCATATTAATACATTTATTTACCTTTTATATAAATTTTTCTATTGAAAATGCTGATGGATATTAAACCTTGAATAAAGTTGTTTTTATATAGATAATTATTTAATAGACCCAACAGAAGGATATTGCAATAAACAAAAAGTTAAAATGGTAGGAAATTGTAGTTCAATACACAAAATAGAATACCAGCGTATTATCTAAGCTTATTTATAAATGGAACTTTGTCTATGTGTGTGTGTGTGTGTCTCGGTTAACTATAGACTCCAAAATGGCTGAACCAATTTTCTTGAAAATTTACACAGTTGTACTATAAATGTCTGCGAGAATTCTTAGCTAGCTTTTGTGTTGAGGTACCCCTGATAAATATCGAAAATTGATAATAAAAAAATCAGGTTATGGAAGGAGTGGTCCAATTTTAATCAAATTTGATACACTCATAGACAAAGATATAAGAAACAATATTCAGAAGATTCAAGGTTGCAGTTCTTACAATAGTGCAGAAAATCGATTATATATATATATATATATATATATAAAAGGCAAGATGTTTGTGTATGTGTCTGTTTATCTGCCTGTATGTCTGTATTTTTTTCAGCCCTTTTATTTTAGTTTTTGCTTCGGGTTTGGCTCTAAGTAGGTATAATTGTAGTTCTTAGTTTCAGCCATGATACCATTTACTCAGAGGACTTATTTAGGCTTCAAAATTCAGTTTACGATGAAATATTGATACCAGGAAATCAAAATTTTATTTCCATTCATTTTTCTTTCAGTCTGTGGTTTTGCTTTAACTGGAAACAACTATTGCTTTTTAGTCTTTTGTGCCAACATCCAAAGAGTCTGAGCTCCAGGACCATGGATTAGTTTTAAAGCTTTCATTACACCAGAGCAACGCCGGGCTATACTGCTAGTACTCCAATAAATGAAAAGTTCAATAGAATACCAGGCTATTGTAAAATTGTTATTCATTTTATTCAGATGAATATTAAAGTCAGTGAGAAACCTGTGAATTTTAATGCAGATCATTTTCAACCTCCACTCTACTATTGAAAGGACACAACTCACAAAAGAAAGCAATGCATGGGTTGATTTTTCTGCCCTTTTTGGTTAGGAATCACACATCGAAGGCCAAACTTCTGTGATTGATTTCTTATTGAACATATTTCTTGCTCCCAAATCAGTTTTCAGCTCTAGAAATTTGTCTTGACAATAATCAGGAGTTTTTTCAAATGACTGCTTGTGAATGGATTTTGCACCAAGTCCAACTCCTCATCATTGAGTTCAAGAAAATATCAGCTGAATTCATTTTCTAGTGCTGTTAAATCCTGCAAAATTTCATTTGTTGCCAAATCTGGAAGCATTTGGTCTTTATCATGAACAACATAATGAATGACAGTTTCTCAAACATTGCAACATTTTTTTTATATTGACCTTTCTCTTCCAATTTTCCTGATTGCTCATGAAACCTTTGAAGGCAACCACAAATTTAATGTTTGTATTCCTTCCTTGCATCTGAAGATTCAGTTTATTCAACTGCTCAAAAATATCAGCAAAATAATCAAGGTGCATGATCCATTCATCATCATCATCCAGCCAGCCAAAAAAATTTCCATTTTGCCTTGAACTTCAAAAAATAGTTTGAGCCCATCTCTGAGCTCAAATATTTGCCCAGTTACATTTTCTGTTGACAGCTATTGAACACTAGCAGTATAGCCCGGCGTTGCTCGGGTGTAATGAAAGTTTTAAAACTTTCATGGTCCTGGAGCTCAGACTCAGCCTAAAGAATATTTGTGTGAAGTTTGGTGAGAATCAGATAAAAATTGTGGATTTGTATAAAGGACATACAAACAGATAAACAGACACACACACAAACATCTTGCCTTTTATATATATTATCGATTTTCTGCACTATTGTAAGAACTGCAACCTTGAAACTTCTGAATATCGTTTCTTATGTCTTTGTCTATGAGTGTATTTATACACTCATTTGATTAAAATCGGACCACTCCTTCTATAAGCTGATTTTTTTCGATTATCGATATTTATCGGTGGTACCTCAACACAAAACCCAGCTAAAAATACTAGCAGATGCTTATAGTACAACTGTGTAAATTTTCAAGAAAATTGGTTCAGCCGTTTCGGAGTCTATAGGTAACGGACACGCACACACACAGACAAAGTTCCATTAATAAATAAGTTTAGATTTGTGTGAAAAGAAGCAAATGATGGCCTGCATCCATGAGTCATGAGTTGAATGTTCTTCCTTTGACAAAATTCAAAATTTGAATTGTTTGCTACCTTCCCCATTGGACCTGGAAGTGTTTTTTAAAGCTTGCTTTTTCACACAAACTTGAACTCTTGATTTTGTCTCTAGCAAAGCTGTACATCTGTATGACACCCACATATATTATCCCACAAAAGATTTTCTGATTCAAGGAAAGATTAAACCTTTCAAAAAATATCAACAGCCTTGGTAGTGTCCCCATTTACTTATTTCTTCTCTCTCTCTCGCCTTCGGATATATCCCGAAAAGGAATATCAGTATAAAGATTCGTGGAAGAATGGTACTCGACACAGGAATACAATATAACGGATTTATTGTGCTACTGTACAATTAACAATAAGATACAGATAAGCAATCAACGAGTAGGAGCGGAATAAACTATCAAATTAAGAATGTCCTCGCTTAAGATGTTTTTTCTCCCTCTGCTTGTCACCGACCTTTTTGTCTAGAGCATTCCATTCTCAGGTATGGCAGGATGTTCCACTATAACACCTTCAATATGTTCTGTTAGAATCAAATTTTTCAACTCCTCTTTCCTCATTATGTATTCGAGAAAATTCAACTATCTCTTCTTGATCTTAAGTACAAGTGTCCTTTTTGTTGTTATGATCATTCCATTGTATTCCCAGCATCCTTCTGTAGAACCACATATCTGTTCCTTCAAGTCTCTTCATCTGTGAGGTGATTGTCCAGCATTGTCATGTACAAGAACTGATATTATATAACAGCTCAGTACTTTTTTCTTCGTAACAATCTTTTTTTGTTTATTAATACATTGCTCAGCTTTCGGAAGACATCTTTTGCTGTACCAATTCCCTTTCAGATTTCCATGTCACACTTTCTGTCCTCTGTTAATACGCTTCCCAGATATCTAAATTGTTGCATCTGCCTATTTCTTATTACTCAAATCTGTAATTTCTTTTGCTAACAACCATCCATTCAGTCTTCTTTCAATTGATGGTTAGTCCTTTCTTCACATTTTCCTTCACTACATTTTATCAGAGTTCTTTTTTTTTTTCTGTATCTGCTATCAACACTGTCATCTGCATAATTTATGTTGTTAAGATTGTGGCCACCAATAATGAATTTGGGTAGGGCTTCCAATTCTCCTTGCTATATAGGTTGGAAAGATCTGGTGAGAAGCTGCATCCTTGTCTTACACACCTTTTTATTTTTGTATATTTACTGAACTTATTTCCTATCCATATGCAGACCCACATCGGTCAAGGTTACCTAGAAGTTTCAGCAGTTTTTTATAACCAGTTAGTATCTTAAAATATTACTTATTTTGTCAGTATAAATTAAATGTAATATTTTTTTATTCAAAATGGAGACTTAATTTTTTTTGTTTGTTCAATTACAATCCAAGGATGTAAAAATTCTGCAACTTGTGAATGGCAATGTGAAAATAAAAGAAAGTTATGCAAAAGAGAGTGATAATGTAAGAAAGATAGGATAAGAGAAATAAAGCGGGGGGGGGGGGTATGGGATAAGGCATGTGGGGGTAAGTTGAAAAAGAAGGAGAAACAATAGATTAGGAGGGGGTTGCATTAGAAGAAATAGTAGGTTAGGGAGATGTAAGGAGTGCGTAATTAGAGGGAGATAAATAAAAGGCCAATTTATTTATTCACCTCAGCTAAGTCTGACACAAGGACATAATGTCAGTACACTCAGTCAAAGTTAACTGACCTTTGAGACCTGTTCCTCTTCTTTCCAAAGGAAAAATGAGTAATCATAAAACAGGTGGAAGGTA
The DNA here is from genome assembly GCA_037127315.1 of Ascarosepion bandense. Taxonomy (NCBI): domain Eukaryota; kingdom Metazoa; phylum Mollusca; class Cephalopoda; order Sepiida; family Sepiidae; genus Ascarosepion; species Ascarosepion bandense. The sequence continues at coordinate 3,239,456 of JBBBDQ010001648.1, forward strand.
AAAGAAAATGTAAAACAAAAGAGAGAAGGGATGAATGAAAAAAAAAGATGGTGTAAGTCTGTTAAAGTAAACAAAAGAAGGATGTAATGTCAACAGGAAAGGAGGAGAGAGTAGGAGGGGTAAGAAAAAGGGGTAAGAAAAGAGAGTAGGAGTAGGTAAGAAAAAGAGAGGGGGGATTGAAGGAAAAGCAGGAAGAGGTCATGAAGGAGGCGTGGTAGCTGAAAGTGGATTTTATTGGATCAGGGGAAGAGAGAGAGAGAGTGAAAAAATGGAAAGGTGTTAATAGATTCCAGAAAAGAGGTGGAGAGAGAGAGATAAAGTTTCCAAGTTCTGTGATGATGGATATCAGAGAGGGTCACCAAATGTATCTTCTCCTTCCTGCTGATGAAGGTTGGGGATGCTAAACATTGGGGTCCTTCTCTAGAGACATGAAGGAATGTTGCTTTCGCATACCTTTGCCATGAGACATTCCACCATCTGGAGTTTTTATTTTTATGTATTTTATTCCATTTTAGATTGTATTTTAGTTGTAGTGACTGGACATCACTAATTATAATAAATTTATAGAATTACCAGCTGGTGTCTTTGCATTAAAACAAGTTGATTAAATAAAAGAAGAAAAAAAAAACAAACAAACAAAAAACCTGGCTTTATTTTATTCATATAAAGTTACCTATCATTAATGCTGGATTTGGACTTGTGAAACATTATAGATATACAACTTTCAGAACCCTTATTAAAGAGAAAAAAAAATTAGAATCTCTCAAAAAGTATTTAATTTTGTTTTTTGCATGTCCCTGAAGGTTGTGAGGCTTGTTGAGTTCATGCCTACATAGTAGTGTGGTTTTATTTGTTTATTATTCATTTACTGTTTATTTAGTTTGTTGTTGAAATCATTTCACAAGTCTTTAACCTTAGACCCAAGGTAAATGAGGACTTCCCTTAAAAATTTATTCAAATCTAAGTAGAGAAGGACTTATAAAAACAATCTTCATTTTGTTTTATTTTTTTGCTGTTTCTTAATTTTTTTTTTCATTTTTGCTTTTTTCTTCTGTTATTTTTTCTTCTTTTTACTGGTAACATCTAACTCAGTACAATCTGGCGTCTAAACCAGTTATTTTCTGCTGGTGTGTATGGTGGATTGTCAATTCACTGAATGAAAACAAAAACTGTCAAATGCTGGGTGAGCTTCTTATAGGAGCTAACAATGTGTGAAAATATATATATATATATATATATATATATATATATTGTTATTAGAATGGTTTATAAAAGCATTATATCACTACTTAAAAATTTCCATGTTTCAGCACAATACTGTTCTTCTTCAGGTGATTAGGTTAAAATAAATTGTGAAAATGATTTATTTTCAAAATATGTGATAAATTCATGGTTATTTAGAAAATTTAAAAAAATCTAATTTTCAATAAAAAAACATAAAATCAAACCTGTTAAAAAATTGTCAACCCATTTAAATTATGTATGGTCTTAGTATGTATCTTATCCAGAAAAAAATTAAAAAGTGACATGTCTAGGCATCAGGCCATCTTGCCTCCTTTCACAGCCCAAATGTTAAAACTCCATGGTTACATAATTCTCATTTTTGATTGAACAATATTGACACACCTAAAGCATTTTCTCTAACTACCATTCCCTTTTCTAAAATAATCATGAATTCTTTTTATATTTTCAAAATAATTTTCACCATTTATTTTAACATATCACCTGAAGAAGAACAGTATTGTTCTGAAAGATGAAAATTTTTGTGTAGTAACATTATGCTTTTATAAACCATTGTAATAAAAAAATTACAATATTAAGCACTACTGTGTATCTGGCACACTTTAGTAAAAGTAAATGCTTGAACAGTGGGTTTTAATCTACGTGTTCTTTCACTTTATTCTATATATATATATATATATATATATATGAAATGAATTGTTTGAACATTATTTTTTATCGATACTCGTATTTAAGTAGATATTCTGTTTTTAATGAAACAGTATTATATATTTATTTCTACTGGCCTGATTATTTATGATAAATTTTTATTACGAAAATGTGTGCCATTCGGCAGGATTCGAACCTGTGACCCCTATCTATATAGGGGAAGCTACCATTTGATCTGGTAACGTCTTAGACCTCTCGACCACGAATAGCCTCCAGTCTAAACGAGGTTTTTATCAAGCCTATATAACACAATTTTCGATTTATCGTAAACAAATATATCTGCTCTGAAATGTATCGTCATGTCAACAAATGTAAACATGTTACGGAAATCAACAAATTTTAACGAAACTTGGTTATAAGTAACTGACAATTTGAAATGAATTGTTTGAACATTATTTTTTATCGTATTTAAGTAGATATTCTGTTTTTAATTCGAATCCTGTTGAATGGCACACATGAATGTGGTTGACAGATACATCCGGCCATAGATAAAAGTCAGCCAAGGACAAGGGTTGTTGACAGGCATATAGACGAGGTCAACAAAGCAACAACCTGAAAAGGTGTGGGAGTTTTAAACGATATAAAGTCTAGAATTTTTGGCTGAAGTCAAAGAACTCCCACTGGCTTTCAACTCCTGATGACCTCTTCCTGTGCATGACTCTCTCTGGCCACCCTACTGCTCCACACAAACATCAACAACAAAGAATAAAAATTTAGGATTTATACTGGATGACCCCCAAAAAATGGGTATTTTTGAAGTGTGTATTGGCAGACATGAGCAAGTGGCAGCACTTGAAACAGTGGCGTCACTAAGTAAACACTCTGCTATTTCAGTAATCATGGATCAAGATGAATTTCTAAGCAAGTTATGGAGGTCAGATGAGGCCCATTTTCATCTCAGGTTAGTGAATAAACAGAACTACTGGGCAGGCACAAATCCTAATGAAGTTCATGAGTGCCCTTTACATGCTAGTAAGGTGACACTGTTCTGTTTTGTTACAGGGGATCATCAGACTTTATTTTTCTGAAAATAAACAGGGGATCTCAGTCACTGTCACTGCAAATCGTTACATGGAATCTCAAGAGTCAATTTCAAGAATGTATTTGTACAGGAGGAAGCCATCATTGTTTCTTAAATGGCCTGTTTTAAGGTTTCAATTACTTTGAATAAAATATTTTTCTTCCATCACTCTTGGTTTTATTGGATTGTTAAAACGTTCCTGTTTTTTTTTAGGTCACCCTGTATTTTGATCTATACATGTTCCTCATCATCTGTCCAGATCCAGTATATAACAACATCACTTAGTATCTTCTATAATTTACCTTGACTTTCACAGTCATCCTGATGAATAGTTATCAGTGTTCTGAAATTTTAAAAACCTAACTTCTTTATAAATCCACTAGCATCATAGCCCGGCGTTGCCCGTGCAACTCAGAACATTTTTTAATTAGATGATTAATGCAGCGTGTTCTGATTTCTGAGCGCTTGTAGTTGCCGCCTCACTTTAAAACTCAGTTATATAAAAAATAATTATATAAAAAATTGTTGTTTAAAAATTATTAAAAAATTCCATTAAAAAAATTTATTTTCTTTTGTTTTGCATAAATGTGAGTTGATGTTTTGTGTGACATTGTAAACAACATTGTGTTTGTTTTTGTTTCAAAATTACGGGGGAAAATATTTACATTCGTTATTGATTGAATGAATTTCAGAAATTTTCGAAGATTATTTAAAAATGTAGACATTTAATTTTAGAGGAAAAAGTTACATTAATGCCACACAAATTACAGACTGTTGATTTCCTGCATGAAATATTTAGCGAAAAAAAGCTTTATTTTTTTTTCATTTTATTTTCTGAAGTGTGAAATATTAAATCTGAAAAAAATACTTAAATAATTAAATTAACCATTGGCACATTTTTTTACATATTTTGTTTTTGTTTGGAAAAACACTTTTTTTTAAAAAAATATTTCTTTTGTTCCAAAATTATGGGGAAAAATATTCACATATTTTATTGACCAAATGAATTTTTAAAACGTTTCTTTTTTTTAGTCGCGTTTGACACATGTGATTTGATTTTTGTGATGTAATCTAGTAACCATCTTAGATGTTTTACGGAGCAAATATAAACAATCGGCTCCATTGGCCAAAAAATTTGAAAGGGAAAATTGCTGAACTTAAACTCAAAAAGTATGTGTTGACCTGGCTTCCCTGTAAATATGTGTCCCTAGAAATTTTGAATGGCATAGCTTAAAAAATGTAGGTGTGCATAGATTACAGTCATACACAAATTCACAGATTGCCTTTTATATATATAGATGTTACAAAAAAAAATCCTTTAATTTCTCCATCAGGGGATGAAAATGTTGGTAAAAAAGTTGATAAGTTTTGCTTTTGTCACTATTCATATATATATATATATATATATATATATATATATATATAAAACTAAAAATATATCTGTAAAAAGACAATATGAATTAAGAAAACTCAGCAGACATGTTTGCGTCTTCTGATGTACTTTATTCATTTGGACATTTATGTTGATTCATCTGTTTTTATTCATACATATTAGTGTATATGTGTGACATTGTATGCATGTAAATATGTGTGTTTATGAATGTGTGTGAGTGTCTGTGTGAATATGTTTGTATATATGTTATATGTTTGTAAATAGATATATATATATATATATATGAAAAATTAAGACAGACACATTATTTCATGGTGAATTGGATGTATAGGCCTATTTCAGGCGAACCATTGTCAGCTTCCGTCTTTATTTTACAAAAGGTTTTACACGAATTTATTATATGCATATATGTTTAGAGCTCTCTTAGAGAGTTATCCCACCTCTGTATGTACAGGATACTCCTTTGGATTCTTCTATACCCACACTGCTTGCTGATATATATTGTAATAAAATGATCTATGCCTCTTTTTACTATGACTTAGAGTTTCATGCCAGAAACAATCTTTCGCAGGTGAGAATATTAATAATTAATATTCTCACCTGAAAATTGATTCTGGTAGGAAATTCTGAGTCATGCTATAGAGAGGCAAGGTTCATTTTATTATTATTTTATATACATAGGCAGTATTTTCTACACTGAGCACATGTTCTTTTAATGCTGTTGCTAAGTGTTTGTACACTTTGTCTTATTGTTAAAAGAAAAAAAAAGAAGGTATGTATGCAATTGTAATTAATTTGGTAGAAAGACTATGCGTGTTTCATTAAATATGACAGACAAGAAATTTATTATAAAAAATTTAAAAAATATTTTTCTTGTGTACTTCATTTTTGATGTGTGAGTGTGTGGAGAAATTGTCCATAATAATTATTGTACTGAGCTCACACACACTCTGTGTACAATAGGAAATGCTTATACATGTAAGCATTTCCTAATGCTTATACATGTAATATATTTTGCTTTTTAAGTTTCATCAAAGATTTTAAAAAATGAATTGTGGAAGAGAATGTTTATGTACATTTGAATTTTGTGTTATGTGCTTATATCTTGACGTGTTTCCATGTGTGTGCATATGGATGCTAGTGGGCAATTTTGTGTCTGTCTGGTATTGTCTATGTGTTTAATTCCTGAAGATGGTAGTGAGAAGAAAACGAGAAGGGTGTGCCTGTAAATGTGTGTATCAAATTTCTAGGTGGTCTTGCAAGAGCTAGTAGTGTCAGTATGTGTGTTACCATTGGTTAGATAGGGAAATTTGGAGGTATGTAGGTGGGTGTGTTGGTTTAATTCTATTATTAATATTATTATTATTGTTATTATATATGACTTTTGAATGTATAGGTAGGTCTTTGGTATGTTGAAGTGAACAATTCAGGTTACATCGTCTGCAAGTATCTGGGTCTGACATACTTTATGAAAGTTGGTTGTTAATCTTCACAAGTTGCTCTACTTGGCAACTCTTCCAGGAAATGGGGCAGCTTACTCAGAAGAGGCTGAGCAGCCATTTTAGTTTGACCACTTCTGGGAAAGGTATTAAGCCATATTTTCTCCTTCCAGCTATAGGTTAAATAACAGGACAGATTACGGATCCTGGGCATGACAGTAAACTGTATCCAGCAACAAGGCCTCTGATTGGAAGGTTGTGAGGAGCATGGGACCACCTCTTAATTGCTGTTGTTCCCTGGTCCACCCTGACCTGGTGTAGTAGTACCAGTCAGGTCCCGGCTATGGGCAAATAGTTAACCCCCCAAACGGGGGGGGGGGGGATCAAAACATCGTGAAAGTATAAAAATACACTTTTATGGAAAAATATTCATTTTTGAAGAAAAAATTTGACCAACAATTCATTTTTGAAGAAAAAATTATTACCATAACACATTTTTGAAGGAAAAAAATAATCTCAACAAAACATTTTCGAATACAAAACTAAAAGACATTTCACTTTTCTAAAATAAAGAAATATAAAAACAAAAACTTTTGATTAAAATCTGACTAAATCAGCTTTTTCACAATAACCAAACATTAAAACATGCCTTAAAACCCCACCTTTTTGGCATTAAATGACCCATAGAGATTGATATGTCATTAAACAAAACTCAAACAATCAAACAATGTAGCCTTGGTTAGCAACAAGTCTATTGCAGAAAGCAATGGCAACCAACTGCGAGAAAATCTTCTACCAAGTCAGTCATGTCTCTTTTGAGACATGATCACCCAAGGGTGTATGACATATGGCACTTAACTGACTGACTGATCCATGTGGAGAATGAAGGAGTTCAAATAAATCATTCTCTTTCAATTATGTCTCTGACATCCTTTAATTTGAAGTTACATTGGTAGCAGACCGTAGTTAACAATGTCTGCAGTGTCCAAACAACTTTAAAAAATTATACGCAGACAGTTTTCTGATGCTTTGTCAATAAATATTTCCCCAGTTGTGATAAAGAGAGAGATATGGATTTTACCTACAATAAAAACAGCCAATAAGACACTAATGAAGTATATTACGGTCACTTGTCAAAGCAGCATCCTTCTCCGTTTTCTAATTGGCAAGGTAACAGAGGCAGAAGAGGATGTAAGAACAAAATACCAGTATCTTTTGACAAAAATTCAGGCTCATTTGAACCTAAATACAATACCAACACATGATTCACATGTGGCTGCAAATTTCATTGGAGTTAGAATTCTTCACATGTTGATAGCCCCAGTGATAAGCAGGATATGAGTCAAAAGGATAACTATATATCTGTAGCCAACATCATGCTCATGAGTCTGCAAAAGCTGGAAGACAACAGTCAAACATTTTTCGGCGAGATATTTGGTTCGGCAGTCCTAGACAGTGGTGCTTCTACAACTGTTTGCAGGACTAAATGGTATGATTGTTTTCTGGAAACCATTCCTGTATAACAAGAAAAAAATTAAATTATCCAAGAAGTACAAAAAACTTAGAAATTCGGCGATTTAAAGAAACTAAAATCACTCTTTACAGTTATCGTGTGTCATATCCTGCACTGACGTCAGTATTGTTACTGATGCTGTGGGCTCTGACATTCCTCTTTTATTAAGCAAAGATGCTATCAAAAAAGCCAAAACATGCCTCAACTTGGAAAATTACAGTGTCACAGTGCTGGGGAAAAAGTTCCACTGTTGGTTACTTTGTCTAGTCACTATCATGTCCCTATTACTAGACCTCTGCCAGATTGAGGTAAGTTTAGTCAAATGCCTTTTATTAAAAAAATTACTACCGAAAACAAGTCAGAAAAAATTAGGATTGCAACAGAATTATATAGACAATTCAGTCATCCAAGTAGTAAAAAGTTGTGCAATCTAGTTAAGAATTCAAGAATGAAACACCCTGAAATCCTTAAAAAAGTTAAAAGGCAGAAACTTGAAAGACACTATATTCACAACACAAGTAACAGAGACATGGCAGCTGATTGGTCAATTAGCCAATTAGGCTAGCCACCCAATCAGGATTAATGTAAGTTATTATATTAGGTCATTAAATTCTGTATTAAAACAAAAAAGCATAGAATGTATAAAACAAGCAAACAGTAATCGAGAAAGCAAAAAGCAAAATTCCAGATAGTCATTACAGATTTAGGAATTCTAGAACATTTAAAAATTATTGCCTGTAGTGATTTCTCTTTTGCCAATTTGACTGATGTTGAAAGAGAATAGTATGTGCTCTTTTTGATAGGAAGCACCAATAGTTATATGCCAACTGCTTGACAATCAAAACGTATTTAGAAGGGTCGTCAAAAGTATTCTAGCAGTTGAAACATTAGCCATAATTGCTGCAGTAGAAGCATTTCTTTTTTTGTCGGAAATTTTGTTTTTTAGAGCGTTAGCAATTTGAAGATAAATATGAAAATATACAAATTATATGTAAAACTGACAATTCCTGCTGCTATGGTGTGGTACATTCATCAACATATTTTGGATAAGAAACTTTGCACAGAAACGGTTATTTTGAGAGAAATGTTGGAGAAGAAATTGCGGAAATCCTTTGGATACCAAATGTCAAACAAACTGCAGACTTGATGCCAAAGAAAGGATTATTAACATTTAAGTTTTTCCGAGCTTGTTTAATTTAAATTCTCTTGTATATATTTTTTTTGCTGATTAATATATATATATATATATATATATATATATATATATATATATAAAATAACAGCATTGGAAACATAACATCCTTGATAATAGCCAGTGAAGTGGCTGAAAGTGCTTGGAAAGTTATTAATTATGAAACCTTTTTACATTCCTTATCTCCAGCAAAGAGGTAACATATAAGAATATATGGAAAAATTAAATAAAATTAATGAAATCTTCCTTGTCAGTCATTTTTAACTCAACCTGTTTAAAAAAAGATTGCTGACCAAATACATACATACATACATATATATATATATATATATATATATATATATATATATATATTTAGTCATCCGCATGCAAGTTTGTTTCTCTGTATCACAGCTCATCAGTGTGGCTAGACACATCCACTTACTTCTGACCGGGATTGAAACTTGGCCAATTCGGTGTCAGTTGGAATTGCTACCACCAAGCTGTAGGCACATAGAATCAGAGAATCGAAATTTTAACGTGTTATATATAAGTAGTGTATACACACGCCAGTCACCGAAAGAACTCAATTCATTCCTAGAGAGTAATGCATATATCGCAGAAGTGGAAACTGTTTTTAAAAATTTTCTTCTCTAGAGAGCTCAGTCGTAATGAGAGCATAATATATTAGTCTCTCACGCACACACACACATATATATATATATATATATACAAAATAAAATAAATTTCGATGTTCAAATCAGTTGCATGGCCATTTCTACGAAAAAAATTTTAAAAGAAATTTTGCATATCATCAGCAACTTTTATTACAAAAGCCAATTTACAAAATAAACACATATTTTACTGGCGGAAGTTCAAAAAAATATTCATCACGGAAAAATTAAAGGAGTAGGATTAATAAGAAAGCAGACGGAAAACTATTTCTATTTTTATTTTTAGATGTTTTTGAAAACCCTTACTTTTAAACTAAGTTGAAAGTGGAAATTTAGCCTTGTCTGGCTTTAAGAAATTATCTACCTACTTTTTCTTTTGGATTAAAGTTATATATATATATATATATATATATACTCGCACCAACAGCTTACATGGAAGGGGTTGAGTATCCATTTTAGATAGGGCACGTATGTGGAGAACAAAGGAGTCTGAATAAAGCATTCTCTTTCCATTACGTGTTTGGGTTCCTTTAATTTGAATTTACATTGATGAAATGAAAAAGTGCATTTGGCATGTGTTTATCGATGAAAGGATATTAATATTCCTTCTAAATATTTTCTTTGTAGAAAAATTGTGTTTTTTTTGTTTTTTAAATTGAGGTGGTATTTTTTCATTTAGTCTAAATAAAAAGACGAAATTATAAAATGTAATAAAACTGGTAATAATAGTAATAATGAAGAGTGTATAGAGCCAGAGTGTTGGGATAAAAAGCAACAATAATAAGATGGAATAAAACTAGTAATAAAATAATAGTAATAATGAAGAGTGTATAGAGCCAGAGTGTTGGGATAAAAAGCAACAATAATAAGATGGAATAAAACTAGGAATAAAATCATAGTTAGAATTATGTTAAAATATATAATTTCTTGTGGCTATATTAGTGTCTATAAAAATAATAAAAAAACGGATGTGGAGGGAGTGTGAGTTGAGAAATAAATCCTCATCAGCCGTGTTGTGTTTCTTGGTGTAAAGCTTCTTTGTATCAAATAAGAACAGACACATAATTTGAACCTTTATACATTTTATTTACTATTGGATGATAGTAGATGTAAAACATGACTAGTGATTATTGGTAGATTGACCAAACCTGAATATGAGAGAAACCCTGATATAAGATAACTTTTATCTGGTCGACGACAACTCTCTTATATCAGGGTTACACTATATATATACATATATATATATATATATATATATATATATATATATTTATTATAAAAGATTTCAATTATTACTATTGGTAGTACATAATTCACCGCTTTGATGTTATTATTGTGGCTCGTCAGACCCATGTTATATATATATATATATATATATATATGTCATCCGCAGTCGGATCTGTTTTGCTGTGTCACAGCTCATCAGTATGGTTGGACTCCGATTGCTTTTGGCCCAGGATTGGAACCCGACCAAGTTGGCATCGGGTGACGATTCTACTTCTATATATATATATATATATATATAGTCATCCACAGACAGATCTGTTTCGCTGTATCACAGCTCATATATATATATATATATATATATATTAATTATATATTGGAAAGTCTGCAAACTACAAACTACTATAAAATTGTGCATTTTGTTTTGACATTGAAAGAACAATGTATCAGATTGTTAATAGTTTTGTAATAGTTTGTAGTTTGTACATGTTCTAAAGTATAATTAATAATAAATATTCATTGCACTATTTTTATATTGAGCACTGTTTAAATTAATGTTTTGAACATTGAAATTATTTTTTTGTCCCTTATTCATTTGTGTATATACATATATATATATATATATATAGGAACGAAAAGCTAAGGGTGAACCAACAATCTGCCATGGTTTCACTTGGCGGCTCATCAGGAAAAATTGGCCAATTTTCCCTGACGAGCTGTTGGGCGGGGCCATGGTGGGTTGTTGGTTCACCCTTAGATTTTCATTCTTGTTTGCTCTACTTTCGCGTTGGGTGCTTTGTGCACTCTGCTTTCGTATTGAGCTCTTTATTGTTAAGGTTTTCGTCTTGGGTTTTTTTTTTCTTTCTCACGAATGCTTGACTTTTTGTTCAGGTAGTTAGTTTGTTTCTTTTTTTCTTCCCTTTCTTTTCCCTCTGGGTTAGTTCCCGGTGGGTTTCAAGACGTTCTTAGTTGTAGTTTAATTATTGATAATCTTGACAGAATTAGTTTTGTCGATATTGGTATTATAACTATAATTAATATTGATATATATATATATATATATATATATATCGCCCAGTTCACACTCCACCCACGTCTATTGAACAGGTGAAGAGGCTCATCCCTTGTTCCTTGTTTAGGATGTGGTCTCCGGCTTTCTCTTTTCCAATCTTTTCACTCCTACGTAGCCCCTTGCGCTTCAGTGGCGTTGCCACCTTGCTCGGGGTGATATGATTAAAAAAAAAAAAGATTGAAATTTGATATGAAGATTCATGGCTGGCGTCTTGAAATAACCTTTCTTTTTTGCAATCCTAGAGAGTTCTTATGAAAGGACATTACTTGGTTCCCAGTTAGGTAGTGACTTAGCTCCCTTCTTATGGCATCTGTCCTAACAGAATCTTAATTTGCTATGATTAGATTTGATCTCCTAAGATTCGGAGGTTAAAAAAATAGACCAGCTGTTGTAAATAGACAGGCTTACGGCCATATCACATTGAATACACCGGTTCTCACTCGATCACCAAAGTTAAGCAACGTTGAGCCTGGTCAGTACTTAGATAGGTGACCACTTGGGGATACCGGGTGCTGTTAGCGTTCAGTGACGGATGTGCGTTGTGGTGCAGTGGATATCGGCTCGGAAAGAGAAATCAGTGAGCTGAGTTCGAATTCCAGTTGAATACCCTGCATTCACTTGAGCACTGGTACTCTTGGGGAAGGTATTAATCCGTCACTTCCCTCCAGTTATGGGTTAAATAACAAGGGTAGGACTTGAGGACCCTGCCCTTAAAAACAAATCCCAATGAATCTTGATACTCGAAAAAGAAAAAAGTATAACTAGACACAAAACTTATATAAAAACAACAATAAATTGTTGAAAAGGAAAAAAAGGTATTACCAGCAATAAATAAATAAAAATTTAGTTGGCAATAAATGACCCGCTGAGGTTGATATGCCATAAAGACAAAACAACCAACCAAAAAAAGTAAATAGACAAGGCTTCCTGAGATGATGGCAATAGGAGTTCCATTCTTAGCAGGAGCTTGATTTTTTTTTTTTTTTTTTTTTTTTTTTTTAGTTTTTTTACAGTTTTTTTTTTTTTTTTACAGTTTTTTTTTCCTTTTTTTTCCATTTTTTTTTTTTCATTTTTTTTTTTTTAAATTTATATTCCAAGCTGTTTTCTTTTATCTGCTGCTTATGACAATTAAAGTTAAAGCAGTTAACTTGAGATGGCATTTTTTTCCCCTATCATATTATGTTGTGGGCATGCAGCATGCTCCTTTCCAGTTTTTGGGGCACAAGATTAGATCAAGGATTGAAAGGCACCTTGGACTAATCGCTGGTCATTCAGGGAAAAATTTGGACCTGGGTAACATTGTATGTTTACAAAAGATCAGCGTTGTTATATAAGTTGTTTCCAACTTCTTTGCCAATCTGTAGGCCAGAATCTATAATTTTTACATTGTGCAAGATGGATGATTTTATTATGAGGAAAGGCAACTCGGTCATTAAGCAACTGGCTACTGTTTGTTATCGAGTGAGGGATGGGAACTCACCTGTCAGTTGAAAGATGGCTGGCAGCTTTTGATTAAGTATGATGAAATTTGTTACAGCTTCTTGGGATGTGTAAATATAATCTGTTATCTTAATCTCTGGTTAATCTGACACTCTGTCTGAGTTTGGGTAAACAATTAAGTATAACGAATAAGCAGCATAAGACAATATTTTTGATGCTGATTTTCATGATAAGGCCGTCTTCTCTACCCCCATATTTCCTATTATTTGGCCATACTAGGTTAAGTACACCTGTATATGGGCCTGTCACATTCTTTCAAAATAACAAAATTTCTATCGCACATTTTTCTTCATTTGGCCATGTATTACAATTTCAGTTAATTTCACACCCAAGTTAATTTCAGTAAATATTTATATGTGCCTGCTGTATGACTGAGATAGTTGGATATTTTAAATAGAAGTCTGGGTTCAAGCCTAAGTAAAAATATATATTTTGGTTTGTTTGTTTCGAGGTTTAACTACCTATCAATCTTTATGGGGTCATTTTAAGGTCATCACCAATGATTTTTGGGTAAGGTTATTATTTTACAACATTTTTCTTTTCGTGTATCAAGATTCATTGGGATTTGTTTTTAAGAGCAGGGTCCCCAAGTCCTACCTTTGTTATTTAACCCATAACTGGAGGGAAGGGACAGATTAATACTTTTCCCAAGAGTGCTAGTGCTTAAGTGAATGCAGGGTATTCAACAGGAATTTGAACTCGGCTCACCGATTTCTCTTTCCGAGTCGATATCCACTGCACTACAATGCATATCCGTCACTAAATGCTTACAGCACCTGGTATTCCCAAGCGGTCCCCCATCTAAGTACTGACCAGGCTCAATGTTGCTTAACTTCGGTGATTGAGTGAGAAACGGTGTATTCAACATGATAGGCTGTAAGCTTCATATATTTTGGATGCTGATTTTTCAAGGTAAAACAGTTTTCCCTATCCCCCTTTTTCCTCCCTTTGGCCATGCGCCACACTAAGTTAAGTTCTGTAAATTTCTATGTGAGTATGCCTTCTAAGTGCCATATCCCTTTAGGATGTAAACAATCATGGCCCTTCACCTTTTCCTGTACCTTTTTGCACTTAATATATGTTGTCCTGTTATCTCTCCCAAACCCTGCTCTCCCATCCATTTGTTTAAGCCCGTCAATCTTGTCATGTACTGATTTTTCTTCTCTTTCTCTATCTGCCCTGTGCATATCAGATTCTCCAAACCTTACTTCCTCATTACATGTCCAAGAAACTTCAGCTGTCTCTTCCTGATGTTAAGTATAAGTTTCCTTTTCATTTTCATTCTCTCCAAAACTTTGTTATTGCTCACATGTTTGATTCATGGTATTCTCAGCATCCTTCTGTAGAGCCATATTTCTACTGCTTCGAGTCTTTCCTTCATCTTTGAGGAAATTCTCCAGCATTCACTGCCATATAAGAGGACAGACATCACATATCAGTCCAGGACTAATTTCTTCGTTTCCAACAAAATTTTCCTGTCTCTTAATACTCTACTCAGCTTCTGGAATGCGTCCTTGGCCATGACTCTACATCTTCAGATTTCAGTGTCCCACTTTCCATCTTCTAGTTGGGTATTTCAAATAAACTCTGGGCGGACCTGAAGTAGACGACCACCACCTTTAAATTTGTTGTTTTTCATTTTTTTTTCTTTTTACTTTTTTCAGTGCAATCTTATTGATTAAATCCTAAACTTTCTGATTGACAAAAAAGTTTGTAAAAATTTCAACATTTAAACAATTTTAGAGTGGGGGGGGGCTTAGTTTTTCAAGCAACCTTATAGTAAATCAGTCCTGTGCCGTTAACTTTTTTGCTTGCGCATATTCAACAACTGAATTATTTGTGAAATGTTTGAATAAAGCCATTCTTGGAGTTTCCGAGGAAGATGCCATCATAAGAACTGAAGAAAACTTGAAAAAGACCAAAACAAGAGTAACAACTCATCCCAAAAAAGAACAAAACAAAGTGACCCCAACGCACGTGGTTTCAAAATGGAGGATTGATTTACTATAACATATGAGAAACTGATACCCCTCTAAAATTGTTTAAATATTGAAATTTTTTCACGTTTCTTTTGATAATCGGAAACTTTATGTAATAATCGATAAGACTGTGCTGAAAAAAATAAAAAATAAAAATGAAAAACAATAAATTTAAAGGTGGTGGTAGTCTTCTTCGGGTTCGCCTAAGTCGATGTTAAAGCTTAAATAAAAGCCGTGATTTTCTGCTTGGCAGGACAGACACATGAGAGGTCTGCTTAAACAATGAAAAGCAGCACAAAAATAAAAAAATACCAGAACTTTCTTTTCTCCTTCCCATTTCATTTTCTGATGAAGCTGAAATAAAAGTGAAACATGTTCAATTTCTCAAAGTCATCAAGAGAGTTCACTATATAGAAATTGGTGAATTAGTGATTTAATGGATGTGCGTTATGGTGCAGTGGATATCGACTCAGAACGACAAATCGGGCTATCGAGTTCAAATTCCAGCTGAATTCCTTGCATTCACTTACGCACAAATACCCTTGGGAAAGGTATTAATCCATCTCTTCCCTCCAGTTATGGGTTAAATAATAAGACAGATTGGGTTTTATAGACTTGGCTGGCAACCAGTTTATGGCAGAAAGCAATGGCAACCTACTGCAGGATAATCTTTTGCCCAGTCAGTCATGTCTCTTTTGAGACATGATCACCCAAAGGGTATATCATGTTTGGTACTTAACTGACTGAAGATAATAGTTGAAAACTACTGGGCATAAAGTGGGTGATTGGTTTTCTGTTGTTATGAAGTAATAGACTGATTACCCGTTAATTACTAATTATTAATACAATCCATCTCTTCTCCCTTCAGCTATAGTTTAAATAGCAGGATAGAAAATCTTCTTCCCAGTCAGTCATGTCTCTTTCGAGACATGATCGCCCAAAAGCATATATCATATATGGCACTTAACTGACTGAATGAAGATAACAGTTGGAAACATAAGTAAAGCTTCTACTGGGCATATTGATGTGCAGAAGCCCAACTACTAAGGTAGCAATATATTTCTTGCACAAAATCTTTGAACGGTTTGGCATACCTGATTCCACTGTGTCAGATAAGACCTAGTTCATATTTAGTGAATTCAAGTTATTCTGCATGTCCTTACAAATACAACATATTACAATGTCCCCGTATCATCCAAGATAGAACAGACAAGCAGAATGCTTTGTTGACTTGTTCAAAAAGTCTATGAAAAAATTGGAAGAGGAGGATGAGAAAATGCTTCAGCAATTTCTGAGGGTTTTCAGAAATATGTCAAATCTTAAAACTAGATCTGGAATGTCACCAGCAGAATTGACGTTTGCCAGAAAAATTAAGTCTATATTCAACAAAATACTACTTGAATGTAAGGCGAAAACATCAAGGATTATTCCTGTAAATAATTATTTTAACCCAGAAGAAAAGATGTACCAAAAGTGAAAAGAATTTGGAAAAGATGGCATGGTAAAAAAAAAAAGGATTGTTCCGAATGACTTAAATGGTGCAAGGACCAATGTGGGAGTATAAACGTCACCTGAACCAGTTAAGATATAAACACCCGGATTTGGAAAGTCCCTGGCGAGAAGCACCCATGGAAGTATTATACAATATGTTAAACATATTTATGCCACCAAGAATTATTGAACCGCAGCAGTATGGCAAAAGAAAAAGAACTACTACAGAATTTTTAAGTGTGGAACCAACACTAAAAAACATACAGACACCAAAGGATAGACTCCAGAAGGAGTCAGCTCAAAAAGGGAGGTGTTATGTCGGAAGAGAGTGTTGATATCAACATGTTTGGTCAAACACGGATCTCCAGGCAACAAACATAACTGTTGAATGAATTAAGCTACTGGGATCACATGATCATAATGTTACGAGGATGCATTTATATATCAAATAATAATAATTTCTAAAAAGTTGTAGTAAGGGATTCTATTGAGTCCTACGTGTTATTCCAAAAAAGTTTTAATTCATGAAGTAGTCGTAAAAATAAGGAAATTAGAAATAGAATATTTGGAAGATGCCAGAATGTTCCAGTAAAATCTAGAGAGTTCTAGAAATATGAAAATTAGGCGTTAGCCCCTATAAAAATAGGTTTTGGGCAGTGAGTAGTTAGTTGTTACCAGGGTTTGCTGATATTATTGACTCCGGTTATGATTCAAGGATTTATATCCAGCCGAAAGAATCTATAAGAAGTTGCCAACCAACTAAGACCTGAAAGAGAACCTCATGGAACTATATGGGTCAATACATATTTTTGACTCTTTCATTGACCATACTTAAAATTATTCTTTATATACTCATTTGAGGATTTCCAAAAAGTATAGCACTTAATTTCCTTGCCAACTTAACTGGGTAAAGATACTTGACTCCTTACCTTCCCTTTCTCTCCTCGTGACACTTGCCAGTAGTAAACTCTATGTTTCTTGTTTTGAATGCAACAAAAATTGTATATTTGCAAATATTTTATTTGGTGTGTTTTGTAAATTAAATATTTGTCTGTGATTTATCTCTGGGTTTTGGTCAATCATTTTTTTTTTTCCTTTTGTTACACTTAACACATAACAATAAGTATTTAGTATATAAAGCGTCTAGACAGAAGTCTGAAGGTATTCTGTGTATTGCATCATTCTGGTGTTGTACGCCATTGAAGAGTTTGTTTCTGAGTGAATTACTTGAGAGAATTATTTTGTGCTATTTGAAGGACTCATTTAGTTGGTTGACTTCACGCAAAAATAACAAAATATTATAACTCGCTCATAACAAGTTACCAAAAGTTCTCTTCAGAATAGCATAACTAAAACTAACATTATAAAAGAATTCAACTAAGAATTCGAACTCGGCTCTTTGTGCTGATATCGATTGTATCACAATCAGTCAGTTGAGTGCCATACGTGATACACGTGTGGGCAATCATGTCTCTGTCAAGACATGACTGACTGAGCAGAAGATTATCCCGCAGTAGGTTGCCATTGCTTTCTGCGGTAGACTGGTTGCCGACCAAGGCTATAGAACCCAATCTGTCCTGTTATTTAACCCATAACTGGAGGGAAGAGACGGATTAATACCTTTCCCAAGGGTATTTGCATGTAAGTGAATGCAAGGAATTCAGCTGGAATTCGAAATCGGCTCCCCGATTTCTCGTTTCAAGCCGATATCCAATGCACCACAATGCACATCCGCTGTACCACAATGCCTATCCTAAATTGTAATACTTGTTTGATTTTGTAATTTGTATGTTGAACTGTCTTGTTTGTTAACAATCCTGTGTGTTTAAATCTATGTATGCCTTAAAATTAGTCTAATGTTTCATAATTCTGTTCATTTTTTTTTTAAAACAGGACAAAGGGGATGATTCCTTTTGCCAACCTTAAAATCTACTTTTAATTATAAAAATAAAGATTCAGCATTAATTGTATCCACACATCCCTTTTATTATTTACTAGCAGTATAACCTGGCATTGCTCGGGTGTAATGAAAGCTTTAAAACTAATCCATGGTTCTGGAGCTCAGACTCAGTCTAAAGAATATTTGTGTGAAGTTTGGTGAGAATCGGATAAAAATTGTGGATTTATATAAAGGACATACAGACAGATAAACAGACACACACACAAACATCTTGCCTTTTATATATATATATATATATATTATCGATTTTCTGCACTATTGTAAGAACTGCAACCTTGAAACTTCTGACTATCGTTTCTTATGTCTTTGTCTATGAGTGTATCAAATTTGATTAAAATCGGACCACTCCTATAAGCCGATTTTTTCGATTACCGATATTTATCGGGGGTACCTCGACACAAAACCTAGCTAAGATTACTCGCAGACGCTTATAGTACAACTGTGTAAATTTTCAAGAAAATCAGTTCAGCCGTTTCGGAGTCTATAGGTAACGGGCACACACACACACACACACACAAAGTTCCATTTATAAATAAGTTTAGATTATGTGAACTGTTTGTCAATGATTGTCCTAGCAGAAAGTCACAAGTCATCATGACCAAGGTTTTGAGCATACTGGCATTGTTCAAACTGTTGAGATGATTCATTATCTCTCAAACTGTAAATAAGATCTGCTCAGCATAGTTGCAGTATAGACTACAGGTTGGCCTCTGTGGGTGTTGAATAAACACATGTAGCTGAGCAGGTGTCTACAATGAGGATTAGCTAGCTGTTCCAGCAAATGGGCCAGCCGTTATACCAATGAATTA
This sequence comes from Ascarosepion bandense, assembly GCA_037127315.1. NCBI lineage: Eukaryota > Metazoa > Mollusca > Cephalopoda > Sepiida > Sepiidae > Ascarosepion > Ascarosepion bandense. The sequence goes on from JBBBDQ010001648.1 coordinate 3,258,652, forward strand.
TTATTTATTTGTTTTATTACTGTTGTTAATTATTGCTCCCATATTTTTAAATTTTTTCTTGTACCATTTTTTTCTATTTTCAGCCAAGAAAGGTATTCTACGGGACAAACGTGAATTTTGGGGAGTATTAGAAATCATTGAGAAATTTGCACCTGAAGCTGCTGAGATTACGACCAGTGTGAGAGACATGCCGAACATCAAGTGAGTTTCAGGGAACTTTTTCAAATTGTTTCTCCAACAGATGGTCATCCTGGACATGGCAATAAACTAAATCTGGCAGTAAGGCCTCTGTTTGGGAGATTGAAGGTTTTGTGGAGTGTGGAGCCACCTCTTAATTGCTGTTGTTCCCAGGTCCATCATGACCCATGGCTGTAGCACCTGTTAGGGTCTCAGCTACTGGCAAATAATGAGCCCCCAAACAAAATTCAAAAGACTAGGAAAATATAAAAATACATTTTTATAGAAAAAATACCAGGTGTATTGTTGTTATTTTTATTATAAAAATGGACATTTTTTAAAAATTACCAACAATATATTTTTGTACCAGCAATTAATTTTCATTAAAAAAAATTTGCAACAATACATTTTTTATAAAAATGCAAATTAACAACAATACATTTTTTTATAAAAAATCAAATTAGCAACAATCAGTCAGTCAGTTAAGTGCCATACGTGATACATGCTTGGGCGATCATGTCTCGAAAGAGACATGACTGACTGGGCAGAAGATTATCCCGCAGTAGGTTGCCATTGCTTTCTGTGGTAGACTGGTTGCCAACCAAGGCTATGGAACCCAGTCTGTCCTATTATTTAACCCATAACTGGAGGGAAGAGATGGATTAATACCTTTTCCAAGGGTATTTGCACGTAAGTGAATATAATGGATTCAACTGGAATTCGAACTCGGCTCCCTGGTTTCTCATTCCGAGCCGATATCCACTGTACCACAACGCACATCCGCAGCAATATATTTTTTATCTAAAAATGCTAATTAGGAACAATCCTTTTTCATGAAAATACAACTTAGCAACAATGCATTTTTACAGTAACATTAGCAACAAAACATTTTCTAGCAAAGATCAGTGGTAAATGTGGAACTCTAAAAGTGGTGTGACTACTTAGGGGCCAAGATTTTTCTGAGGAGGAGGAGGGGTGCAAATTCAAGCAACGTCTTCATTTTCATACTCCACCACTATCATATACACAACTTAGGAATGGGTTTGAGTATAAGTATGTTACTTCACTAAATTAAGCAATACCTTTTCATTCATAGTATTGGAGTTCTAATCTATTCTTGCCATATTTTCCACTCTCAAGCTGTTGGAACATAAGAGGTTAATTTAAAAACAAAATAAAAGGTTAATACTAACTAGCAGAACTCTAGCGAAGAAAACAGCGACTTACCTCGTCAAACCAAGTGACAGCGCGTCGCGTTAATACTACGACGTAAAATGCAGCGAAAAAGAAAATTACATACCCAAAACAAGTCCGCCGCAGGAGTCGCTATGGGAGTGTATGCAAATCTTTGGCATCCTCTCTGTGTTGTTGGCCAATGGAAAAAATTGATCGGCCGATAAAAGCAGTCGTTCTCGAAGCGAAGAGGAGGTTTAACTGGTTAGGTGGATAGCAGTTGGCGAGATTGGACCGGCGAGTTGAATTGTCAGCATTTTTCTTTTTCTGGTGCGAAATTCGAGCAATTTGCGAGAGAATATTTTCTACAAGAACTCTATGATTTGTCTGCTCTGATTTTTTTTTTTTCTCTACAAAATTTTTTTGAAGCACAAAAAATAAATGCAAAAAAAAATAAATGCGAAAATAAAATAATGTAAAAAAATCAATCAAAATGCTGTGAGCACCACAGCTGTAGAAAAATCAGCTAAAAAATTAATTTATGTTTTCAGCTGAGTCTAACCATACGATCAAGAAGCTACTTAAATGGTTGGAGATTGTAGCTATCAGGAAAACAAGTAAACAGAAGGGAATTCCACAGGTAGAGAGTGCAAAAAAAAATTGTTGGAGTAGAAATGGCAGTTACATTTAACTATTTCAATGGTAAAAGAGTGGGACCTAAATGCCCATCTAGTAGCACATTTAAATTCATGTGGACAGGGCAACAAGGAAAAAAGTTCAGCTGAACAGATGCCATGAAAATATTTGTAGAAAAGACAGAGGGAAAAATGGTGATGTATAATAATAATAAATATCGATTTGTTCCTCCCCATATTTTAGTTTTGTTATTTTAGATTTTTATTACCTCTGTTTTATTAACATCAGCAGTCAAGCTTAAGAGTGGAAAAGAGGGCAAGAATAGATTAGAACTCCACTACTATGAATGAAAAGTCATTCCGTTTAATTTAGTGAAGTAATTTCCACTCTTAAGCTGTTAGAACACAAAAGAGGTTAATTTCAAAACAAAATCAAAGGTCTTCATACTAACGTCAGTACTAGCAAAACAGTGTGATTTGTCTGCTCTCATTTTTTTCCTGTACAAAACTTTTTTGAAGCACAAAAAATAAATGCACAAAAAAAACTAAATGCAAAAATGAAATAAATTCAATTAAATCAATCAAAATGCTGTGGGCACCACTGCTGTTCAAAAATCAGTTTAAAAAATTAATTTATGTTTTTGGCAAAGTCTAACCATACGATCAAGAAGCTACTTTGAAATATGGAAATAATGTAAATAATATCATTTCTCAATGACTCTATGACTATTAATTTTTTTTTCCTTCCTTAAAACATATTTGTTTCTATCTATCTGGTTGTTTTATTTTGTTTGTTTTTCTTTCAAACTGTTCTTTGTATGTGTCCTTAAAAAGCTAAATGGAAAAGAAAATGCAGATAGAAAAGTGCTGAAGATCAAATCTTAGACTGATGAGTTTCATATATATTTTGAAGCTTATAAAAGTGGGTGGGGAGGCAATTAAGAGGCCAGCCAAAATGGGTGGGGAATCTCGCCCCTGTAGAATGACCGCTAGCAGCAATACGTTTTTATCATAAAATTGCAAATGGCATACATGGTCGAAAATGGAAAAGAATTGAAATATACAGTTTGCTATGATTAATCTCATTTCTTGTCAGGAGAACAGATTTTCACTTCTTGTTTAATTTCATAGGATTATTTAGTAAAAAAAAATCAGTTAAGTAATTTAATCATGAAATAAGGTCATTCTTTTGAATTAATGATAAAGTTTGAATTTTTCTACTTAGATTTCGGCATTCAACAAAGCCCATGAGTTGATAGGCTACTAAACTTAAACAACAAAACCAATCCAACAAGCAGAGAGCAAAATGAATGTTGGTATTGCTTAGTTTGCAGTGAGCCTTGATAGTCGCATAATAAAGCATGATGAAAAAGATCTTCTCAATCATTATTTACCTTTTTACCTATTTTATTTACGATGGGATGAGTAATAACTATGTTTTGTGTAGGTAGCCTGAAGGGAATATTGAACTGAATTCTTTATTCAATTTATGAAAGTAGATTTTTCATGTCTATGTCTAGGGAGATCTCTTTCAGAATTGCTCAGTTATTGCATGCCCAGTTTCCACTGACTACAAGTACACACTGCTCGGGCCAGAGATTGAACTCAAATACTATGTCACCAAATCTGCAAACTGTTGTGGATTCTGGTTGAGAAACCACACAAAATAATAAATAACAAAAACAGATATGGAGATAGGAAATGTAAGTTATATTGAACAAAAATATACAAACTGGAACACGGGTTAGTCAATTCAGGAATACTTTTAGAAATTAATATCTACAGTCTTGCAGTGAAATAGTAGGTCCGAGTAATGAGTCTATATTGAAACAATCCAATGTACTCTTTACAACTACTCAATTCCTGCCATTCTCTGTATAGGCAGGATTATATGTACGCATCATACTTAAAGAGTTGATCTAATGAAACAGTTTCAGGAATAATTAATATAATTTCTTATTTTAATAATAAATTCTTTTTAATTTTCAGAACACCATTGGGCAGAGCACGGGCTTGGCTTCGCCTGGCATTGATGCAGAAAACATTGGCAGATTATTTCAAATTGATCATAGAGAAGAAAGATGATATACTTTGGTAAGTGATGCATAAAATCTGCCTTTCATTTCCTTTTTAATAACAACTGGTTGCATCTAACTGATGTCCTTCATTCTAATATTATGGGTCCCCACTCGATTGGCTTACAACACAAATGTAGTCAAGTGGACTATAAATAATTTTATCTGAGCCTGGCATGCTGGTAGTTTTATGACAACCAACAGTAAAATTTGTATACAAGATCTCCAAATCAAACATATGCTCTCTACAAGTAGAAAAAATAAAATAAAATGAAAACTTTCAGGATCAAGTGCCATTAAGCCAGAAGATAAAGAATTTCAGTTTTGGGCTTATATAATCAAGCCACATTCCACATAAAGATCAGACAGCCAGTGTGGTAGTTACAATCACAAGCTGTCTGTCATTTTTTTTTTTTTAATGTTCATCCTGTAATGATGCTAGGATATATATATATATTCCATTTGTAAATGAGTTATTACGCAACCTAGGTTTCTACCATGAATGGTGTCTTCAGGTGATTTGCAATAACTGATTTGACTATTTACTGTTTGTTAGTTTTTTTGGTTTTTTTTTTGAGAACACTCACATAACGGTGGGTTTTTTTAACACTCACGTGGCTGGCAATTTTTGACTGTGCAGTTTTTAAAATTCCAAGAAATTATGTTTTCATCTATGGTTGTATGAACCTAAAAGGTACTTTCTAGTATGGTTACACTTAGTCATAATTTTCGTTCTTTCATTCAGTAGTTTGTTTTAGTTTGGGAATAGCATAATCGCTAACTTTTCTTCCTGACACAATTTACATATTTTTCCAATGTTGTAAGGCTTGGCTGTTTTTACTATACCCTACGTTATGTCTGGGTCTTTTCCATATTTTGATTTCAATTTCCACACGTGGCTAGCCAAATTTGTACAGTTTTTGAAGTTTTCTATTTTGAATGTAGACTTGTGATTAAACCATCTGGTCTTAAAGGTGTCTTTGGTTAATCCCAAATATATTTCATTTTTAATTTTATTTTGGCCATGGCATAACTCGAAGTTTCATGCATTATGCCATGCTTCCATCAGGTACATATTTCAAACTGACAGATTTGAATTTAAGTTCACTCAATGTTCATGCGAATTGAATCTTATAAAGTTAAGTTACTGCTTTTTTAATAACAAGCATAAAAATTTAAATATTCTAAGGTTACATGTAGATAAAAATTTAAAATAAAAATTAAAATAAAAAATATTAAAATAATAAAATGCAGGGAGAAGAAATCAAAGGGGCGTAAATCATGAGACTTTAGAATATAAATTTTCAAATACTACATCTAGATAAAAAATATAGAGTAAAATAAAAATGAAAAGAAAAATTAAGAAGCAAAATTTGGAATTAAAAATTAAACAATGTAGGGAGCAAAAATAAAAGGAGTTTAATTCATAATTGTTAAAAGTAATATTGCGGGTGGGGGTGGGAAAGAAAGAAATAGGCAAACGTAAAGAGGAATCTATATCAATCTGGGACTAAGAATTTAAGTATTATTTTCTATGATAGCATGTGGTCATTAAATCCCTTTTTTATTAAGCAAATTAGGATTATTGATTTAGTTTAAGATGACAAGTTTTTCTAAAAGGCATAGATTACATTTATCTTCATTGCCATTGTAAGTTTTGGATTTAGCTATGATATTCCAGGAAATAATTTTGTTGTTGTTGTGTAATTTCCACTAATGTATAGATGAAGCAGTACTTTTGTTGTATTTACTGTTGTTTAACGACAACATATGGTTGTTGAATCTTATCTTCCACCAGTTAGAAGTACTTCCAAAGTAAAATTTAACATCATTATCATCTGAATGTATTCAAGCTCTATAAATAATAATTTCGGACATACATTGGCCATTCAAAGGGCAGGTTTTATTTTTTTCAGCAGTTTCAATTATTTTTAGAAGGGTCATTTTTTATATTAGTTGGGTGACGGATGTTGTTTATGTGGGTCAAATATTTATTTGATATCGTTTTATGCTGTGAAATATGTTTATCTATGTTTTAATGCAACTATAACTGACTTTAAGATTTTGTTGAAGATTTTTTTTAGTGTGGGTGACTGGTAGAAATGTTTGTGAATTAAGTTAAGGAAAAGTTTACCAATGTTAGTTTGGACATTACAACTGAGGGGTGGGTTAAACCAAATAATGTCACATTTATGGGATTTCTGCTTATTTCTGCCTACCTTGTTTTTAATGGCAGATTCTAAACTAGTGTTAGTTTACTTTTTTTTTTAAGCATTAATGTATTTAATTTTAGAATTGGTAAAACATTTCCTTATTGCTAGAGTTGGTACTTAAACAAAATTGAATAGATTTGTGTGGAGGTTGTTGTTGATTCTTTGGGGGTGATTTGATTCTCAGTTGGTGTATGTGTGGGTGTGAAGATAATAAAGTTTTTTTTGTTAAAAAAAAATTTGGCTGAGCAGTTACCTTCCCCCCTACCTACCACTACTAATTCAGTGGTCAAACCACATACCTCCCACTACCATGGAAGAAATTACTACTAAGATTCCACTAGCTTAACCCTATAAAAGCCAATATCCCACATTCCCTTTCTTTACCATTCTGAGGTTAGAATTAGATTAGATATCCCAAACTGCCCTAGCTGATTGTGTGAAATTTTTTTCACTTTCCTTGTTATTTCAACTGCATCTTCCACCTTATCTACCTTTCAGCCAATCTGGCTCTCGACTGCTTGGCTGGGTTTATCTTATGGTCATTAATTAAAAATTATCTTTTCTAATTTTGCTTATGCAAAGTTTTCTAACTTGATCTATTTCATTTCATACAAATGACTTTTTTTAGTCAGCCATTTCATTTTCATTATCAAATGACTTTTTTAGTCAGCCATTTTCTCAATTCTGTCAGTGTCATTAATTTCTTTAATCACAAAGAAACTTTGTTCTCAAGTCTTGGTCACAGTAAGAATCCCATTTCGTTTTATTTACTTGCGTTTTCATAACCAGTAATCTTAGAGCAATGTCATCAATCAACTCTCAGCCTAAAAGCGCATGGCTTTTTGTGATAATATTGTTATCCCGTGGGTAATTTATTCTGGTTTTAGAGAATCAAACTCTTTTTGAAAAGAGAAATCTTCCTTCTTTCTCTCAGTATGTCCATCGTTCTGTTCATTAACCTTTTCTCTCCATTCATCAGCACCAAATAGTGTTACATTTATAATCTGTAGTTTTTGTTTGTTTATATTTATAATCTGTGTCAGCACATTAACAAGTCTTATGAAAAACAATATTTCTTTTTCAACATAATATCCTTCTTTGTTGATGCATTTAATTCACTGGTGAAAATTTAATTCTAGATTGTATACCTGTACTAAGTGAATAGACTTTTGGATATGTTGAGGTGTGTCAGAAAAAATGTTTTGGCCATTTTCCATATTTTGATGATTGGTTTCGTGGGATCAACATAACTAAACAGCCTATCAGAAGGGATTTTACTGTCCATATGTGAACAGACACTCTTCTCTGGAGTTACACTTTTGGATTTGAAACCCCATTAATTAACTTGTATATTGTTTGACCGTTGCATTAGATTCTTGAATAGATTCTTCACATTTTGTACATATTTTCTTGGCAAAATCTTACATCCCAAAATGTTGTTTTTCTCTACCCCTTTAGCTCATTGCAACATCTGTTTTTTTTTTTTAAATGCTAAAGCTATTGAAATGTTATGGATGAGATTAAGGAGAATATTAAATTTAACTAATGCTGATTTTAAATAAAAAAATGGACTTTGCAGATTGTTTTTAAAAATGGGAAAGAATGCTGGAATATATTTGCATTACTTGAAGGCTAGAACATTGAAGAGGACTAAGACATAATTGCCCTAGGTAGACAATTTTTGTTAAAATTAAATGGATGAATATCTTCCAGATAGCTATTGTAATTTTTTTTTTTTTTTTAGCTCTAATATATTTTATAAAAATAAGAAAATATTCCATCCAGGCAATTTTGATATTTACTGAATAATTTTGATAATATTCCTCTTTGTCATTTTTTGACTGGTTTATTTTTCAACCTTCATTGGATTTTAAAAACATTATTTATTCCAATATTGGATATTTTATTTGTCTTATTTTATTTTTACTCCTAAATTCTACTTTTTGGGTTTTTTCCAGTGAGTTCTATGAACGCGGTGCCATTATGATGGAGGATGAAGGAATGGTAATAGCTGGACTCTTAGTTGGCCTTAATGTGATTGATTGCAACTTGTGTATCAAGGAAGAAGATCTTGACCAGCCTGTGAGTACCTTGAACGAATTTTGCTATTTTTTGGCCAAATAGCTTCTTCTGCCTGATTGCAACCAGTTATGACAGAATGAAAACCTTGTTAAGTCTTCTGAAAAGGGCCAATACATTTTCTTTACTTCTTCAGCAAATATAGATTATTTATGTCATTTACAGTTAGAGAGAGACAGAGATTGATATGATAAACAAATGGGAAGAGATAGGACAAGAAAGAGAGAAAGAGATAAATAGGACTAGGTGAAAAGAGAGATAAATAGGACAAGAAGGGAGAGAAAGAGATAATAAAGACAAAGGGGTGAGAGAGAGATAATAAAGAGAAAGTGGTGAGAGAAATAATAAAGGCAAAGAGATGAGAAAGATAATAATGAAAAAGGGGTTAGAGAGATAATAAAGACGAGGGGTGAGAGAGATAATAAAAACAAGGGGATGAGAGAGACAATAAAGACAAAGGAGTGACAGAGAGAGATAATAAAGACAAGGGGGTGAGAGAGAAAGAGATATTAAAGACAAAAGGGTGAGAAAGAGATAATAAATATAGGGGGGTGAGAGAAAGATAACAAAGAAAAGGGACTGAGAGAGATAACAAAGACAAGGAGGGTGAGAGAGAGATAACAAAGACAAGGAGGGTGAGAGAGAGATAACAAAGACAAGGAGGGTGAGAGAGAGATAACAAAGACAAGGGGGGTGAGAGAGAGATAACAAAGACAAGGGGGGTGAGAGAGAGATAACAAAGACAAGGGGGGTGAGAGAGAGATAACAAAGACAAGGGGGGTGAGAGAGAGATAACAAAGACAAGGGGGGTGAGAGAGAGATAACAAAGACAAGGGGGGTGAGAGAGAGATAACAAAGACAAGGGGGGTGAGAGAGAGATAACAAAGACAAGGGGGGTGAGAGAGAGATAACAAAGACAAGGGGGGGTGAGAGAGAGATAACAAAGACAAGGGGGGGTGAGAGAGAGATAACAAAGACAAGGGGGGGTGAGAGAGAGATAACAAAGACAAGGGGGGGTGAGAGAGAGATAACAAAGACAAGGGGGGGTGGGTGAGAGAGAGATAACAAAGACAAGGGGGGGTGAGAGAGAGATAACAAAGACAAGGGGGGGTGAGAGAGAGATAACAAAGACAAGGGGGGGTGAGAGAGAGATAACAAAGACAAGGGGGGGTGAGAGAGAGATAACAAAGACAAGGGGGGGTGAGAGAGAGATAACAAAGACAAGGGGGGGTGAGAGAGAGATAACAAAGACAAGGGGGGGGTGAGAGAGAGATAACAAAGACAGGGGGGGGGGGTGAGAGAGAGATAACAAAGACAAGGGGGGGTGAGAGAGAGATAACAAAGACAAGGGGGGGGTGAGAGAGAGATAACAAAGACAAGGGGGGGTGAGAGAGAGATAACAAAGACAAGGGGGGGGTGAGAGAGAGATAACAAAGACAAGGGGGGGTGAGAGAGAGATAACAAAGACAAGGGGGGGGTGAGAGAGAGATAACAAAGACAAGGGGGGTGAGAGAGAGATAACAAAGACAAGGGGGGGGGGTGAGAGAGATAACAAAGACAAGGGGGGGTGAGAGAGAGATAACAAAGACAAGGGGGGGTGAGAGAGATAACAAAGACAGGGGGGGTGAGAGAGAGATAACAAAGACAAGGGGGGGGGTGAGAGAGAGGTAACAAAGACAAGGGGGGTGAGAGAGAGGTAACAAAGACAAGGGGGGTGAGAGAGAGATAACAAAGACAAGGGGGGTGAGAGAGAGATAACAAAGACAAGGGGGGTGAGAGAGAGATAACAAAGACAAGGGGGGTGAGAGAGAGATAACAAAGACAAGGGGGGTGAGAGAGAGATAACAAAGACAAGGGGGGTGAGAGAGAGATAACAAAGACAAGGGGGGTGAGAGAGAGATAACAAAGACAAGGGGGGTGAGAGAGAGATAACAAAGACAAGGGGGGTGAGAGAGAGATAACAAAGACAAGGGGCTAAGAGAGATAGGTCAAGAAAAGTTGGTAGATAGAGATAGGACAAGAAAAGTTGGTAGATAGAGATAGGACAAGAAACAGGGGTGGAGAGAGAGATAGGAACAAGAAAAGGGGTTTGGCTTGCTTTATGGCATATCATCTCCTCTATGACTCATTTAATGATGAAATTTTATTTTCTTGTTGGGGTTTTTTTTTTTTTTTTTTTTTTTTTTTTTTTTTTTTTTGTTAATAATTGCTGGTAATTTTTTATAATTTATTTTTATATTTTCATGTTTTGACACCAGTTTGGAGGTTCACTATTTGTTAGTAGCTGGGACCCTAATGAGTGCTAACACCCTGGGTCAGAGTGAACCTGAGAACAGCATCAATTAAGTGGTGGTTACATGCTCTTCAAATCTTCCCCCTCAGAGGTCTTGTTGCCAGATGTATTTTATCATCCTACCCAAAATGGGGATGTGCATGGTGGTCCAGTGAATTTCGGCTCCGAACGAGAAATCGAAGAGCCGAGTTCGAATTCCAGCTGAATTCCATTGCATTCACTTACATACAAATACCCTTGGGAAAGGTATTAATCCATCTCTTCCTTGTAGTTATGGGTTAAATAACAGGACAGATTGGGTTCTATAGCCTTGGCTGGCGACCAGTCTACCGCAGAAAGCAATGGCAACCTACTGCGGGATAATCTTCTGCCCAGTCAGTCATGTCCCTTTTGAGACATGATCGCCCAAGCGTGTTTCACGTATGGCACTTAACTGACTGACCCAGAATGAAAGAAATGGGGGGGAATGGAAAAGAAAGGAGGAAAGTAATAGAAAAATACAGGGAGAAATAGATTTGAGAAGAAAGGTAAAGAGAGAGAGATAGAGCAAGAAAGGTATAGAAAATGAAAAGGAGAGAGAGAGAGAGATTGGAAAATAGAGTGTAAGAGGAGTCTTTAGGGTTGTCGGTATAGACTTGAATGCCCCACTGATAAGTGGAACAGTATAATGTCCCACACAGTGTACTTCTTAAGCTTGCTAATATTTTGACTTTGATAATACGGTCACCAGGAACTGTTACATCGATGAGAAGATTTTTCTTTACTTTTTTTGGTTGTCTTGACAATGCGGTCTTATTATTCAGATGTATAGAAAGATGCAAATTACATTTTCCAAACTAATTTGAGTGACTTTAAAATGAAACCAAACTCTGCTTCTCTATTTCCAGATGGGTGTCATAGATTTTAGCTTATATTTGAGAGATAACAAAGTGCCGATGGAAATGCCTGACTCTGAGAGGTGAGTGATGTTTGCCTCTTGTTGTTAAAAAAAAACTTTCAGATTTTAATTGTTTTCTTTAAGTTATGCTTGAGAGTTAGTCTGATGACTAACAAAAAAAAGGTTTTATTTTGGAAGAGTCGTCAGAGCTGAAGAGAAAACTTGTGGTAACAAAAAATTGACTCTGCAGAAGGATGCTGAGAATGCTATGGATGGAGCACAGAGGCAATAAGAGAGTTTTAAGAAAAATGGAATCTGTTATATCTGGTATATTTTGCAGTTTCAGTACTCGAAACACGATACACTGTTACACATGACGTGATTGAGTGATGACAATTATCGGCTTAGCACTTAAATACAACTCGGCTAATTTGCATAGAATACCACAGGAAACAAAAGGACACATTTAGAACCAGAAAAAGACAGTTGAAATTTCTAGGACATATAAGGAAAAAGGGCTTGGAGAATTTGACACTCACAAGTCATGTTGAAGGAAAGAGTGCCTCTTGTTATAAAGTTGCAGATTTCACTTGTTGATGTTTGGGAGTTAGGCTGATGACTGACAAAAGAAAGCTGTATTTTTTTATTTTTTTTTTCACCTTCAAAGCACGGTCACTCGTTCAGATTTGTTTCTTGTAATGTATCTACCAAATTTTGTTCCTGAACTGTAAATGAAACAATTTCTCAAGAAATAACGGATTTTATTTTTAATCTAACATTGTTTTCAGCAGATGCCCATATTTGAATAGACGCTCTGTTCATTTCAAACAGTATTTTATTTTGCTAACCAGTCTGCATACAAGAGAAAACTTAATAAAGAAAATGAGTTCTCCAGCAGTGGAACATCTCAAATTTAAGTCGTTATTCAATAAAGCATCTATTCAAATACGAGTATTTATTCCAAGGCAAAACATCTACTCAAATACGAGTATAAGCACATTTGATCAAATATAAAGCATCTACTCAAATCCAAGTATAAAAGCATGTACTTGAATATAAAGCATGTACTTGAATATAAAGCATCTACTTGAATATAAAGTATTCGCTCAAATAAAAGTATAAAAGTGTCTCCTGAAATAAAAGCATAAAAGTGTCTCCTGAAATATGAAGTGTCTATTAAAATTAATATTTGAAGTAATATTGATATGTCAGATGAAATAAATTAATTAAAATGCATTAATTCTTTAGAAATTGTTTTGTTTGTTTTGAGCAAAAATCTGAACGAGTAACTTTAAAGGTAATACAGAACCTGACTTTCTTCTGAAACTCTTTGTGCAAAATATCTTCAAGAGTTAGACAAAATTTAAGAAAATAAAACAAATGTTTTAAAGTATTTGAAAAAGGATTAAGTATTAATTTTTTAATGTATAAATGTAGTTTTCAATATATGAAAAGAATTGTATTGTTTAAAAATGTGTATTCAGTATTTTAAAAATATATACAAAATTGTTTAGTGATATATTAGGAGAATGAATGACAAAACGGAAACAAATTTGGGCACATTTCATTCTTTAAGACTTCATTGGACTTGAATGATGTCTTCGTTAACGTGGCTACATGTGCACATGAAGAGGTGGGGAACACTGAAATTGTAAACTTTTAAATTTGAGTAACATTTTTCAAATCAAAACTATGGTAGGTCTCATTACGATGATCAACTCATGCCTTGAGTGCATTGCTTTGCAAATGATCACTTTTGTGTTCAGATAAGTTTTTATTTAAATTCTTCATGGTTTCTCCGATATATATATACCTTGTGGCAATTATTATAGACAATAGTAATTTCTTCCTCAAAGTTCTAGCATATTATTGTTTTGTTCTCCCATGTGCTCACACACACACATATGTGTATGTTATATATTATGCTCTCATTACGATTGAGCTCTCTAGAGAAGAAAGTTTCCACTTCTGTGATATATGCGTTACTCTTCAAAAATGAATTGAGTTCTTTCAGTGACTGGCTTGTGCATACACTGCTTATATACAACATTAAAATTTCCCTTCTGATTTCATGCACCTATGGCTTAGGGGGTAGCGACTCTGATTAACACCAAATCGGTTAAGTTTCAATCCTGGCCAGAAGCAAGTGGATGTGTCTAGCCATGCTGATGAGCTGGGATACAGTGAAACATGCTTGTATGTGCATGACTAATATATATATATATATATATATATATATATTTGTTATGAGGGTGTATTTATATATAAAAATAATAATAATAATAATGGCCAAAAAGTTGTAGTAAGGGATTCTATTGAGTCCTACTTGTTATTAAAAAGTTTTAATTCATGAAGTAGTTGTTAAATAGAAAAATTAGGAATAGAATATTTTGGGAGATTGTGGAATGTTCCAGTAAAATCTAGAGAATTCTAAAGGATTCTAGAATATGCAAATTAGGTGTTAGCCCTTATAAAAATAGGTTTTAGGAAGAGAGTAGTTAGTTGTTGACAAGATTTGCTGACATTATCAACTCCGGCCCGATTCGTGGATCTGTGCATCCAGCCAAAAGAATCTCTAAGAAAAGTTGCCGACCAACTAAAACCTGAAAGAGAATCTCATGGAACTATATGGGTAAATAGATATTTTTGACTCTTGACCAAACTAATAATTATTCTTTATATACACATTTAAGGATTTTCAAGAAGTATAGCACGTAACTTCTTCGCTATCTTAACTGGGCAAAGATATTTGACACCTTCCTTCTCCTTCGTAACACTTACCTGTCACTCTGATAGTAGTAACTGTTTTCTATTTGAATGCAAAAACTGTTTATTTGTAAATATTTTTATTTAATGTTTTTGTAAATTAAATATTTGTCTGTGATTTAACTGAGTTTTGGTTAATCAATTTTTTTTTCTTTTGTTACACTTAACACGTAACAAAATATATATATGAATAAAGATAGAATAAAAACTTACCTTAGCTATCACATTTTGTCTCTTGATGGATTTTATCAAATCATTTGTCTTGATAAAATCCTTTAGAGCAGTGCTACTCAAAGTGTGGTACACGTACCGTCGCTGGTACATGAGCCATTGTCTGCCGGTACGTGGAGATTTTCCAGGAAAGAAAGAAACAGTACTAAAACTCTATGCCACGAGAGACTGCCAGGATATTTGACTTGTTTTCTTTTTTTTTTTTTTTTTTTCATTTTCATTTTAGTTTTATATTATTATGGCTGCATTGTTCACTCATGTTACAAGTTATTGCTATCCAACTTATTGAAGTAACAATTTACAAACATTCATCTCATTTTGGATTGATACTTATTTTTCGTATGTTTTCATTCATTCATTTTTTTTTTCTTATCGAAAATCATTGTCAAAATAAAAAAAATGGCTAATATTGGGAAGAAAAAGTTTAGTCATATGGATATTTTAAATATGTCTTAAATTAATTAAAATTAATATTTTGTTTTACTGTTTGTCTATTTTTTAGAAGATTAATGCCTTTTATTAAATTCAAATTGTTTACAAAGTATTAATATTAACTTTAAATATTTTTTCTGGATTTTTAAAAATATATACCCTCGAAATCAGTGGCCATAACTAATATAGCACAAATATGGTACTGGTTAAGGGCATACTGGGAAGACGTGTTACATCAATGATGACTGCCGTTAGAATGAACAAGATATTATGTCCTCATGTTTATTACAGATAGTCTCAAAATATCCCTGAAATAGTACATATCTCAAAAAAAAAAAAAAATTCAGGGGTTCACAGTCCCCCCCCACCCCACCCCACTTACTCATCTCGATTGCGGTCCACCACATCAGATAGTTTGAGAACCTCAGGCAATTTTTAGACTGCTTTAACACTTAAATGTTTAAGTTCTCTGAAGATCACATGAACGCGAAACTCTGGTTCTGATTAGGGCTATCCTTTTCTAGAACTTACCATTGTTAAGTGTTTTTTGCACATTCTAGACAGTCTGGGCTTTGAACACTACTGTGTAGGCAAGCTTGTTTTCAGAACTTTTTTCTCATTTTTTTTTTTTTTTTTTTTCAGTATAATCATTTTTGAGATTTTATCTGGATAAGAGTTTTACATTTTGGCAAATTGTCCATTGGTTCCATCAACGATTTTGTTTTTCTTCAATTATATATATATATATATATATATATAATTCCAATAATATTGCATTTCACTTTATTTTTTTATTTTTTTTATTTTTTTCAGTGCTGAAGGGAAATCTAAAATGGCCACAATATTAGACCAGAAAAATTACTTGGAAGAATTGAACCGTCATTTAAAGTAAATATATTTTATTTTATTTTTTTAATCATGGGAAGTGGTGGTGAAAGTTAGCTTGCTTCAGTGGCATAGTACTACTCAGAGAAAACGAACTGCTCATTAGACCTTTCTTTACTCGCAATGTTTGTCAGAATTAAAAAAAAATATATAGATTTTTTTATGTATTTTAGAAAGGTGAATCCTGTTCATAACATAAAATAGATACCTCCAAAGAGTCACTAAAAAAAAAAAAAAAAGCATACATGACGAATAATTGCCCAAAACTTAATAAAACAGACTTTTATCATTAAAATCTTTATTGATATTATTCAGAAGAAAGACCAAAGAATGTTTTGATATAAAATTGTTTTAATCCTTTTTAGAACCTTAAAAATTTTAGTTTTCTGGCATCAATGTCGAACCATAAATTTGGATGAGAAATTTTGTGTCTTTTTGTGATGAAAAATGCATTGATTTAGAAATTCCTGCAAAAATCAGATAGTTGTTGGATTTTAATGAAACTTATTCAGAAAAGAATTCAATTATTTTTTAAATGTTTCATTCATAGAAACACTTTTTTCTTACATCTGTTACTATCCACTTTATTTAATTTTATGAAATTTTGAGAAATTCTTTTTTTGTAGTGATTAATGTTTATATTAGTTATAAGGACAAGTCTTTGGAGAATTTCAATCAGTAATTTTGTGGTGGAGGGTCAAACAGGACCTCCAGTTACAAAAGATCTACTCTGAATAGTAAATAAAAAAATTCAATAAAACTTAGACATTATTTAATTAGAAAAACTTTTAATTGTTTTATGTATAAGATGTATTATGGACGCTATTGTCTTAAGAAAAAAAAATCGGTGAATATGAATTTTTACGAGAATTGTATTCATTTTTTAAAATTTTGTAATTGTAATAATTTTAAGATTTAATTTGAATGGCTGTACCTTTTGTGGTGTGGTAAAGAAATCAGGATAAAAAAAACAGTACTGAATACATTTATAAAACCTTAAAAAACGAAATGAAGGTCTGACAAGAAGACCGAGGTGAGACGTGTATAATTACTGAGTGGAGGAAGCAGCGTGTGATCAAAGGTAATTTTGTTCGAGTAGTCATTTATTTTAATGATACTGGTGAACCCGTGCCGTCAAAAATGAAGGCAAAGTATTTATATCAGCAACATAATTATTATTAATAAGAGAAAAGACCAATGGATTTTTTATTATCAAATTATATTGTTTGGTCCTTTTTCGATCATTCAAAATTTCGGTTATAAATCTTGTCTTTGCGTCATTGAAGTCCCAAAGATTTGTATAGAAAATTTTAGCATCTTTTTCTGTGGTGAAAAACTTTGATTTGGAAATTCTTGCAAAAATCAAATAATTGTCAGATTTTAATGAAACTTTCAGGGCTTATTCACAAATGAATAAAATTATTTCAGAAACCTTTCTTTTTTTGGAAAATCTTGGTCAAAATATTTTATTTTTACATCTATTTCTCTCCACTTATTTAACTTTATGAAATTCCGAGAAATTAAATTTTTCCCCACTTAATGTTTATATTAATTAAAAGCAGAACGTCTTAGAAAATTTAAATCCTTAACTTCTTTTTGTGAAACAAAACCTCCACTTACCGAAAATCTACTCTGAATTGTAAAATAAAAATGCAATAAAACTAAGACATTATTTAATGAGAAAAGCTTTTGTTTTTATGAATAAGATATATTATGAACATTACTGTCTTCCAAAACAATATTTTTTTTAATTAATGATGAATTTTTATATGAATTGTTTTCATTTTTTTTTTACAATTACTTAGAATAAAATCTTTACACTTTTAAGTATTTTAAAATTTTGCATTAATTTATAGTTATCAAGTAATAGTATTATTAAATAAAAACTATATTTACTTACCATAAATGGAAAAACTTACAACAATTCAGCAACCCTCAATATTTTAAGACTTTTGGTGATTTTTGTTTGTGTGTAAATGTGACAATTTTTGTAAATATGGATGTCCATACACAACATTATGTGATAATAAAAGCATAAATTATGTAAATTAGCCAAATATCAAGCTGTTGATAAATGTGTCAACACCTCATAATTCTGTATTATTTTGTGGATATCAAGTGATAGTGTTATTAAATAAAAACTATATTAACTAAATATGAATGGGAAAGCTTACTACAATTCAACAACCCCAGCATTTTAAAAAGAATTTTGAAGTATTTGTGTCTTTGTAAATATGCTGAATTTTGTAAATATGAAAGTCCATACACAACATTTACAGAAAATAGTAAAAGTAACTAATATTTGTTTCAATTCAAATTAATTAAAATTTAAATCAGCTGATCTTCCTCAAATAAAGTTCCAGAAATGTATTTTTTTTTTTTTTTTGAAAGATTTCTTTTTAATAAATTTAGACGAGACGATGTATAGATTTTCCTTGTTCATTTGCACAATCCAAGGGAGATAATAATTATCTTAAATTATTTCTACCATTAAGGATTTTTCTTCTCTTTTAATTCTTACTAAATACGTTATGGCGAAACTGATTTATTTTTTAACATTAAATACACGTGAAAATCTTTTCAGGTTATAAAAGTTAGGGTATAAGGACAATGTGGCAATAGGGTACAAGATATACGCATCAATATGGGTGATTCCTCATTGTATAAACCACTCGAATTCATCAAAATTTTAGACAAATTAACGCTATGCATATTTTTTCTTTTTACATTTGTTTTAAAAAATTTTGGCAAACAGATTTACTTTATATGAAGTCCAAATAGATATATACATTATTATTATGTATTAAAAAAAAAAATTGTAAAATAGATTTTTCTCTTTGACTTTATTATGGAGGTACTTGAGCAAACGAAGGGAGATAACAAATATCAAACGTATTTAAAAGTTAACTGAGAATTTTGTTTTCTGGCTAATACTTAACTACAGCATTTTCAAAAAATTGAGGATGACACAATCAAACTCTGTGTATTTCTCGCCAGTTGTAACACCAGATTATAACTCTAAGACTCCATTCAATCTATCACATACATACAAAATATTTTGTCAATGTCAATTGCCACCTCTTATTTTCTTGACTCACATCCTTTCCCTGACAACCCTTGTATCTTGTTGTTCTCTCTTTTCTTTCTACTCTCACACAAATATCTTCACATAAGTTTTTTTTTGTTTTTTTTTTAATCATATCACCCCAAGCAAGGCGGTAACACCACTGATGTGCAGGGGGCTACATTGGTGTGAAAAGATTGGAAAAGAGAAAGCCGGAAACCGCATCTTAAACAGGAAACAAGGGATGAGCCTCTTCACCTGTTTAATAGATGTGGGTGGAGTGTGAACCGGGCGACAGTTTAGTCTATCTACTCCAATTGAAAAAAAAAATTTAAAAAAAAAAAAAAGTGAGACGTTGAAACTGAAGATTTTTTTTCCCTTCAAGTTTCAACTTAGTTAAAGTCGAAAGAAGCCTTGAAAACTAAACTAATTTACAGAACCTTCTCTAGCAAGTTTAAAAAGACGAAATAAATAACCCTTTGGTTGTCCAGCTGAAAGAGGCAAAATACAGTTTCTTATTTAACAATGGCGAAAAGAAAATTAACATTAAGTACAAGAAAAAGCAAGAATGGCTAGCCACTTACAAAACAGAGTATTCCCATCCTTCTCTTACCCATTCTCTGACACCCCCTGTGACCTGTTCTTCCTTCTCTTCACTCTCCTCTTATGTAACCCTCTGCTCACCAGTGGCAGTGCAGCCTTGCTTGGGGTGAGATGATTATAAAAAAAATAAAAATAAAAAAACAAAACAATATAGATGCAGGAAAAAAATGGTCAGTTCCCTGTACCACACCAGTAAGTACCTAACTCCACATGCTATCCTTTACCTTCACAAGAGCCAGATCGGGCTCACAGACGCTATGTGGTGAGCCTCTCACTGTTCTGTTGCTACTTCCATGGAAAGTGCTCAGACTAACCACATTCCCTGGTTCCGTCAAGTCAAACCTTCAGAGCAAGGACACACTATGTCACTTTCTTGTGGGAGACCCTCTCCCACAGATGCCATCTAGAAAGTTTCTCACTTCTCTGCCTTTTCTTCCACAGTAAAGAGACGGTAAACCTTTATAGTATTAACAACACTCTTACATCAAATTCTACCTATTACACACCACAAACTGTGATCTAATTTAAAGTTTCATCGAAGAAAGTGATTTCCAAAATTCAAAATTAAGGTTAAATATACAAAATTAGATTGATTATAAAAACTGTGTTTAAATACTAAAATAATCTATAGTCGTACAAATAAACATTAAAGATAGATCCAATCCCACCCCGCCACCCTTTACACTTCCTTACTCTCCCCCTCTAATAAACCCAAAAAATAAAGCCTAGTCATGAGGTCACAAACCTATACCCAACCTTCTAATGTTAAATCTGTCTACAAAACTCCCAACACTTTCATTAATCAACTATATACCCTACCCACCCCACTTCTTTTAAGATTCTAAAAGCCAATTTCCAAGACTTATTCCCTTATAGCTAACCCCCACCAACATCCCATATACAACTCGCCAAATATAAGAAAAGAGACTTTCTATTCCTTTCCACACCACCTGATGAGACATTGTAATTTCAATGTCAAAACAAAATGTACACTTTGTAGTGGATAAAAAAAATTTGTACATGTTCTAAAATATCATCATCATCATTTCTCCATCACACCCAGATAGTGTATAGGGCAGCAACTTTTTGTTGCTGTTTCTGTAACAAACTGTTTTTTACGGGGCAGGGTTGTTAGCCCTGCACCCAACTCCCAAACTTGGACAATTGGTGGACCATTCTTGGTCCTTACATTTACAGCACCTGGTATTCCCAAATGGTCACCTATTTAAGTACTGACCAGGCTCGATGTTGCTTAACTTCAGTGATCGAACAGGAACTGGTGTATTCAACATGATGTAGCCGTAGACTAGTTCTAAAATATAATTTATAATAAATATTCACAGCTCTATATATTATATATTGAGCACTGTTTTAATTTAATGTTTTGGACGTTGTAAATTTTTCTTTGTTCCTTATTCACTCGTATATATATATATATATATATATATATATTTCCCTCCTGTCAAACTCATGGAAAGAGAGACAATAGCAAGGCAGTGTCAGCTCAGTTCTTTCTCTTTTTTACAAGTTATGAAAGCACTTGACGCATGTTTGCTCTTTAACAGTGTCTTATTTTCTTTTTTTCTTTTTGGAAAAATTATGTTGTCAGGTAGTGAAGAATATATATCATCTCTATTATAATAAAGACCATTATTTTTATATATATATATATATATATATATATATTTTTTTTTAATTAAGATTTAAAAAGTTGAAAATAGTTCTTGCAAAAATTTATTACTAATTGGATTATATATATATATATATATATATATATATATAGCCCATAGACTGAAAGAAAAATGAATGGATGTTAGTCAAATTTTGATTTCCTGCTATCAATATCAAATAAATTTTTTTCGTCATAAACTGAATTTTGAAGGCTAAATAAATCCTCTGAGTAAATGGTATCATGGCGCAATAGTGCAGAAAATCGATAATATATTTATATATATATATATATATATATAAAAGACAAGATGTTTGTGTGTGTGTCTGTTTATCTGCTTGTATGTCTGTATTTTTTTCAGCTCTTTTATTTTAGTTTTTGCTTTGGGTTTGGCTCTAAGTAGGTATAATTGTAGGTATTAGTCTAAGCCATGATAACATTTACTCAGAGGACTTATTTAGCCTTCAAAATTCAGTTTACGACAAAAAAAAAACTAGTAATATCATAGTTTTATTGCATTTTTTATTTTATGATTAAGAGCAGATGGTTTTCAGTAAATGTTGTTTCTATTTGCCAAAAACAAATTGATGATTTAATTTCTCCAAGGATTTCTGCTTTTCTTCTTCTATGTGCCCTGTCCTTTCAGGACATAGGCGATCATGGCTTTCCACATCTCCCTATCCCTGGTGGCTCTTAGCATGCCTTCTCCTGTTACACCATACAACCCTTGTTCCCTCATCCAGCTGATTAGGTCCTTCAAATATGTTATCCGCTGCTTTCCCCTGTCTCTCTTTCCCTCTATCTGGCCTGTTAGTATCAGGTTCTCCAAGTCCTAATATAAATATTAAAAGGGTGGAATTTTACTTTCTTGAAATTCCATGCAATTAAGTAAGTGGAGCTAACAGATGTAAAAGAAAAAAAAATTTCAAGAATAATTTAATTCACTTGAGAATAAATTCTGAAAATTTAATTAAAATCAAACAAATATTTGATTTTTGCAAGTATTTCGAAAACAATGTGTTTTTTACTGCAAAAAAGACACTGAATTTTCTATACTAATCTTTAGTCCACTGATGACACAAAAAAAAGAAAGATTTTTTTTAACCAAAACTCCTTTCTAGGATTAAAAAATTTAATGAAATACTAAATAAATAATTTGGTCTTTTCTCTAACAATCAATTTGATGATAAAACTTTGTTTTAATCAAGTTTGGGTTCTTTCTTTTTTTTTCATCATGTTATGCTTAATTAAATTGCTGGTCACAGTTGAAATCCTAAATTAGTGATGACCAACGTACATTTTTCTTAAATACAGACGTCTTTCCTTTTAGATCTTTGTAAATTAGAGATAACCTGTGCTGGAAACTTAGACGTGTATCCTCATCCTGGTTGTTTTATTATGACATTTTGATTAACGAGTTCCTATGCTTTCTTTCTCATGTCTGAGAATTTTGTTGGCTGACTTTATAATTTGATTGATTTGTCAACATCAGTATTTTCATTAAATTTTTAAAATTATTATTTAATCCCCCCCCCCCCATTGAGTAGTAAATACATAAATTTTATGGGATAGAGATCATAATGAATAGTTTAATGCCAGCCTTTCAAAGTTGAATCTATTTTCTGTTTGAATTTCTGAGGCAAGGAATTATCATTATCTATATATTTAACTCCAGACTAATGTCCTCATCTTTATTATCACATTTTATATTGCTATCCATCCTTCTTCAGGTCTCTGTCAACCTGGATAACTTTTTATTTAAGGTTCTAGTTGTACGGTTCATATCTACAAATATCACGTCTTGTTTAGTATTGCTTACTTATTGTTCAGCCTTTTTGAATTGAGTCTACCTAGCCCAGAGATTGAACTCGCAATTACTGTGTCACCAAATTCACAACCCAGTACTTTTATCCATGGAGAAACAAGATGACCAGTAATTGACCAGTATTAAATAATAAGAAAGTGAGATATTCCCAGAGATGAATCCTGTCAATTAAATAGTGTTAAACTTGAACCTTCATGCTTGCAAAAAAATGAAGTATTAAAAGACTGTTTTTTTTTTCATTGACAACCATTTTTATTTTAACTATCTTCACTTCTCAGCAATGAGTGGCAGATATGTTTTTATAAGCAGTTAAAATATATATCAAAATTATTAATCTGCAAAGCCTCAGTTTTCAAGCCTGTGTAGTTATTAAGTTATTAGAAATCTCATAGCATGTGCAAATAGTGGTTCGAAATTGGAGAGCCGAGTTCAAATTCCTATTGAGTTGTTTACGTTCACTTACTTGCAAATAACTGTTGGGGTGCTCTTCACCTTTCCACTGAAATGGACTGTTCAAATCACTATATAAAATAGTAGTGATTATACCTCGAGGAAGGAAGTCGAGTGAGCGAGTCAGTCGGGTATTTTCGGTACTGCACCGGAAGTGTTCTACTAGTCAGTCTATCACGTCTCTACGACGATACTGTATACTAATTACCTTGTTCTGTATTCTACTAATCCTCACCTCTTGTAAATACTTCTCTTTCCTGTCAATACACTTACTTTTATACTTTGACGTTGTTTTGTATTATTTCACATAATTCTGTTACCCGACGTAACAATAACCTTGGATAAAGTATGAATCCACCTCTTTTTTCCCCCAGCTGTTGTTTAAATAGTCAGACATGTATCTGGAAAAAATCATTGTTTTCTTTTAAAAAACGATGATTAGAATTGTAAAAAAAACCCCGAAAAACAGACATATGAAAGTGAATTTATACATTTTCTTTGTTCTTGAGAATTGACAACAAAAATAATAAATGCTATTTATTTATTAGGTTGATTATTGGAATAGTTGTCAAAACTTTGGCGCATTGCCAATTGATTTGAACTTTATAAAATGATAAAGACTTTCTTTAGCCTGGTTTTGCATATTTTAATAATTTGGTAAATGTTTCTAAATTTATGAATGAAGATTGTTTATATATTTGTTCCTTTATAAATTGGTAAATGATGAATATTGGTTTAGTTCTAATTGTACAAGCTTTTAGGATGGTGTGAGTATAAAATTCTTCTTCTAAATAAACAATCTAAGAATAGCGTTTAATACTTGTGCTGTAAATTCTCAAGAATCAAAACGTATAAATTCACTTTCATCATATGTTTGGTTTTATTACAATTCTAATTCTGAATTTTTAAAACAATAACCATGACGTGCATTGTGGAGCAATGAGTGTCGGCTTAGAATAAAAAATGAGAGAGCCAAGTTTGAATTCCAGTGAAATTTGTTGCATTCACTTATGGACGAATACTCTCGGGAAAGGTATTAATCCTCCGCATCTTCCTCCAGCTATGGGTTAAATAGCAGGACAGATTGGGTTCTATAGACTTTGTTGGCAGACAGTCTATTGCAGAAAGTAATGGCAACCTACTGTGAGAAAATCTACTGCCCAGTCAGTCATGTCTTTTTTGAGACATGATCACCCAAGTGTGTATCACACATGACACTTAACTGACTGAAGCATTACTGAAGAGTGAAGGTAGTTAAAATAATAATGGTGTCAATAGAAAAACTGTCCTTTTGGCATCTTTTTGTGAGTACAAAGTTCCACATTTGCGAATAAAGTGTTCAGTTCCAAATTCCCAGAAGATTATCCTAATTGATAGACACCTAAAGAAGATGGTATGGCACAACCACTGAAAGGTAATAATAGAAACAAAGATGAAGATATTAATCCAAATATAATACTTTAAAGAAAAAGTCAGAAAAACTTGGGTCCATTTGCTATATTTTTGTACAGTGCAATAGCACCTTACATTTTTTTTTTTAAAGAAACCCTTATTAATGTGAAAATTATAATGTCTTGCTTCCAGTGCCACAGTAACCAACTTGCAGCAGAAGTTAGAAGGTGTGCAGACCACCAATGCTTTGATGAAGGAAGACTTGGCCATTGCCAAGAACACAATTCTAACTCTACAGGAGGAGAATGCCACAGTGAAGAAGGAAAAGGATATTCTTTTGAATGATCATAAACGACAATTAGAGGTAAAAGGAGATATCAGATGCCATCTTTTCTCTTCATTTTCTTATCTCCCTCTCTCACCTTTTCTTTAGCTATCACATGCTTTTTCCTCTTCTCTTTTCCTATCTCTCTCTCCACCTCTTTTCTTTTCCTATCTTAAATTTACAGAGAAAAATAAAAATTGCACAGCATTTAAAACATACATCAAATTATTAATCTGCACAGTTTCAGCTTTCAAGTATGCATGTATAATTATTAAGTTTTTACATATGAACATACAAAATCAAATTTTTCATTGTATATAACTTGTCGTGTTTGTGAAGGAAGATTTTCCAAATCCGTTTAGATAACAATTTTGTAGAAGAAACAAATTAAACAGACTCAAATCATAGTAGACGTCTACAGCTATATTGTGTTGAATACACCGGTTCCCATCCGATCACCGAAGTTAAGCAATATCGAGCCTGGTCAGTACTTAAATGGGTGACCATTTGGGAATACCAGGTGCTGTAAAAGTAAGGACCAAGAATGGTCCACCAGTCCTCCAGGTTTGGGGGTTGGGTGCAGGGATACAAGCTTGCCTCATAAAAAAACAGTTTGTTACAGAAACAGCAACAAAAAGTTGCTGCCCTATGCACCATCTGGGTGTGATGGATAAATGATGATGATCATAGTAGTCACATTAAAACATATTCTCTTAATTAATCATTTTTATATTAATTGAAAACTGCTTTTACTAAAAATCGATAGATACAATATCCCTAATGATACCATCTTGAAATAAAAATTTAATCAACTACTAATTTTTGAAAATTTACACAGCAGTTAAAATATATATCAAAATTATTAATCTGCAAAGCCTCGGTTTTCAAGCCTGTGTAGTTATTAAGTTATTAGAAATCTCATAGGATGTGCAAATGGTGTAATGAATAGTGGTTCGAAATTGGAGAGCAGAGTTCAAATTCCTACTGAGTTGATTACATTCACTTACTTGGATAAAGTATGAGTCCACCTGTTCTCTCCCCCAGCTGTGGTTTAAATAGTTGGACTTGTATCTGGAAAAATCATTATCTTCAAAAAAAGGTTTATTCATTCACGAAAAATAAATTATTCTTACTATCTGAAATATGTTTTGGCATTAAATAACCCATGAAGTTGTTAATAAGCCATCAAATAGAGAAATCTGTCAATTGAGACAGATTTTATACACTTCATGTAACACACTTTCAAATAGAGATAAGTATTTTTCTGTTAAATATTCATGCCTATTTCATGTCTATTATTATTTTCACCTGCCAGGTATGATGTAACGTGATCGATCCCAACTTGGCAGCTCACTTTCTCACCAGCGCAATGTGGCTTCCCTGTGTCTCTTCTACAAATACTTTCACGGCTTCTGCTCCAATGAACTTAGCTCACTGGTGCCCTTATATTTTTTTTTTTAATCATATCACCTCGAGCAAGGCGGTAACGCCACTGATGTGCAGGGGGCTACGTAATAGTGAAAAGATTGGAAAAGAGAAAGCCGGAAACCGCATCCTGAACAGGGAACAAGGGATGAGCCTCTACACCTGTACAATAGACGTGGGTGGAGTGTGAACCGGGCAATAGTTTGGTTTATCTACTCCAATTGAGAAAAAAAAATGAAAAAAAAAAAGGAAAAGATAAGTGAAAAGATTGGACAAGAGAAAACTGGAAACCACATCCTAAACAGGAAACAAGGGATGAGCCTCTACACCTGTACAATAGACGTGGGTGGAGTGTGAACCGGGCGATAGTTCAGTCTATCTACTCCAATTGAAAAAAAAAAATGAAAAAGAAAAAAAAAAACAGGAAAAGATAAGTGAAAAGATTGGAAAAGAGAAAGCCGGAAACCACATCCTAAACAATGAATTTACTCAAGCCACAAGTTTATCAACTAAGTCCCACTCTTTCACTGTGAAACCAATAAAATGTGAACACAAATTCTACTCCATCAGCTTCTTTTTATGCACTTTCTGCCTGTGCAATTCCCTTCCATCTACTTGCTTCCCCCGACAGCTACAATTTCCAAGAATTTAAATGTAAAGTTAATAGTCATCTCCTATCTCACTAAGCTGCATCCTCTCTCTCATGCTCCTTTCTCCGTCCTCTCAACTCTCATCAGTATTCTCATCCTTCTATTACCCACTTCCTGACACCCCCTTGTCACTTTTTCTCATAACTTTCCTCCTATGTAACCCCCTGCACAACAGTAGCAGTAAAATGCTTGGGGCGATATGATTATAAAAATAAAATAAATAAATAAAAGGATCCTGTATCAAGTCGTCAAGCAGTCCAAGTAGCAATGAGAGTGAATGTCTGCATGATAGCCTGAGTAGCAACTGGATGTAACACTCTGAGTTGAAGTCATTAAGAAATCTTTCTATCTCTAGTCTGTTTCCTGTTATATGGAAATTGTCTTTGTAAGGAGAAACTGTGAAAAAAAAATTATTTTTGTCAACTAATTTTGGAATATAAAAATTTAAAATTTGTCTTTCATCTATGTTCTCCTTTTCATTTCTTTTTTTATCCTCTCCGTGGTTCTCTCCGGCCTGCTCAGCTGCCATTGCCCACAGGAACCATTACTTCCGTTTATTCTGGAGACAGTCATCTGATCACAATAGGCGCCTGTTCATATCTGCTCGCAATGAGTGCAAGAGAACCCTAAATGACGCCAAACGGTTGTTTGCTGAGAGAATGCGACAGCGCATAGCTGACCACAAGTTTGGCTCCAAGGACTATTGGAGGATTTGCAAACGAGTGCTCAACAATAGGAAATCCTCAATACCTCCTTTAATCCATGAATTTGAGGTTCTCACGTCATCTGCGGACAAAGCTGAGTGCTTTGCCCGCAGATTCTCATCCAACTCCACATTTGACTCGTCCGGCGTACACCCACCCAACTTCCCTATTAGAACTGAGGCCAAACTGCACGACGTATATATTACCCCGACAGTAGTATCCCGAGTAATTTCAAAACTTGACCCCCATAAGGCGTGTGTAGATGATGGAATCTCGGTGATAGTCCTTAAGAGGTGTGCTCCTGAACTTTCCCCTGTCCTCTCTAAACTATTTAACTACTGCCTTTCTGCTTCCTGCTTTCCTGCATGCTGGAAGTTCTCTTCAGTCGTTCCTGTATTTAAGAATTGTGGTGAACCCTCGGACCCATCCAACTATCGCCCTATCAGTCTTCTACCAATATTCGGGAAAGTATTCAAGGCCATAATCAATGCTGAAATAGTTCATCATCTCACTGCCCACAAACTCTTCTCTGACAGGCAATATGGATTCCGCTTTGCCAGGTCCACGGCTGACCTGCTAACAACCGTAACGGAGTACATGCTACAGGCCCTTGATGAGTATGACGAGGCTCGCGCAGTTGCTCTGGACATCTCCAAGGCTTTCGACAGGGTTTGGCACTCTGGCCTCCTATGCAAACTACGGGGTTACGGTATTACCGGTCACCTGCTTGACCTAATCCAATCTTTCTTAAATAACCGCAAAATGAAGGTCGTTTTGAATGGGCGTGCCTCTTCATCCTACAGCACGAATGCTGGTGTTCCACAGGGCTCTATCCTGGGCCCGATGCTCTTCCTTATTTTCATCAATGACCTCCCAGATGAGATCAAGTCCCAAGTAGGCATCTACGCAGATGACACCACAATATACTCCTGCACCAGTAAGAAACCTGTTGTGGCGGACAGACATAATCTCGCTGCTGACCTTGAACGGGATCTACGCTCTGTGGTGAACTGGGGCAAGAAGTGGCTTGTCAACTTCAATTCGTCTAAGACCAAGCTGTTGTCTGTCAACCATTACAGGCAACCTCTCCTGCCTCCCATAAGCATGGACCAAGCGATTCTGCCGGAGAGCAATACACTGCGCCTCCTCGGACTTACCCTGTCCTCAGACCTTAAATGGAACCACTATATTGAATCCATAGCAAAATCTACTGCTAAGAAGGTTGGGTCATTATGTCGATCCAGGATGTTTTTTCTGCCTGAATCCATCCTGCATATATACAAGTCAACCATCCGTCTGTGCATGGAGTACTGCTGCCATTTATGGTCAGGCACCCCTGCCGTTCTCCTCAGTGTTCTCGATAGGCTCCAAAGGAGAGTCTGTAATGTGATAGGTACTGATCTGGCGGCTCAACTGCAGCCACTTCCCCACCATCGAAATGTGGCCTCCCTTTGTCTGTTCTATAAATACTTTCATGGCTTCTGCTCGGATGAACTTAAGTCACTGGTGCCTCCTCAACAGGTGTTTACTCGTACAACCAGACTGGCAACTGGGTCCCACCCATTCACAGTCAGGTTAGCCAAATGCAGACGACAATTCTACTCCTGCAGCTTCTTCTCTCGCACTTCCCACCTGTGGAATTCACTCCCATATTCTTGCTTTCCTGACAGCTACAACCTCCAGAAATTTAAATGCAATGTCAATATTCATCTATTAACCACTGGACTCTAGCTCTCTCCCCAACCACGTATATCCTTCCCTTTCTCTCCACCTATGTATCTGTCATCGCATCTGCATTCTCAGCTTTCTATTGCTCCTTTCTAACTAGTTTGTACTCCTCACTCTTTTCTAATTAATCTTTTTACATTTATGTGGCCCCCCCTGCCCATCAGTGGCATTTCCGCCTTGCTCGGGGTGAAATGATTAAAAAAAATGTGAACAAGTTGAATATTTGTTGCAAAGCCAAACTTTCAACACAACTTTCTACAAGATAATGTATAACTGATTATATGGTGTGCGAGAGGATCTTCCAAAACTAAGGAATAGGCAGTTACTAATCCAACCTAGTTATCATGATAGAAATAAAACCTTAATATTTATATATGCTTCTGAGGTGAAGTATTATAATTATTTACACTGTTTGGACTGGTGTTCTCTACTGTATTTCAATATTCACAATGTTTTGGCTCTTGTACGCACCAACCTCCTTCAAGTGAATGGAATTTCAAACCAAAGAGTTATGAGTTTAATACCTAGCTACAAAAACAAAAACTTAGAGAATTGAATTAAAGGAAGATAACTAAGACATCCAGAAGTGGCATGACTCATGGAACGAGAATAATATACCCCAACGATTGAAACAAATGGTTCAGTTTGTAATTCCAATCACCTGAAGAAAGTCAATGTACAATGGCTGAAACATCATGACTATGGCAATAAAGTTGAGGACAACAGTCCAAACAATGTAAATAATGTAAACTAGTATACTATTTCTCTACATAGGCAAAATTTTGATTCATGCATGTGTTGCATCAGTGTACAAATGCAAAACAACTCTCTTTGAAGATTGGTGATTGGGGGAGTCATCAAGAGACTGGAGCCATTCTTGCACGACATGTTCTTTTCCTTTCTCTCTACCTTCGCAACAACTGTCTTCACACCTATGTTCACATCCTTCTCTTGCCCTTTCTCTTTCACCCTCTGTAACTGGTTCATCTTTGTCTTCACTCTCCTCCTGCCTAATACTTCAACTCTCTTATGTAACTTCCTGCACATCAGTGGCGTTAATGCCTTGCTTGGGAGTGAAATGATTAAAAAAAAAACCTACAGCAACATCATTATACGCATAGTACGACATCCTTGAGCGACCCAAAACAGATGCTAGTCTTGACTTGGCACCTTCAGATGTTGTAGTGTATATTAAAACATCTTAACCATATTAAAGAAAGAAAAATGCTTAATCCACTTGTTGCAAACTGTATATCAACATGAGACATAATTCTCATGTTAAGTTTATGAGCCTACACTTCCATACTGGCTCAGAACATGTTGAAAGAGAGCATTTGAAGATTTTCTTGTGGTAGGTTTCCAATTTTTTCTGCTGTAGACTGGTTTCTAACCACTGCTATAGAGTCCAGTCTGTCCTGCTATTCAACCCATAGCTGGAGTGAGAAGAGAGCGATTCATAGCTTTTCCAAGGTGATTTGGCAGAAATGAATGTGACAAACTCGACTGAAATTTGGACTCGTCTTCCTGACTTCTAATTCTAAGCCGATACCTATTACACCACATCCCATATTAACCATGTCTTAATTGCTGTTGTTCTCAGGTTTACCCTGGCTTGGGGTGGTGGCACCTGTAAGGGTCCCAGATATGGGTAAATAGTGAGCACCCTCACTAGGAAAGTATAAAAATACATTTTATAAAAAAAAAATACCAACTGTATTGCTGTTATTTTTACCATAAAAACGGACTTTTTTAAAAAAAATATATATACTAGCAATACATTTTTATTATTTGGTTTAATTCCTGGCATGGGAACCAATTTTGACATCAGGGGTGATCGTCTTCGCATACATTCATTCTCTGCCCTTTTGGAAACTCTGACCACTCCATGGTTTCCGTTAACATCTCATTCCACTTTCACTCTACCCAAGAAACTCAGACCATCAGAATATCCTACTGCTACCAAAGAGCAGACTGGGACATGTTCTGCAGCTTCCTGTGTGACGTTCCTTGGAGCGTTTTTAGTCTTCCCATTGAAGACTCTGCATTCGAGGTCTCCTCTTGGGTTAAGGCTGGCATCGATGCTTTCATCCAAGCCAGGAAATTTCAGCTTAAATCCCATTCGTCCCCCTGGTTCTTGCCTGCTTGCTCGGCCACCACTGCCCACCGGAATCACTTCTTCCAGCTTTATCGAAGTCACATGTCAGACCAAAACAGGCGCCTTTTCACCTCAGCTCGTAATAAGTGTAAAAAGATACTTAATGAAGCTAAGATGTTGTTTGCTGCCAGAATGAAGCAACGCATAGCATCCTGTAAGTTCGGCGCCAAAGACTACTGGTGACTCTGTAGAAGCGTGCTTAACTAGAGTAAAAACTCAATACCTCCTCTAATCAATGTATTTGAGGTCCTCACCTCCTCAACAGACAAGGCTGAATGCTTTGCTCACAAATCCTCCACCAATTCGAGACTGGATTCATCTTGAGTATCGACACCCAACTTCCCATCTGAGGCTCAACTGAATGACATCCACATTACCCTCTTGCTGGTCTTTAACATAATTTCAAAACTTGACCCTCACAAAGCAAGCAGAGGGGACGGAATCCCAATCATAGTCTTGAAGAAATGTGCCCCTGAACTCTCCTCTGTCCTCTCTAAGCTCTACAACTACTGCCTATCTGCTTCCTGCTTTCCTTTCTGTTGAAAGTCTTTCTCTGTAATTCCTATATTTAAGAATACAGGAGAACCCTTGGACCCCACAAATTACCGCTTTATCAGTTTCCTTCCGATCTTTGGCAAAGTGTTCGAAGCCATTATCAACGCCGAGGTGGTTCAGCATCACACATCCCAAAGTCACCTCTCAGACAAACAGTATGGTTTCCGCTTCACCAGGTCAACTGCTGCTATGCTAACGACCATCACTGAGTATATATACCAGGCTCTTGACAAGAATGGCGAAGCTCGAACCATTGCCTTGGATATTTCGAAAGCGTTCGACAAAGTCTGGCATGCTGGCCTTCTATGCAAACTGCGGAGCTATGGTATAACTGGACATTTGTTTGACTTAATCCAGTCATTCTTCTCTAATTACACATTGAAGGCAGTATTAAATGGACATGCCTCCCAAAACTACCATACAAATGGGTGTTCCTCAAGGCTCTATCCTAGGTCCTACGCTCTTTCTGATCTACATTAACAATCTCCCCAATGCTATAAGATCCCAAGTAGGCATATACGCCGACATCACAGTTTACTCTCACCTCGATCAAAAATCTGGTGGGGGCGACAAAGTGAACCTCGCTGCCGAGCTTGAGAAGGACCTCCAATCCGTGGTGGACTGGGGTAAGAAACGGCTCGTAAATTTTAATGCTTTCAAAATGAAGCTGCTATCAATTAACCATCATAGACAACTGCACCTACCTCCCATTAGCATGGAACAGGCTTGTCTCCCTGAAAATAAAACACTACTCCTCCTTGGCCTCACACTCTCAGCGGACCTCAAGTGGAATGACTATCGAATCCATTGCTAAATCCGCTGATATGAAAGTCGATTTTCTGTGTAGTGCCTGGAAGTTTTTCCTGTCTGTGTCCATCCTGCACATATATATAAATCTACCATCTGCCCGTGTCTTGAATACTGCTGCCACATCTGGTCAGGTGCCCCTGCTAATCTCCTTGGGGTTTTTGACAAAATACAACAGAGAATCTGTAATGTGATCGATACTGACTCTCTCACTGGCGTGATATGGCTTCCCTGTATCTCTTCTATAAATACTTTCACGGCTTCTGCTCCTATGAACTTAGATCACTGACGCCCCCTAGATATGAATTTGCATGAGATACTAGATTAGCAATTAGGTCCTGCTCTTTTACAGTGAAACAGATAAAATGTAACCGCAATTTCTACTCTAATAGCTTCTTTTCTCGCACTTCCTGCCTGTGGAATTCCCTTCCATATACTTGCTTCTCTGACAGCTACAATCTCCAGGAATTTAAATGTAAGGTCAACAGACACCTCCTAACACACTAACTCACATCCATTCTCTCAAACACCCTTCCCATCTACCCAACCCCCATCCTCGGTATCCTCATCCGTTTATCACCCTCCTTCAGACATTTCCTATAACTAACCACTCTTTCTTATAACTTTCCCCTATGTAACCCCCTTCACAATAGTGGCAGTGGAATGCTTTGCTTGGGGTAAAATGATTAAAAAAAAATATGTTGGCTTTCACTCCTATGTGGGCCTGTATAGCTATCAGCAGCTGAGGCATAACATCACTCAATATGTTCCAGGCTCCACATATAGATGGCACCGCTAATAAAAATTCCATATTATTTTTATGAGGTACTAACCTTCAAATGGCATGTAACAAAATTTGAGCCTAATCGGATTATTAGTTTACCAATTACAGTTATTTATGTGAAGCTACTGTTGTGAATTTTCAAAACAATGGAAAAATCTGAATTTTGTGTGTTGATAAAGCATTGCTTTCTGATGGGAAAAATTAATGTTCAAACAAAGCAATGGCTTGATAATTGTATTCAGACTCTGCTCCATCAGAAACAATGGTTAAGAGATGGTATGTTGACTTTAAATGCGGTCGTACAGACACAAATGATGCTGAACACCAGGTCATCCAAAATCAACAGTTGTCCAGGAAAACACCAAAAAGTTCACGAACTTGTTTTGGCTGATCATAAATTGAAGTTGCATGTGATAGCAGAGGAGTTCAATATATCAAAAGGTATTGTATTCACCATTTTGCATGAACATTTATTAATGAGAAAGCTGTGTTAAAAGTGGGTGTTGCGTTTGCTCAAACTTGATCAAAAACAACAACACCTCAACAATTCAGGGCATTGTTTGCAACTGTTTCAACACAACAAGAAGGAGTTTTTGCATAATAATGTGACAATGGCTGAAACATGGATCCACCACTTTACTCTGCAGTCAAATTGGGCAGTCAGCTGAATGGACAGCAGCAGATGGAAGCCATCCACATCGACCAAAGATGCAAACATCAGCAGGCAAGGTTTTGGCCTCCATATTTTGGGATGTACAAGGTATTTCTGTTCATCGATTACCTTGAGAAAGGAAGAACCATTAATAGTGAATATTATTTAGCATTATACCAATTATAAATGAAGAAGAAAAAAGTAAACTTTCAAAAAAAAAAGACAATGCACCATTTCACAAGTCAGTCATAATGATCACAAAACTGCATGAATTGCACTTTGAATTGCTTCTGCATCCACCCTATTCTCCAGATCTGGCCCCCAGTGACTACGGGCTGTTTGCAGATCTCAAAAGAATGCTCGAGGGAAAGAGATTTGATTCCAAGGAAGAAGTAATAGCAGAAACTGAGGCGTATTTTGAAGCCAAAGACAAGTCGTTCTACAAAAAAGGCATCGAATTGTTAGAGAAGCATTGGAATCAGTGTATGACCCTAGAAGGAGCCTATGGTGATGAATAAAGTCAAATTTTGTCTAAAAGTTGTTGCTTTATTAGTTAGGCCCGGGGTTTATTCAGTGATGTGTTATCTCTTTAAAAGCAGATCCAAAAATTTTCCAAGCCAACAGCTGCCACACATATTTTTATAAAAATAATTACCATCAATACATTTTATAGGAAAATTGAACACATGACATACATTGTCAAAAAAATAATTCTATAAAAAAACTACCAACAATAGATTTTTATACTAAAGGGACAATACAACAGTAAAAAAGTATAAAAATACATACGAGGGTCGTTCAATAAATAAGGCGAATTTTTTGGTATAAGGACTTCTACAAGGGTCATTCAATAAATAAGGTGAATTTTTTGGTATAAGGTCTTCTAATACAGATAGACGCTTACATTTTTTTATTTTTTACCTTTACTTCTTTTTCAAAGGGATTTAATTTTTTTCGCAGATTGAAAAAAAATCTTTCAGAGTTTTGGAGATTAACAAAGATGGCTGACCAAGAAGCATGCCCCAGGATTGAACAGAGGTCAGTTATCAAGTTTTTGGTTGCTGAAGGGTACAAATCAGTTGAAATTCATAGGAAAATGTCAACTAAGTATGGTGCCACATGTTTCAGCCAAAAAAGTGTCTACAAGTGGGCTAAATTGTTTAAAGACGGATGGAGCAGTGTTGAGGATGAAGACAGGCCTGGGAGGCCTACAGAAGTGAGGTAATCTGAGGTGATCGAATCAGTCAATGACCTCATTCAGTCTGACAGTGGATGACATTGTAAAGACTTTGAGCCTATCTGTTGGGACAGCACACAAAATTGTCCATGATGACCTTGCCTACTCGAAGGTCAGCTTCAAGGCCTCACACAGCTGCCCAAACGGTGCAGACCATCAACGAGCTGTGCTGGGAACTGCTCCCTCCTTATAACCCAGACCTTACCCCTTCAGACTTTCGCTTGTTTGGTTCCTTGAAAGCATTCACGAGATGCACAAAGTTTGAAAGTGACGATGAAGTCAAAAGTGCTGTGAGCGATTGGCTGAGACATCAGTCCAAAGATTTTTATGCTGAGGGAATACGGAAGCTTGTGCAGAGATGGGAAAAGTGTGTGACACTGCTGGGAGACTACGTTGAAAAATAAAAAAAAGTAAGCTTCTCTGTGTATTAGAAGTCCTTATACCAAAAAATTCACCTTTTTTATTGAATGACCCTCATATTTATTGTGAAATTACTATTACATTTAAAAAAAGAGAGATTATATAGTCTACATTTTATCATCTACAAACTCTATATCTAAAAACATCCATTTACTATGAAAGTATAAAATTATATACAAAATATCTGTTGGTTAACCATAAATTTACCTCACTAATTCTTAGATATTGACATTAAATGATTGACATGCTGCTAAACAATATCAACAAAACCAATGAAATCAACTCTATTAATGGAACTTCTCTTTTTCGTTAGGAGAACCATGAATAGGGAGACATTGTCACAAAATCTAATGCAGTGATACTTTACAAATTATATCCTCATTGTTAATATCTGTCAACAGATATTGACTATGCCAATTACCTAATTGTCACTGCAGACACCATTACCAATCCAACAATTCTCTTATATCAACCAGAAAATACTACCATCGATGTTGAACTTCATGTCAAACCTGCTAAAACTGAATTCATAGGCTTCCACCAGCAAACTCACAGAAACATCAATAAAATCTGTTGAATCTTTCACAAACCTAGGAAACAAGATAAATTCTACTGAGAAGGTAGATGTGAAAATTCGCATAGCTAAAGCCTGGGTTGCCTTGAATAAAATGGGTGTATAATCTGAAAATCTTATCTACCAGACAACCTCAAGTAAAGACTCTTTCAAGCCACTGTAGAGGTGGTTTTAAATGTATGCTGCCACTACTTGGACATTAGAATTAAAGGGCAAATAATTACTTCTCCTATACTGGCTAACAGTCAAGACTAGAGAGGGCAGTCTCCATCCTGATATTTAATCGATAGCTTGTGGGGGGGGGCGTCAGAAGAAAACAATTTCTTCCTTTCTTTTCCAATCTTTTACTCTTATTTTTTTTTTTTCAATTGGAGTAGATAGACTAAACTATCGCCCGGTTCACACTCCACCCACTTCTATTGAACGGGTGAAGAGGCTCATCCCTTGTTCCCTGTTCAGGATGTGGTTTCCGGCTTTCTCTTTTCCAATCATTTCACTCTTACGTAGCCCCCTGCACATCAGTGGCATTACCACCATGCTCGGGGTGATATGATTAAAAAAAAAAAAAAAATTAAATATAAAGAAAGGAAATCTTAAATAGATTCTCAGTAGTTGTATTTAGCTTAACTCTGTAATACTACAATATTAAATCTGAATCCAGATGGAGATGTTTCAGGAAATTAACTCATTTCTTCAGGGTTGTAATACAATGTCATTGATTGTAATTTGTGCTCTGTAGAATGTGGCCTGATTTCAAACTAAACATCGACATATAGCATTTTCTTTTTTCTTCTCTTATTTATTTTCTCTCTTTTTTCTTTTCTCTTATTTCGCTTTTCCTTTATTTTCCTCTTATTTCTCTTTTCTCTTCTCTTTTTGTCCTTTTCTTTCTTTCTTTTTCTTTCTTTCTTTTTCTTTCCTCTTTTCTTTTATTTAACTTTTCCCTTATTTCCTTCTTTTTTCCTCTTATTTCCCTTTTCTCTTTTTCACTTCTATTTTTTTCCCTCTTTTCTTTTGTTTAACTTTTCCCTTATTTCTCCTTCTTTTTCCTCTTATTTCTCTTTTCTCTTTTTTTTCACTTCTCTTCTTTTATTTCTTTCTCTTTTTTCTTATTTCTCTAATTTCTTTTTTCTTTTGTCTTATTTCTCATTGCTATTTGATGCCTATTTCCTTGTTTTATATTTTTTCTCCTTATTTTATCTTATTTGGTCTTTATATTTGCTACATCTCTTATAGAAGCGTTTCTTTTTCTAACCATTTCTTTAATTAACTTGATAATATGAACATAATTGCCCAACATCTTCGTATAGTGTCTTTGAAGAGAATAAGCTGTTTAAAGTTAAAAAAAACAAACAAACAAAAAACCCTTCTGCATCTTAACACTTGTCTCACTTGATTGGTTGGTTTTAGCAGTCATGTGATTGCAATGGCCACTCAGTAAAAAATTATTTTATTATTCACTTTCTGCTTTGGTTCTTTATCTGCCATGTTAGTTACTAGTCTCTCACTGTCATTTGCAGCTCACAAAACAAGATATTGATACCGAGAGAGAGACATATCAAACATCCCGTGCGGGCCTGGACAGTATGTTTGCTGAAGCTAAGAAACGGCTTGAAGATGAAACGCAAACTAGACTAGTGAGTATTTCTCGCCATTTTTCATGGATAAAGTTTGCAGACATTTTAAATTCCTGAAGATTGTTCCTTTTTTTTGAACAAATAACATTAGGATTTATTTATTTTTTATTATCATATCACCCCAAACAAGGCATTTTACTGCCACTGTTTTGCAGCAGGTTACATAGGAAAGTTATGAGAAAGGGTGACAGGTTATAGTGGTTGTCAAAAAGTGAATTAGAGAAGGATAATTGTGGCCATAAAGTGAGGGATCAGTTTATATATTGATTGTAATGTACGATTGATCCCCCACTTTATATACACATTATAATAGTATAGGAAATCTTTTTTTTATAATCATATCGCCCCAAGCAAGGCATTTTACTGCCACTGTTTTGCAGGGAGTTACATAGGAGGAAAGTTATGAGAAAGAGTGAAAGGTTACAGGGGGTGTCAGGAAGTGGATAAGAGAAGGATGAGAATACTGATGAGAGTGGAGTGGATGGAGAAAGGAGCATGAAAGAGAGGATGCAGGTTAGTGAGATAGGAGATGACTATTGACTTTACATTTAAATTCTTGGAGATTGTAGTTGTCAGAGAAGCAAGTAAACAAAAGGGAATTCCACAGGTGGGAAGTGCGAGAAAAGAAGCTGATGGAGTAGAATTTGCGTTTACAATTTATTGGTTTCACAGTAAAAGTGTGGGACTTAGTTGCTAATCTTGTTGCTCCAGTAAATTTATATATGGGGGCACCAGTGAGCTAAGTTCATCGGAGCAGAAATCTAATCTTTCAGCTCAAATTCAGGGAAAGAAATCCAAAGTAGTTGATTACTGTCATCTCCCGCCTCCCCTGGCAGCTTTCATAGGCATCATTTTGTATATATGATTGTATTAATGCCTTTTTGTTTTCTTTCACAATAATGTTCACTCTGGACAAGGCCCAAGAGTCACACAATGTAGATACTTACATAGTAAGTTGGTTCCACAAAGTAAGAGTCACAGTTTATGAGGATATGTGGGGAAAATAACAGTTGACCCTTGACTTGAACAGGTCAAGATTGTAGTTGATCAAGAAAATGTTTTGGTAGTCAATTCCATGAAGAAGCTGCTTGAGTGTAACTTAGGTCTCACTAATAGTGAAGGGATATTAGGGTGGTTCACTGCAATGCATGTAGCATGGTGGATCTTAACTATGAAGGTTAGAACTGGGAGAACTAAGGAATGTAGTTCATCTGAACACTTTCCATGAAAATAGCAATAGAACGGCGAGAGGCTTGTGACGTTTCATCTTTGGGGAAAGTGGTTGTAAGGTGGAAGAGAATTCATCACCTACAAGGATGTGGAAATGCTTTTAGACTTTATGATAGCTTTCACCAACATCACACTCACTAATGGAACTAAGGAATGTAGTTCGTCTGAACACTTTCCGTGAAAATAGTGATAGAACAGTGAGTGGCTTGTGATGTTTCATCTCTGGGGAAAGTGTTTGTATGGTGGAAGAGAATTCATCATCCACAAGGACGTGGAGATGCTTTTAGACTTTATGATAGCTTTCACCAACATCACACTCACCGTTAAACACTTCAACAGTTAGTATTTTCATTGTAAAAAGTTGCATTTATGTTTTTTATAATTTAAATCAGAAAAAATCTCCATATTGATTTTCTTCCATTTGTAATGAAATAAATGCGCTGGCAAAATAATAACATGAGACAAATCTTTTGTACATACCGGTTGTTTTTTTTTTAGTTTTTTTCACACTGGTACTTTGTCAGCCGTGTTCAAGTTCTTATTGAATTCTCTTTCACGCAAATACGCTTGGGAAAGGTATGAATCCATTTCTTTTCTCTGAAGCTATGGGTTGAAGAGTAGGACAGATTGAGTTCTACAGCGTTGGTTGACAACCAGTCTACCACAGAAAGAAATGGTAACCAACTGTGGAAAAATCTTTTGCCTACTCAGTCATAGACTGAAAGAGACATGATCGCCCAAGCGTGTATCACATATGGCACTTAACTGACTGATTTTGTCAGTTACTCTTGGGTAACGTGTTTGGTTATGCCTCACACCTTTGTCTAATATATTGACCCTCTATTCTTCTGTGCAGTCTGAGAGAAACTACCTTCCTCCTCTTGGATGATTGTTTAAATATCCATCTGTTAGAATTCTCATTCACATGCTTGGAGGCTTGTGACCATATTCCATTGAAGCACCACGTCTTGTATGATCACAGAAGTTAAATATCATTGAGCCTAGTGAGGATCTGGATGAATGACTGCTTAAGAAGACCAGATGCTGTAAACTTGGATGTGTGGGTGGTGCAATAGTTCACATCTTGGGTTAGGAAATCTAAGAGCCATGTCCCATTTCCAGTGAAGTTCATTATATACATTTATGCACAAATACCCTTGAGAAAGGTATGAATCTCCCTCTCCTCCCCATATATTGGTTAAATAGTAGGATGTATCTATAAATCATTAGAATTTCCCCCAAAACTCTTATAATCTAAAAATATTTTATTCTTTATTTAAACTACAAATTAATTGAGCCTGGTGAATATCTGAATGAGTGACTGCTTGGGAATATCAGATGCTGTCAGTTTGGATGTGCAGGGGGTGCAATAGTGCAGGGGGTGCAATAGTTAACATCTTGGGTTTGGGAATTGGAGCTAGATAGAGATTTGAAATTGAGATCAGAAAAAAGTTCCCATATTAACTTTGTAGCATCTGCAATGAAATTGGGGATGGTGGCAAAATGAACACTAGACAAATCCTTTGTAATAAACGTTACATTTTATTCACTCTGGTACATTGTCAATTCGCAGAAAGCAATGGCAACCTACTGCGGGAAAATCTTCTGCCCAGTCAATCATGTCTGTTTCGAGACATGATTGCCCAAAGCATGTATCACGTATGGCACTTAACTGACTGACATTGTCAATTACTCTTGGTTAATGTGTGGGATATGGCTCATGACTTCGTCTGACATGTGAACCCTCCATTTTACCTGGGATGTCTGTAAGCAACTAACGCCTCCTTTTCTCAGTTGGTTGTATAGATATCTACCTCTCCAAAATTCCCATTCACTAGATGCAGATGTGAGTTCAAATGTTTCTCTGTTTGGCAGATGGAGTAAATTCAGGTCAATCCATTGATGCAGATGGAGTAACTCCTGATCAATCCATTGGTGCACTTGGCTTCTTTAATGGTTCTCTCTGTCCATTCTAGCATTAGTTGACTTACCACACAGTTAGATATAATATGTACCTCAGAAATAGTTCTTCATTAATATGTCTTGCAACACTATGGCTGAGAAGATCCAATCCACAACAATATAATCTTGTTGTTGGACAGGCTTATGTTTGAGTCATACTGTACCCTATGCAATGGTAACGTCGGGGTCACAGTATCCTCAGTTACAGTAACACTATAGCAGAGGATAGAGGCACTACTTAATTAGACTGGTAGGGGAAAAATCTTTGGAGAAATAATTTTTTGCAGGTTAGCATTCATTAGAACACCATTAAGTTGCAACACTGGTTAGAATAAAAAATATTTATCATCATTTTAGAATTGGGGTCCAGTTTATAATACTATTTTTTTACAAATGTCAAACTTGAGCCAGTGCTTACAGTATTGGTATCTGTTTTTGTATGCAGATATTGATGACATATGCATGGTTTCAAACTTGACATTTGCCAAAATATATATATATATATATATATATATATATATATATATAATGACCCAAAATCAAACAAATTTCTGATAATCTGTTGATTATGTTTGATCAAGATCTGTAATAAAAATTATTTCTAATAAAATTGATACGTCCTTGAAAATCTGTTGCATTTTCTTTGTGCAAAAGTGTCTAGTTTTCAAAAAATGTGCTGGGAAATTTAGCACTTGTCAGATAATTAAGAATTGAATGAAAATCTTTGGCCAATAGAATGAACATGAATTTGGCAGGAGTTGTCTGTATGAAATAAGGTTAGTCAGTTTAAACCTAGTTATCTCCCTTGATCTTTTTTTTTTCTTGCTCTCTCTCTCTCTCAAAGTGCTGTGTAGAGAGTAATATTAGTCATTTCCTATCTGTCTATATTTCTGAGATGAGGCAATTATTTGCACTACTTACATTCTTCAGACTTTTGTCCTCATCTTTATTGCCATATTCACCTTCAACATCAGTCTATATTTCTGAGATGATTCTTGCTTCAAATACTGCTGCCATATCTGGTCAGGTGCTCCTGCTATCCACCTAGGTGTCCTTGACAAAATCCAACAGAGAATCTGTAATGTGATCGATCCCGACCTGTATACAGTCACTTTCTTACTGGCGCAGTGTGGCTTCCCTGTGTCTCTTCTACAAGTACTTTCACGGTTTCTGCTCCGATGAACTTAGCTCACTGGTGCCCCCTATATATGAATTTACTTGAGCCACAAGATTAGCAACCAGGTCCCACCCTTTTACTGTGAAGCCAATGAAATGTAAATGCAAATTATACTCCATCAGCTTCTTTTTTTTGCACTTCCCGCCCGTGAAATTCTCTTCCATTTACTTGCTTCTCTGACAACTACAATCTCCAAGAATTTAAATGTAAAGTCAATAGTCATCTCCTATCTCACTAACCTGCATCCTCTCTCTCATGCTCTCATCTTATTTCATCAGTATTCTCCTTCTCTCTAACTTTCCTCCTAGGTAACCCCCTGCACAACAGTGGCAGTATAATGCCTTGCTTGGGGCAATACGATTATTAAAAAAAAATTATTTACATTATTTACATTCTTCAGACTTTTATCCTCATCTTTGTTGCCATATTCACCTTCAATATCTGTCTATATTTCTGAGATGAGGTATTGTAATTATTTACACTATTTACATTGTTTGGACTGTTGTCCTCATCTTTGTTGCCATATTCACCTTCAACATCTGTCTATATTTCTGAGATGAGGTATTGTAATTATTTACACTATTTACATTGTTTGGACTGTTGTCCTCATCTTTGTTGCCATATTCACCTTCAACATCTGTCTATATTTCTGAGATGAGGTATTGTAATTATTTACACTATTTACATTGTTCAGACTGTTGTCCTCATCTTTGTTGCCATATTCACCTTCAACATCTGTCTGTATTTCTGAGATGAGGTATTGTAATTATTTACACTATTTATATTATTTGCACTGTTGTCTTCATCTTTTTTGTCAATATGACAACAACGATGAAGGCGAGAGTTTGAACAATGGAAATAGTCATTTCTCAATATAGGTATACCTCATTTTACATCAGTAATTTTTTCCAGGAGAAGTAACTTAAGTTGAAAAATGACTTTAGTCAAATTTACTTGTCTCCAAATCTACTTGTCACTAGGCTAAACCCAAATAACCATTCCCAGTTCTGTATTTTATTTATAAATGCATTTTTAATTATATATGGTCAATAAGAATCTATTTGAAGCTTACAAACTAATAAATTTTAGTTTTTAATATAGTACAGAAGAAAAAGTAATCTAAATTTATGAATACACATACGTACATACTTGCGATTGTAGACGTTTACAATTTGGCAATCTTTACAGTACATTGCAGACTGTATTTGTGAATGTGGTTTGCTCTAAGATATAAAATGATTTTGTAAGTTAAATAACAAATAGGGTTATTAAAATTGTTTTGCAATAGTAGAAAATAAACTAATTTATGTTAAATTTACCAATATTTACATTCGATTTGTTTATTTACATTGCGGACGTAGATGGCTGTGGATCATAAGCATCAACAGTACAGTAATAGATTTCTTTACATTCTCTGGAATATAAATATATAGAAACTACCAGGGCCAAAAAGTAAGGGATCAGTTTATATATAGATTGTAATACAGAATTGATCTCTCACTTTATTTCGTGTTTATCAAATCTTTGATTAAATATGAATTCGTCTTTTCCCCCAGCTAATGAGTTAATTTGTAAGACTTGCATCACTAAACAATGATTATCTGAAAAAAAAAATTCTTATAATTTATAGGTTTTCTGACTTTAAATAATCTGCAAAGTGTTAATAAGCTGTAGAAAATGAATGAATCAATTAATGGAGTTGTTTGATGACATACCATCGTTGCACCTTAGCAAAATGA
This sequence comes from Ascarosepion bandense, assembly GCA_037127315.1. NCBI lineage: Eukaryota > Metazoa > Mollusca > Cephalopoda > Sepiida > Sepiidae > Ascarosepion > Ascarosepion bandense. The sequence continues at coordinate 3,303,252 of JBBBDQ010001648.1, forward strand.
AACCCAAATTGGGTTGTGAGGAATTAAATTTCATAGAAGTGTGGGAGTCTAGTTAATACAATGTTCATTCTTGCCTTTACCATAATGGATCTAATTGAAATGCATCTGTTATTAAAATCGGAGATGCATTTTTAATTTTCTTTTTCTTTTGTAGGATGTTGAACGGGAACTTGAGCTTCAGATTAGTATGAAAACCGAGATGGAGATGGCCCTCCGCTTGTTAGAAAAAGATATTCACGAGAAACAGGACAATATAATCTCTATACGCAAACAACTTGAAGACATAAAGAAACTGAACCTGGAAATGTACAACAAACTTCAGGTAAGAGAGAAGTTTCCTGATCAAAATGAAGACTCTCGTTAAGAATTTCCTTTCGAATCTAACATAGCTAACTTTTTTGACTGGAGTTTGTTGCACAGTTGAAATAAAGACCTGGTGTTTAAGTTGAATCTGATTCATTCTGCCTGAACAATCCTAATTTTACACTTTCATATTTTCTAGTTATTAGATTGGAAATTTTTTAATTTATTTTATAATTTTCAATTGATTATATGTGCATTTAGGATGTGTGTTCCGGTGTAATGGATATCTGCTCGGCATGAGAAATCGGAAAGCCAAGTTCAAATTTCAGTCGAATCCATTTCATTCAATTAGGCACAGATGCCTTTGGGAAAAGAATGAATCCCTCTCTTCTCCTTCCAGCTATGGGCTAAATAGCAGGACAGATTGGGTTCTATAGCTTTGGTTTGCATCCAGTCTACTGCAGAAAGAAATGGTAACTTACTGCAGGAAAATCTTCTTCCTAATTAGTTATGTCTGAAAAGAGACATGATCACACAAGTGCGTATCACATATGGCAATTAACTGATTGTTATATGTATTAAAATAAATACAATATGATTATAAAGAAGATGTAAACATGTACACATGAAGAGAATAATTTGATCATTTTAGAAACATATATCTTAAGAGTTGGCCTGTGTCATCAAAAATGACAGCAAGATGTACTTACTATTGAGTATCTTACATTAAGACATTAGAAAAAAAAAACAAAATAACCAAAGCCTATGAGCATGACAGAAGAGAAATATATATATATATATATATATATATATATATATATATATATATAAGAATCCAAAGGAGTATTCTGTACATAAATTGGTAGGATAAGTCTCTAATAGAGCTCTACATATACATGTATATAAATACATATAGAGCAAATATATGTAAAAATTAAGACAGACACGTTAACCATGGAATAATGTGTCTGTCTTAATTTTTACATATATATATTAGATTCCGTTTTAATAATCATAAACTAAGCATACGCCAAAACAACCCTTATTCCTCCATAGCTGAACACATCAATCAATCAGGACGCACATTAGAACACTGCAAATGTTTACTGATAGATTCTGAGTTTAGTTCCACATACTCACGCAGAAAAAAATAAAAATACTGAATTTTAAAATTAAATACATATAGGCTAGGGTTAAATAGGGACTTAGGTATTTTGAATCTTTATAAATATTTCAATAGTTAAACATTTTTTAGATACACTTAAAAAAATTTTTCTTTAAAACAACATTTAAAAGTATTATTACAGTTAGGTTTACGTTTTTAGAAATATTCAAAAACTCTGTCGCTTTTTACGTCACGTGATGTAAACATTTCACGAAAGACGCTCCTCACGATGAATGTTCCTAGCTTAAATTTTAAAATCATTTGTTTCTGATGAAAGGCTGAGGCCAGTCTGAAATATCAAATATATATATATATATATATATATATATATATATATATATAATATATATATGAATTTTTACTTATTTATTTAAATGCAAATATTACCTAGCATTCTATTACCAACTTTCCATCTACTGGAAACGAAATGCTAATCTGGGGAATTAACATATTTTCCTTTATATGACTAGTTATTTGAACTTATACTTAATATTTATATTCTTTCTTCTCCCCACCATTTTTTTTTTTTTTTCTGTTACGGGATGTAGCAACCTGGTAGGATAAAAAAATTAAACCTACAAAAGGCGGAGGACCTCTGAATGAGTCAACGGCCAGCTAACTAGAGGTGTTATAGAGGTGATAACGGTCATGTCACGTTGAATACACCGGTTCCCGCTCGATCACCGAAGTTAAGCAACGTTGAGCCTGGTCAGTACTTACGTGGGTGACCACTTGGGAATACCAGGTGCTGTTAGCGTTCACGGATGTGCGTTGTGGTGCGGTGGATGTCGGCTTGGAGGAGGAAATCGGTGAGCCGAGTTCCAATTTCAGTCGAGCACACTGCACTCACTTGCGCACTAGTACCCTTGGGAAAGGTATTAATCCGTCCGTTCCCTCCAGTTATGGGTTAAATAACAGGGTAGGACTTGGGACCCTGCCCTTAAACAAATCCCAATGAGACTTGTTCCGTCAGGGAGGAAGCCCGCTCAACCCGACTAGGGTGAATGCGGCATACATACATACATACATAACTAGAGGTGGTGTCTCAATAAATCACTGGAGAAGGCAACAGGATACCACTCCACTATCTACCTATCCTGTTTCTATCATCTCATTACAATACAAAAATATGAAACCTAACAGCATAAAGAGGGTTGCTTTCAAAGGAAGCAATTCCTCGCCCGGTAAGGACCAACATGGGCTACAGGTGTCACCTGACTGTCATCCGGCGACTGTTAGCACCAACAGCATAAAGTGGACGCTTTTTCCCCGAAATGTGTCCCTCGCCTGTGAAAGAAAGACATGAGCAACAGGTGTCTCTGGACCGTTACCCTGCAATTGTGCGCAACAAAGAAAGGATTACCTTGAGGACATGAAACATCAGGACGCTCAACAACTGCGGACAACTAGAGAATGTCAAGCAGGAGATGAACAGACTGAACATCAGTATTCTGGGAATATGTGAAACCAGACGGCCAAATAATGGAGACTTCAGCAGCGACAACCATCGGATAATATATGCAGGAGGAAAAAATCACGAAAAAGGAGTCGGCTTAATACTGGACAAAGAAATGAAGAAATGCGTTCTAGGATATTGCCAGTTCTCTGAAAGAGTTCTCCTGGTCAAACTGAAAGGGAGACCGTTCAACATAGCAATTGTAGTTGTCTATGCACCAACAACGCAAAGCACTGAGGAAGAAATAGAATCTTTTTACTCTACTCTAGACAATGCTAAGGCTATATGTAAAAGCTAAGGAAAAATGAATGAAAAACTGTAGATTAAAAGGTTCCCTAAAAATAAAGTACTACTAAACCATAGAACTGAATTGACAGTATTATTTAAAAACCGCAAATATTTCTCTTTAAAATGTAATTAATTATCATGTTCATTTATAACTTATGCTCTAATATTACTTAAAAATTATTTATTAATTTATTAAAATTAATGACCCACACAATACTTATTTGGTATTCATAACTCCAATATACCTTAGTATACTATAATTATTTAATTCTAATTTTAACCTAAATAATCCACCCCTTTTAACAGATGAAGGAGTATAAAATTAAATGTTAAAAAACCTAAAATCCAACCCGTTGTTAAAACTATTGTCTACTCATGTGAATAATGTGTGTCCCAAGTATGTATCTTATCCAGACAAAATAAAAGTGTCATGTTCTGACATTAAGCTATTATGTTCTTTACACGACCCAAATGTTCAACTCCATAGTGCAACCTAATCCACACTTTTGATTGAGTAATATTGACACACCCACAATCATATTGTTTAACTTCCTTCAACCACCTCTCCTTAATTTTCTGAATAAATCATTTTCCTCCATTTATTTTTAAAATATCACCTGAAGAACAACAATATTTTTTTGACACCTAAAAATGTTTGTGTCATAATATTATGCTTTTATAAACCATTGTAATATCAAAATTAAAATATATATATATATATATATATATATATATATATATATATATTTACGCTCTCACACCCTGATTGAGCACTCTGGAAGAATGGTAGACTTTAAAAAACAGTAGCTACTCTGGCATCTACGCATCATTCATTCAGCAATGAATTAAAACACTCTCAGCTATTGGGTGTGTATAATGATAATATACACGCAAAAAAGTTTGCCTTCTTCTACCAAGCACCCGTAGCTCAGAGGTAGAATCGCCGACTGACGCCAATTCGGTCGGGTTTCAATCCTGGGTAAAAAGCAATCGGCTGTCTAACCATACTGATGAGCTGTGATACAGCAAAACAGATCTGTCTGCGGATGACTATATATATGGTTCTAACATTATTTAAAATTTGCTGTATTTCAAGTGAAAGAGTGCTAAATATCAGAGCATTTGTAGATATACAAATGCTAACCTCGTTGCTGTACAGGGGCTGTCAGTTTCATGCTTTAAGCGATCTTCAAGCTCAAATATGAAAACAAGAAAAAAGAAAATAAAAATTTAAAAGTTTTTTAGCATTTAATTGGGAAAATTTAATACTAGGAAATTAAGCTAAATACGAGTGGATGTGCGCTTTGGTGCAGTGGATATCAGCTTGGAACGAGAAATCGGGGAGCCGAATTTAAATTCCAGTAGAATTCCTTGCATTCATTTTCGTGCAAATACCCTTGGGAAAGGTATTAATCCGACACTTCTCCCTCCAGCTATGGGTTAAATGGCAGGACAGATTGGGTTTTATAGCCTTGGTTGTCAACCAGTCTGCTGCAGAAAGTAATGGCAACCTACTGCAGGAAAATCTTCTGCCTAGTCAGCCATGTCTCTTCAAGACATGATCACCCAAGAATGTATCATGTATAGCACTTAACTGACTAGATAGATGTGTGTTGTGGTGCAGTGTCTATGAGAATGAGAAGATCAGAGACCCAAGTTTGAATTTCAGTAGAATTCATTGCATTCAGTTAGGCACAAATACCATTGGGAAAGGTATGAATCTATCTCTTCTCCATCCAGCTATGGGTTAAATAGCTGGACATCTTGAGTTCTGTAGCTTTGGTTGGCTATCAGTTTATTTTAGAAAGAAATGGAAATCTACTGCAGGATAATCTTCTGCCTCGTCAGTCATGGATTAAAAGACACCTGATCACCCAAGTCTGTATAATGTTTGGCACTTGACTGACTGCTTAGCTGGTCAAAAGTTTAAGACCATATCTAAAAGAATTCCTAAACAGAGTAGGAAATGTCCAACAAGATGTTTCAGTAGTGAATTGTCTGACCGTCATTGTGAATAACTTTAAAAAAATTTGATTTGGCATGGTCGATATAATCGTCTGCAAAAGGCTGGCTGGAACGTTATTCCATGTGATTAAGATGGCTAGCAGTGTATATACGTATTTTTTTGTAAGATATAAACTCTTCAATTTTCTATATATATATATATATATATTAAACTCATGCACAAACATTTTCCCATCAAGCACTCTCCATAAGATATTCAATAAATTTCACAGTTGCACTGAGAACATGGCAAAAACAGTAAAAAAGTACAACAGGAAAATCAAAGCACTCACACAAATCACTTGCATGTGTAACTGCAGAACAAAAAACAAATATCCCTTAAACAGCAATTGTTAGCAGAACAGTGTAATATACCAAGCCGCTGTAAAATTAGCAGATAACAAAGAAAAAAATATACATAAAAGTAACTGAAGGACCCTGAAAATAAAGGAACTATGCACACAAAACATTCTTTACGAACAGTAAATATTTTCACGGCTTCTGCTCTGATGAGCTTAGCTCCCTGGTACCCCTCTCTGCATGAATTTACTCAAGCTACTAGACTAGCAACTCTTTTACATTGAAACCAATCAAGTGTAACCACAACTTCTACTCTCGTATCTTCTTTTCTTGCACCTCCCACCTGTGGAATTCTCTACCATATACTTGCTTCATCATACAACTACAATCTCCAAGAATTTAAATGCAATGTCAATTGCCATCTCTTATCTCCTTGACTCACATCCTTTCCCTGACAATCCTTGTATCATGTTCTCCTCCCTTTCCATTCTACTCTCATGCAGCTCTCTTCACACCATTGTTCTCATCCTTCTGTTGCCCATTCTCTGACACCCCCTGAAACTTTCCCCTCTTTCTCATCACTCTCCTCTTATGTAACCCCCTGCACACCAGTGGCAGTACTGCCTTGCTTGGGATGAAATGATTATAAAAAATTGTGAACAACATAATGCTTTCTAAACATATCCGAGTGATTAAAAACAACTCATTTACAAATGGAAAATATTCAAAAGTTCTATAATATAATTGTATTGAACACTTTTTAATACAAATGTTCACTGGTCTAACCTTATTATGACATGAAACTCAGTAATTAAACAATCAATCAATCAATCAATCAATCAATATATATATATAGTATTATTACAAATATAAATTGTCATTTAACTGTTTGATGCTATTTTCAGCATTTTTTAAAGAATATTTCACAGAAATAAATGCTGTGAAAAAAGGTGATGAAAAAATACAGAGATGCAAAAATGCTTGACTGAAAATCTTTCTTTGAGGAGCTGAGGTGATAGCGATATTAAAGAATCTGTGAAGCCAAAAATGCTGAGAGAAAAGACATTTAAAGCAAGCAGTCTTTTGCAAAAAAGTTCTTGATGAGATAGTGCATTAATATGATTAATACAAATATAAAATTCATCGCTTAGCTGATTGATATTTTCAGCATTTCAGTTCTAGAGTTCTGGAGACAAACCCTCCAGCAATTGCTGCATCCACTTGTCAGGAGATACCAGTAATTAACCATTTTCTTATTTTTTGTTACTTTTATATTGAGTTAAAAAATTATTTATGCACTTTTCATTGGTGTAAAGTTGATTTATTTTTATTGTGTGCGAAAATTTTTGTGTAGTGATACTATGAATTTATAAACCATTGTAACAACTATTACAATATATATATATATATATATATATACACACAGTACTGTGCAAAAGTATTAGGACAAGAACTATTTTATCTTTTATGAGGCACCAAAATAAAGTTTAAAATCACTCTTGTCCTAACACTTTTGCACACTACCATTAGTGGGCAAAAGTATATATATATATATATATATATATTAACATGCCCTGTGGACATAGAAGAATCCAAAGGAGTATCCTTTACATATAATGGTAGGATAACTTTCTAACAGAGCTCTGAACATATATGCATATAAATACATATAGAGCAAATATAAGAAAAATTAAGACAGACGCATTATTTCATGGTAATTCAGAAGTATAGGCCTATTTCAGGCAAGCCATCTTCAGCTTCCATCTTTATTCAACATGAATGTAGAATCCTTTGTTGAATAAAGACGGAAGCTGAAGATGGCTCGCCTGAAATAGGCCTATACTTCCGAATTACCATGAAATAATCGTCTGTCTTAATTTTTCTTATATATATATATATATATATATATATATATGTGCTTAACTATACTGTTTAACTACATATAGTTAAACAGTACATTATAATTTCCACTAGCCTTAATCGTCTGGAAATTGTTTGGAAAATATCTATTTTTCCAGCAGAAATCAAACCAGCACACTCTCAACACTGGGGAGATGTTGTCTATAGACTAGACATGTCTTACCACTAGACTATGAAAGCTTTCATGGCAGGCAAGATTCAGTTTAACCTTTATATAGATATTCTCCTGATTACTTTTACCGGACAATTAATATCTGCTCAGATTGTATCGAATAGAAAAAAATTCAACCAAAGACATATATATATATATATACTAGCAGTATAACCCGGTGTTGCTCAGGTGTAATGAAAGCTTTAATCTAATCCATGGTCCTGGAGCTCGGTCTCAGCCTAAAGAATATTTGTGTGAAGTTTGGTGAGAATCGGATAAAAATTGTGGATTTGTATAAAGGACATACAGACAGGTAAACAGACACACACACACACACACACACAAACATCTTGCCTTTTTTTTATATATATATGTATATATGTATGTATATATATATATATATATATTATCGATTTTCTGCACTATTGTAAGGTAACGGACACACACACTTTTTCTGTGTGTGTGTGTGTCCATTACCTATAGACTCCGAAACGGCTGAACCGATTTCCTTGAAAAGTTACACAGTTCTACTATAAGCATCTGCGAGTGTTCTTAGCTAGGTTTTGTGTCGAGGTACCTCCGATAAATATTGATAATCGAAAAAATCGGGTAATGGAAGGAGTGGTCTGATTTTGATCAAATTTGTTACACTCGTATACAAAGACATAAGAAACGATATTCAGAAGTTTCAAGGTTGCATTTCTTACAATAGTGCAGAAAATCGATAATATATATATACATATAAATTGATACCAGGAAATCAAAATTTGACTTACATCTATTCATTTTTCTTTCAGTCTACGGTTTTGCTTTAACTATTGCTTTTTAGTCTTTCGTGCCAACTTCCAAAGAGTCTGAGCTCCAGAACCATGGATTAGTTTTAAAGCTTTCATTAGACATGGTCAACGCCGGGCTATACTGCTAGTATATATATATATATATATATATAGAGAGAGAGAGAGAGCTGTGAATATTTATTATAAATTATTTTTTAGAACATGTAGAATTCGTCTGCTCCCTATATTTGGTTCATTGTTGTTGTGGGAGGTTGGTTGGGGTTATTGATAATGAAGGGAATGTGTTAGAGTTTTGAAGAGCCTGGTGCGTAAGTGCTAAATTGTTGATTAATGGTATTATCTGTTGGAGTGTACGTTTTTATCGGTTGGGTATATCTTTTGGTTAGAATTTCGCAGAGATTGGAGTGTGGAGGGGTTTGATTACTTGGTCAGTTTTGTGTGTTTGCGTGGGGTTTTTGTGTGTGTGATTGGGAATTTATCTTGTTTGTTGACCTTAAGAATTTTTAGGCGTATTGCTTAGCTAGTGTTTGATTTCAACAATAAACCAAATATAGGTAGCTGATGAATTCAGTTTTGCTTTTACCTCCTGAAGAAACGTTGGGCACCCAACGTCGAAACAAACATATGATTGTCGAGGACATATCTCAAAAAATAATCTACATGTTCTAAAACATAATTTATAAGAAATATTCACAGCTCTATACATCATATATTGAGCACTGTTTTAAATTAATGTTTTGGGCGGAAAAAATTCTTTCTTTTTTCTGTACCCACTCGGATAGCTTGCTCCTACACCAAGTCGAGCACTCTAACCATTAAGATAAAAAATTGAACATGGATAAAATACATTTCAACATTTCGCCGAAAAATATTCCTATCCCGAGCAAACAGGAATACTTTCAGAAGCTGGTCCTAAAAACTGAAGACCTAGTAAGAAGAATGAGATGGAAAGTGCACTTCTTCATTAAAGGCCATGGAGCTTCAAATAATAACATGTTCGGATTTAAAAACCTAAGAACCGCTCCCCTCACAGACAAACTTATTAACTTCGAAAACGACCTGTTCGAAACCATAAACAAAATAACTTTCCACAAATGAAAAAATAAATTCCAAAATCACTTAGACACAATAGTCAACAACATACACAAATCAGATAAGGTCCTTGTCAAATCAGACAAAACATCGAATTTCTATAAGATGGACCCAAATGAATACAAGGATTTAATTAAAAAAAACCTCACAAAAAAAATACAGGAAAATAAACAATGAGCACAAAAACCACATAGATAGAATAAACCAGGATGATAAACTAATTACAGACAAACATTAAAACTACACAGCAAAATTAAATCCAACACTAATACAAGTCCGTCCCGTGACAACAACCTCTGTAACTGTAGAAACCCCAATCAATGCCACATGACCAATAAATATCTGACGAAATCTCTGATATATATATGTGTTCGATCTCATCCATAGAAAATCCTAAAGAGGAAAAAACATATATTGGGAATACCATGAATGTATTTAAAAAGCACCTTTACAATCACATCTCATCCTTCAATAACAAAGAAAAACAAAACATGACGTCTCTCTCCAAATACTTTTGGAAATTAAAAAATGAAAATAAAACACCTAAGGTTAAATGGAAAATCCTCAAACAAGCAAGAACAGCAAAATCTATAAAAGAACCATGTTTTCTTTGCCTTCAAGAAAAAATAGAGATCCTTAAATATATAAATAGTAACAAACTTTTAAACCAGAGGCATGAAACCACAGTAAACTGTAAATACATTAGGGACCTAACCCTACAATCATGCTAGGAAATACTAGGAGTTTGACTAGATATTCTTATTATAAAAGAATAAAAATGCTACAGAAAAATCGATCTAATAAACCCTTAAAGTAAGGTCTAATACCCACAACAACATCTAAATAAATAAAATGTAAAATTAAAAGAAATAAACAGGCTCTCAAACTATAATCTAGGAATAATTAAAAATTAAAGGAAAACAAATCGATACCCTAAATTCAAAATCAAGATTAAAATATACAAATTTAGATAAATTATAAAAAAACTGATAAAATACAAATTTACATTTGCCCTCTAAAAAATACAAATTTTGATTTTTTTTTATAAATAACCTCACCTAAATACAAAACAATCCACACTTAAATAGATGAAATTACGAAAGTCTACAACAAAGTTTAATATTCCAAAAGAAAAAAATAGCTCACAAATTAAAAAAGAATAAAAAAAATAGCTCCCAAATTAAAAAGAAAAAAAAAATGAAAATGAAAAAATTGATCCTCTAAATTCAATATTAAGATTAAATATACAAATTTAGAAACATTATAGAAGCTGACAAAATAGAAATTTGCATTTACTTCCGATAAAATGCAAGTTCAGACTTTTTAGAAACAACTTTGCCTAAATACAATAATACCTGAATAAACACCCCAATCCCACTAATATAAAAAAATAAAACTATAAAAAACAAAAATAAAATACAAAATATGCCGTACTGAAAAAATCAAAATTAAAAAGAAAAAGCGCCCCACCCCTATCACATCTATTTAAGGAACCCTAAGAAAATCAGCCTCGCCACTAAATGAAAGAGAATAAATAAAATTTGTCTGGTAACAACAGACACAAATAAATCAAACACCAGCTAAGCAAGACGCCTAAAAATTCTCAAGGTCAACAAACAAGATAAGTTCCCAATCACACACACAAAAACCCCACGCAAACACACAAAACTGACCAAGTAATCAAATCCCTCCACACTCCAATCTCTGCGAAATTCTAACCAAAAAATATACCCGACCGATAAAAACATACACTTCAACAGATAATACCATTAATCAACAATTTAGCACTTACACACCAGGCTCTTCAAAACTCTAACAGACAACACAAGACACATTCCCTTCATTATCAATAACCCCAACCAACCTCCCACAACAACAATGAACCAAATATAGGGAGCAGATGAATTCAGTTTTACATTTATCTCCCGAAGAAATGTTGGGCACCCAACGTTGAAACAAACATATGATTGTCGAGGACATATATTAAAAAATAATGTACATGTTCTAAAACATAATTTATAATAAATATATATATATATATATATATATATATATTCCATTTGTAAACGAGTTAATAACTTGTTTACAAATGGAAAATATTCAAAAGTTCTACAATATAATTGTATCGAACACTTTTTAATACAAATGTGCACAAACACTTTTTAATACAAATGTGCACTGGTCTAATCTTATTATGACCAGAAACTAAGTAATTAAACAATCAATATATATATATATATATATATATATGTCCAGTCCATAAATGGTGAGGATAATCCAACAAGATTAACTTAATATAAAATATTAAGTGTTATATCTATATAGACAGCTCAATGGATGCTATCCAGAGCAAATTATATTTATAAAGGAAAACTCAACATGTCATTTTGAGTGGTTATAAACTATGATGAAATGAGCTAATTAGCTCATAGAAATGAACAATAGTTTATAACCACTCGAAATGATGTGTTGCGTTTTCCTTTATATATATATATATATATATATATATATTGTATTTAGGCAGTAATCCCTCTGTTATCCAAGTTTCATTAAAAATTACAGGGATGGTGCTGTGGTTAAGTTTTTAAAATAATTTTTATATAATCTTATAATTTCTTCTTTTCAGAACATAAATTATATAAAAATTGTCTGAATGTTTTATTTATCCAAGCACTTTCACTTATACTTTTAGCCACTATCAAGGATGAATTTTATTTTACTTTTAACTAAATATATATATTGTTTTATGTATGTATCTAGAGTTATAAGCATGTTTTATTTTCGAAACATGGTCAATAAATTTTGTCCCTGTTCATAGTTGATATTGTTGAGTGTTGCCTTTTTCTTTTTTATTAATAATGCTTCCATTATTTTTAGAATTCTGTACAAGCACATGAGACTATTATATTTGTATTATTGATGAGTATGTTATGGATAGAATTAGTAGGTCACCATGTGTATTTAAATGAGACCTAATAGAGCTATGGTCAGAGAGATGTAATATGAGTCTTCTTGTTAAACCTGTAGTAGTATATCCAATGTATTTATGAATTTGGATTGATCAGGAACACAGTTCCTTAAATGTAAATTCGGAAATTGGTTCTCTGTAATTTTAGACCTTGCAGGTGAATTGTTATTTTTGACAGCTGCATTCAGTCAGTTAAGTACCATATTTGATACCCACTTGGGCGATCATGTCTTGAAAGAGATGACTGACTAGGCAGACGATTTTCCCACAGTAGGTTGCCATTATTTTCTGTGGTAGACTGGTTGCCAAACAAGGCTATAGGATCCAATCTGTCCTGTTACTTGATCCATAGCTGAAGGGAAGAAACCGATTAATACCTTTCCCAAGAGTACTTGCACTTAAGTGAATGCAACAAATTTGACTGGATTTTTGACTCTTCGATTTCTTGTTCCAAGATGATATCCACTGCACCACAACACACAAGATTTGTGGTTTTAAATTTTTTGTAATAAATAATTTAATTTTCTTGTTTTTATATGCACATACACACACACACACTCACACATGTGTCTGTGCTTTTATAGTAATATATTTATTCCTAAGCTCGTTGCTCCCAGTGGAGCACAGAGAGTTGTCAATGCTTCTGCAACTTGTCCTTTTTACAGGTAGGCGTGTTGGACCTATGTAAACCCCTTTATCCTCTGGGCGAATATTAATTTTGTTTTATATTTTTAACCTTGCTTGGTGGTAGTTCAAATATTAGGGTATTAATTATGGGTGGTTAGGTTTATAGATGCATTTTTCCTGTTGTTTGAATAGATGTATATAAGGTATATATGCACGCGCACACACACACATACACACACACAGATAATTCACTTATGTTTTTTATATGTGGCTGATGGAAGAACTTCAAGAGAGAGAAATGAGAACTATAATATTTATTGTATATTCTTTGATCTTTAGATTAAATAGAATCATGATTAGAAAAGATCTTAAATTTGTAGACATGCCTTTGATCTTTCTCAACAAGAAAGAAAATAGATGATTTACATTGTTCAGACTGTTGTCCTCATCTTCATTACCATTACATTTTGGTCGATGTTTGCTTCAGCCTTTTTCAGGTGCTAGGAGTTTTGAACTGAACCTTTTCTTTTGATCACCGGGGTATATAATTCTCTTTCCATGTACGATGCCACTTCAAGATGCTATGTAGTTAGCTCCCTTTAATTCAACTCTCTAAGTTATTTGTTAACCACTACTGTATCGAGGTACTGAACTCACAACTTTTTGGGTCAAGTCACTGGAACTAACCAACGCTTATATTGCCTGGGCCATGTGTCCTTGAGGTCACAGGGCATCCAGAAGTGGCACTTGGAAAGAGAATTATATACTCCAGTGATCAAAATAAGGGGTTCTGTTCAAAATTTCTAATACCTGACAGAGGCCAGAGTGTACAACAGCTGAACTGTCTCGGCGATAACGATGAGGACAACATCGCAAACAATGTAAATCATGTAAAGACTACTTCATCTCAGAAGTATAGACAAATAAGGAAAAAAAAATGTTTGATCTTTTTGGGAGAAATTTTCTTGTTTTTTTGTATACATGCTATATTACTGACGAAATTTAGTTTTGGGCTTGTTTGCCACAATTATGATTGGGGAAGGTTTGTAGATGGCCTTTTGTGCAAGCTGTATTTATTGAATATGTTTAAATTCCTATCTAAACTTTGAGTGTGTGAACATATTAAAAAAAAAAAAAGAAGATTTATTCTAACCCAGATATTCAGCGTTCTTATCAGCATCGGCATTTAAATGAAACTGTAAAAGAATGCAACTGATATAACCGATATAATGGTCCAGTTGGTTGAAATTCACGACACTGAAAGCAGTTTGTTAACTTTGGTAGTTTCCTTCTAGTTATTCAACCGAAGATGGAATTCCATGACTGTTTCACTGACATATATTAGTGGTAAGAAAGTAAATATATTACATTTGAACTGTCACAAGTCAAAGCTGGAGGTTGGAATACTGAGTATATGTCAGGTATGTAAAATCCATAAATCTGTAGGCTTCGAATATGTTAATTTCTTGAAACTGTGGACTATCTTTGAATTCAGCATGCCACAAATGATACTAATGTTGATTTAAAGAGTCGAATACATATGAAACATGACTGACAAATGAAAATCAAAGAACACTGTTGTGGAGCAGTTTTTGCACTGAAGGTTATAATCGTGCTGTCGGTTGCTAATCGATTTAACGCACCCAAAATTTTAAGAACTTGGTAATCTTTTACTGAAAGCTGACTCCTTAGTATTCGGCTAACTGCCTAGTAGTTCTACTGAAGTCCAGTAGAACTCTCAAGAACTCCTATGAACTTCCCAAGAACTTCTCCCGTTAACTTCCTGTTAACTCTTATTAATATAGGAGGGAGAGTCCATTATCTTAGGAATAGGTGTGTTTCCCCAAAACAAACACAAAAGTAAAAATACCAGAATTTTTCTTTTTCTCCATATCTCATTTTCAAATGAAGCTTTAATAAAAGTGATGCATGTTAGATTGATAAACATTTTCTATTTTTTCTTTATTTGATCATATATTTCTTTCTTCTTTTCTCCTTGACTCATTCTCTGATGAAGCTTTAATAAAAGTAAAACATGTTAGCTTTCTACTTGTTCTTTATTTAATCATTTTGACAGATTCCAATCATAGACTGGATGATGTAAGGAGCAATTGCAGATTAGTGGGGTTTCACTAAATATCTTAACTGTGGGGTCAAGTTTTCTATACTAAAAATCAGTTTCTAAAATAAAAAAAAACATGAATTCTAGAATTTTGCTTATTTGTCTTGTAGAGTTTTTAGTAAGCTTTAGTGATTGAGTTTTTTCGATAGTTTTAATTTCTCTTGAGAAAATGATTGATTAGTCGCCACGCATGTTTTTTTTTTTGTTTTTTTGCAATCCCCAGTTTTGAATTTTTTTTTTTTTTTTTTTTTTTTTTTTATGCGTAAATACCAGCTATAGATTATTGCTTCAGTCAGTTAAATGCCATACGTGACACACATTTGGGCAATCATGTCTCTTTCAAGTCATGATTGACTGGGCAGAATATTTTCACACATTAGGTTGTCATTACTTTCTGGGGTAGACTGGTTGCCAACCAAGACTAAAGAACCCAATCTGTCTTATTTAACCCATAACTGGAAGGAGAAGAGATGGATTAATACCTTTCCCAAGGGTATTTATATATAAGTTAATGCAATGAATTCAACTGGAATTTGAACTCAGCTCTCTAATTTCTTGTTCAAAGCTGATATCTACTGCACCACCTACACACATCCCGGGGGTTTTTAATTGATTATGTATGCATCTAGGAGGTGCATTGTGAATGCACATTGTGGTGTAATGGATATCTGCTTGGAATGAGAAATTTGTAATAAAAGAATTTTGGCAGTGTTTAACCTTCATGCCTAAAACGAAAATAAAAACCAATGCATCAAACGGACATTAATTCTTTTGACACCACTATGATATTTTGATTCTCTTGGCAATGTGTTTTTTTTTTTACAAGATTATAAAAATATGTGATCCAAGTACAATGCAATATTTTTTTTACCTTTTAGAAAGAAAGAAATTTCAAATTAAACCTTTTTTAACTCTTTTTATTTGACTAATCAGAAAGAGTTAAAATATAATTTTTGTATATAATTAAAAGGAAAATAAGCTTAAAAAAATGAATTCTCATGTTTTTTTTTGTTTTTTTTTTTACCTATTTAAAGGTTAATAACAAATGATGCCTCAAATTGATGCAAGTTGTAAAAAAAAATCAATCAGTTTGTTGAAGATCTGCTCATATTGCATTTCTCATCATTTGTAACAATGGTGTGCCCATAAGATGGTTATTCCCTTGACACCACTATTACTATATACACTTTTGACTCTCTTAACAATGTTTCTTTATAAGATTATAAGAATATGGGAACCAAGTACAATGCGATATTTATTATTTACCTTTTTTAAAGAGTTATTATTTACCATCATACGATTGTTACTAACCACCTGCATAGAAACCGAAATTGTAAAGAAATAGGTCGCCAGTGTTTCACGTTGAGCAGTAGTGTGCTAGGGGTCCGTAGATCAAAACTATGCTCTGTTGTTAAGTGTAAAAGTAGATATAAAAGCAAAAAAGAAGAGAATAGCAATAACAATTTTCTTGTTCAAAGTGATAAGGCTTGACCAGGCACCCAACACAAAAAAAATCTGACAAAGAGGAAATAGGCAGAGTTTAAATAAATCTTGAGGATTGAACCGCTTTTAACCAGCAGGCGTGCCAGGCCTCCTGCTGCTGATTTAAATGCAATTTCTCGTTCAAATTGACATGGCTTTAGAGGGCACACAGTTCCAGGATTTAACCACTTTGAACAAGCAGGAGTGACAGGCCTCCTGCTCCTGATTTAAATTCAATTAGCTTCTATGGAGATCTAATATTAAGGATGAATATATCTATGTAGATTTTAATTTTGATTAAACATGTTCTTCAGAATGCCAAATGGGCCGCAGTGTGTCCCTGGCTGATCTCAACAGTATAAACTTCAATGCTTAACCAATTGTGTCATTGTGCCTGTAAGAATATGTCAGTTAAGTGCCACACATGATACACGCTTTGAGCGATCATGTCTTGAAAGAGACATGACTGACTGGGCAGAAGATTATTCTGCAGTAGGTTGCCATTGCTTTCTGCGGTAGACTGGTTGCCAGCTAAGGCGAAAGAACCCAATCTGTCCTATTATTTAACTCATAGCTAGAGGGAAAAGATGGATTAATACCTTTCCTAAGGGTATTTGTGTATAAGTAAATGCAATAAATTCAACTGGAATTTGAACTCAGCCCTCTGATTTGTCATTCCAAGTTGATATCCACTGCACCACAACACAATATATGTAGTGTGTTTATTATTAGTATCAGAAATACGATCTCTGAACGGGCATGTAAATTGATACACTACATTGGTTTTCTATAGAGTTTGAGTTTTGTTTAATGGCATATCAACACCTCTGTGGGTTATTTAATGCCAAAAAGGTAGGGTTTTAAGGTATTTTTTGAAATCTTCAGTTATAGTGATTATTTAACCCATAACTGGAGGGAAGAAATAGATTAATACCTTTCCCAAGGGTATTCGTGCATAAGTGAATGCCATGAATTCAACTGGAATTTGAACTCGACTCCCCAATTTGTCATTCCGAGTCGCTATCCACTGCACCACAATACACAAATATGTACAAAATCCAAAAGGAGGGTGTTTAACCCATTTTAGCCCAGTGTCCTCATTTAAGGACAGCATAAAAAACTGTAAAAAATAAATTGTATAAATTATTATATAAAACCATTATTATATTTAGGCAGTGAGGACGTATTGATTCATCAATAAAATTACCTTCCAAATATTGCCCGGTTGGAAAAAAATTCTTGTGATTTGTAAATGAATTTAATGTTCTAAAATCTGAGGACACTGGGTTAAAATGGTTTAAATCATCAAGACTTTATCAGGCACCTGATACGAAAAACTGACAAATAAACTGGGAGAGATTAAATACAGCTCCAGGATTGAACTACTTTTAACCAGCCAGTATGACTTAAGAGAATTACTTCGAAGGAGATTAAATACCAAATTGATATGTGTTGTTTTCTTTTTAAAGTTGCAATAATTTTTCATCAGACTTCGTATGATGAAGGCTGTTGCAATAACAGCAACAAAGATGAAGACAATAATCTGTGTAAATAGTGTAAATAACGATAACTCCTAAGACAGAAAATTTAAGAAAGTTTGTGTATTTGAGAGAAGATTCATTTCTTAACAATCTTGGTATATGAGTTTTTTTTTTTGTTCATTTCCATATTAAATCAAGAATGTTCAGTTTTTCACCTCAGCATGGGATAATTGTTTAACTGTTTAACCCTTATTAACCCATTTTAACCCAGTCTCCTCATTTGAGAACAGCATAAAAAACTGTAAAATAATAAATATAAATCATTATATAAAACCATTATTATATATAGGCAGTGAGGACGTATTGATTCATCAATAAAATTAACTTCCAAATATTGCCCGGTTGGAAGAAAAATTCTTGTGATTTGTAAATGAATTTCATGTTATAAAACCTGAGGACACTGGGTTAAAATGGGTTAATGAATAATGAGTTCAATTTTCACTAAATAACCTATCAAGATTGACATTTTTTTTTTTTCATAATCATATTGCCCCAAGCAAGGCATTTTACTGCCCCTATTTTTTAGGAGGGTTACATAGGAGGAAAGTTATGAGAAAGAGTGACAGGTTATGGGGGTGTCAGGAAGTAGGTAAGAGAAGGATGAGAATACTGATGAGAGTAAAGTGGACGGAGAAAGGAGCATGAGAGAGAGGATGCAGGTTAGTGAGATAGGCGATTACTAAATTCATCAATAAAATTAACAATATTAAAATAAAATCATCAATAAAATTAACTTCCAAATATTGCCCGGTTGGAAGAAAAATTCTTGTGATTTGTAAATGAATTTCATGTTATAAAACCTGAGGACACTGGGTTAAAATGGGTTAATGAATAATGAGTTCAATTTTCACTAAATAACCTATCAAGATTGACATTTTTTTTTTTTTCATAATCATATTGCCCCAAGCAAGGCATTTTACTGCCCCTATTTTTTAGGAGGGTTACATAGGAGGAAAGTTATGAGAAAGAGTGACAGGTTATGGGGGTGTCAGGAAGTAGGTAAGAGAAGGATGAGAATACTGATGAGAGTAAAGTGGACGGAGAAAGGAGCATGAGAGAGAGGATGCAGGTTAGTGAGATAGGCGATTACTAAATCTAAATTCTTGGAGATTGTATCTGTCGGGGAAGCAAGTAAATGGAAGGGAATTCCACGGGTGGGAAGTGCAAGAAAAGAAGCTGCTGGAGTAGAATTTGCGTTTACATTTTATTGGTTTCACAGTAAAAGGGTTGGACTTAGTTGCTAATCTTATGGCTCGAGTAAATTTATATATAGGGGGCACCAGTGAACTAAGTTCATTGGAGCAGAATCTGTGAAAGTATTTGTAGAAGAGACACAGGGAAGCCACATTGCGCCGGTGAGAAAGTGACTGTATTCGAGTTGCCATGTTGGGATGATATCACATTACAGATTCTTCGTTGGATTTTGTCAAGGACACCTAGGTGGATAGCAGGAGCACTCAACCAGATATGGCAGCGGTATTCAATGTGTGGGCGAATGCTAAATCGGGATTGATCACATTACAGATTCTCCGTTGGATTTTGTCAAGGACACCTAGGTGGATAGCAGGGGCACCCGACCAGATATGGCAGCAGTATTCAATGCACGGGCAGATGCGCACAGAAGAAAACCATTGAAAATAATGAGCAATGATTTTATATCTGTAAAACAATCACTACAGACACAGACATTTTTCTATTTGTACAGAAAACACAATTTTGGGGATTTTTAACTGTTTATTTCATGATATTATAATGAATATATAAGTAATATCATATATAGTCCTATGATCTACATATATAGCTCTGTGTATAATACAGTGTTTTGACAGTTCTGTTCAGCAGGCATGTGTGTATATATATATATATATATATATATATATCATAAAGTTTCTTGGTTTTATTAATAATTCAAAATCATAAAGTTTATCTTTTTCTGTGAAATTTTAGCCTTCCTGCTTGGTTAGTTTTACTTGGGTGGTTTCATATCCAGTGAATTTGCTTTGATCTGTCAAAAAAGAAAACAAGACAAGTATTATAAATAAATTTGTGATATCATTGGTAGGATTTAATAAAAACAAAAAAAAATAAAATTATACTTATGAAGAAAAATTAATTTTTTGTTTGTTTGTTTAGAAGAAACTTTATGAATTAGTGATATTTTTTTATTTTCAATGATAACATAGAAAACACAGTGGCTTAATGGATAGTGGCTCAGTTTAAGGAATTGGTGGCCCGAGTTCAAATTCCACTCGAGTTAATTGCATACCCTTCCATGTTAATGTCTTTGGAAAAGGTTTGAATCAATCTATTCTCCCCCACTCCAGCTATGAGTAAATAGCAGGACAGATAAAATGGTGAATAATAAATATTACATTGTATGTGGTTCATATGATTTTATAATTTTAAATATGAAATAATTCTTGTAAATAAGCTAATAAATAAATTGTGCTTAACATTAGAAAAAAAGAAAATGTTTAAATTCATTTTCATTAAGTTTGATTTTTGTTAAAATTCTAAAAATATTTTTAAAAATGCTAAAAAATTTTCAAAAGGTCATACAGTTATAGCAGTGTCAATAGAAAACCCTTCTTTTTAACAGTCCCGTTTTTTTGCGACGGTGTTTGTTAAACTTTGCCAAAATCTCATTACTTGGTTAGATATTAAGAAGTCATTTTTTTTTCTAACTGAGAAACTCCATGGGTGAGTGGCTGTTCATACCTGCACATGAAGATTCTCTTTGATTGGTTGCTAAGTTGCATAACCAGTTGGGTATTCAAAATGGTTAAATACGTTCCACGTAGAATATTCTAATTTTTTTTTTTTTCTGAAGCTCTTTTGAGTTTTCAACCCGTACATCACCTGGAAATTGGAAGTGTGTGTGTGTGTGTGTGTGTAATGAAAAAGTTGGGAACTTACCTGTGAAGAATTACTGCAAGTCTGCAATGTCATTGACTGTATTGGTACACGTAGTAATTATACGAGTGATTTCCTCCTATGTATTGTATAAAAAAAATAAAAGTTTGGTTAAATGATTTATTATAAACACATATTTCTGCTATTTCCAATTTAAATGTATAAAATTTTATATAGTTAAATAAAACAAAACAAAAAAAACATTGAAACTATCTATAATTTGATGACCAAACAGATTCCTCAATTAGTGCAGCTAATGTGTACATTCGATGTGCATTGTGGTGCAGTGGATATCGACTTGGAATGGCAAATCAAGGTGCCGAGTTCGAATTCTAGTTGAATTCCTTGCATTCACTTACACACAAATACCCTTGGGAAAGGTATTAATCCATCTCTTCCCTCTAGTTATGAATTAAATAATAGGACAGATTGGGTTCAATAGCCTTGGCTAGCAACCAGTTTGCTGTAGAAAGCAATGGCAACCTACTGCGGGATAATCTTCTGCCCAGTCAATCATCTCTCTTTCGAGACATGATCGCCCAAAACGTATGGCACTTAACTGAATGGTACATTGGTAATTAAAAAAGTCAATTTTCAATTACTGTGGTTAAACTGAAGAATGTTTTACCACACTAATCAAATATTATGTATGCATTAAATGAATTTTGGTACATAAAAATTTTAGCGCAGTAATCGAAAACACCTTCATTTAGGGATGCCTGTATAAAATTAATTCCCCCATTTGGTCTAACATTTGTTAGTCAATTATTATTACCTACAAACACTTTTTTCTTTTTAAGATTTTATCTAACTGTAGCTTTTGGGAAATATCTCTTGACAGGTTTCATTTTGAATAATAAATTGGAAAAATGTTTTAACCAATGAAATAGCAAGTTTTTTTCGTTTTGTGTTTTTACAATAAGGTTCACTCTGTACAAGGCCCAGGGTTCACTCAAGGTAGAGGGTTACATTAGGAGGCAGTTTATATGAATAGGATGGGAAGATAACAGTTAACTCTAAACTTGAACAGGTTAATTTTCTTGTGCATAATATGAGAAATTTTTGAATGAAAAATTAAAGACAAAAAAGGTGTGTGTCATAATATACACACCTTTCTCAGAAAATTTAAAAGTAAGTTTTGAAACGGAAGTTAGAAGAAACATATCCCCATCTCTTCCAATAGAGTATAGGCCATTGACGACCCCTTTCCATCGATGAGGGTTTGTTAATGCTTCTGTAACTTGTCATTTTTTTTTTTTAAGGGTAGGGGTGTTGACTTTACGCAGGTCCCTTTATCCTCTAGGGGAGAAAATAGTTAAGTGGCATATGTGATAGATGCATAGGTGATCATGTCTCTTTTGATCCATGACTGACTGGGGAGAAAATGTTTTTGCAGTATGTTGCCTTTTCTTTCTGTGGTAGACTGGTTGCCAACCAAGGCTATAGGACTTAATCTGTTCTGCTATTCAATCCATAGTTGGAGGGAAGAAACAGATTAATACCTTTCCCAAGGGTATTTGCATATAAGTGAATGCAACAAATTCAAATGGGATTTGAACTCAGCTCTCTGATTTCTTGTTTCGAGCTGATATCCATTGCACCGCAATGCACCTCTTAGAAGAAACATTCTATGGCTAAATATTCCGTTCATTTCTATTCTTTAATATTTTGAAAAATGAAATATTTTAGTGAAATACATATATACATTTAGGTAGGGAAGATCAGCTGGTTATGCTACCATTGTCCATGGTTTTGACTTTTTCAGTTTCGTCAGGTGATTTGTTTTGACTGACGGCTTAATGGTTAATGCTTTTATAAGTTTAAAACCAGAAATAAAAGGGGTCCAAAATAATGTTTTGTTTTTTTTTGTATTTTTACAGTAAGGTTCACCCTGTACAAGGCCCAGGATTCACTCAAGGTAGAGGGTTACATTAGGAGGCAGTTTATATGAATAGGATGGGAAGATAACAGTTAACTCTAAAACTGAACAGAAGATTGTAGTGATTGAAGAAACAACCTCTTCAGTGTCTGTTCTACAGGGCAGTGGTTCACATGAAGAAGCTGTTTGAGTGGAATTTACTTCTCTTTGATGAGATACAGAGGGGGTTAATGGGGGGGGGGATTGCTATTATGTAAATGACATGGCAGGTCTTAGCAGTTAAGGTGACACCTAGTAGAGCCAAGGAATGTGTTGGGACGCCCGCGTCTATTTGCGCCTTTACTATGTAAAGTAACGGTGGCATCTACGTAGGAGAGTGTGCCGAGCAGCCAATCGACAAGTCAGTCGTAGACTTCCGGTGACGACCCGGAAGTACCCATTGCTCATACTACGTCTTACGACGGTTGAGACGATTAACCTTTATTCTTGTATTAGATACTAATAACCTTTGTAAATACTATTTTCACAGAATATAACAATTAACCTATTCCTGTTGTTGAGTTATTTATTCTTACTCACGACATAACAGAATGTAATTTGTCCAAGCACTTTCCATGGGATGTGCGTTGTGGTGCATTGGATATCGGCTAGGAACGAGAAATCGGGTGGTCAAGTTCTAATTCCAGCCGAATTCATTGCATTCACTTACGTGCAAATACCCTTGGGAAAGGTATTAATCCATCTATTCCTTCCACTTTTGGGTTAAATAACAGGACAGATTGGGTTCTATAGCCATCGTTGGCAATCAGTCTACCGCAGAAAGCAATGGCAACCTACTGCGGGGTAATCACCTACTCAGTCAGTCATGTCTCTTTTGAGACATGATCGCCCAAGCATGTATCATGTATGGCACTTAACTGACTGACTGACTTTCCATGGAAGTAGTGATTTACTTTCAGTTTTTTAATTTTGTCTATATGGTCCTAACTTTTACATAAATGACAAACATATATACAGTGTGTGTCAGAAATACCTCCTACATAACGGTAAGACATTAATGACAATTGTCTTCATCTAGCTAGAGTCTTACCATTCTGTTGGCAGTATTTCTGGGATGTATATGTGGGAGGTATTTGTTGACACACCCTTTATAACTGAGGTAGACTTTTCTTCCTTAGTCCATCACTACACAGGAAATTTTTTACAAATTTCAACAAGCAAAGATGACTGGTACTCACGTCTAAGAGTTTCTCGATCAAAGCTTTTGTTTGGGGTCTGAAATGACACTGTATGTCTGGAAGTCCACTTCGTTTGCCGCCAGGATGCCATCCATTGCTAAAATGGTAATTCTGTGCCTGTATTTGCATGCAGAAAGACAGGAGAAGAATGGCACAGGTGAAAAGGGCCATTTTTCTCAGGTTGGACGAGACTGCGGAGGTTGACATAATGATACTGGCTGGCAGATTTTTAGCTGCAAAATAAATGGAGAATGAGTAACAGGAGATGTGGGGGTGCAAAAAGTATTAAATATTAAAACATTTTGACTTAACCTCAAAAACTGTAAAGCTCAGAGCTTTGTTAGAATTTATTTTTATTTTTCCTCTACACTAGAAATACTGAATTTTCTTGTGCATAATACAAGAAATTTTTGAATGAAAATTAAAGACGAAAAAGGCGGGTGTCATAATATACACATCTTTCTCAGAAAATTTAAAAATAAGTTTTGAAACGGAAGTTAGAAGAAACATATCCCCATCTCTTCCAATAGAGCATAGGCCATTGATGACCCCTTTCCATCGATGAGGGTTTGTTAATGCTTCTGTAACTTGTCATTTTTTTTTTTTAAGGGTAGGGGTGTTGACTTTACGCAGATCCCTTTATCCTCTAGGGGAGAAAACAGTTAAGTGGCATACATGATACATGCTTAGGTGATCATGTCTCTTTTTTTCTATGACTGATGAAGCAAGAATTTTGTCGCTGAACAATTCAACAAATGTAAATTTCAGAATTTTTTGACCTCATATATATATATATACACACACACAAACAAAATACAGAGCTGTGGACTAGCTAAATCAGATATTACTTTTGAAAAAATCTTGATTCTATATTTTTTATTGTATTCTTTCTTAAAATGAACTTTTTTAAAATACACAATTGTTTGTGTATTTTCCTTTTATGTATTTTCTAGAATGAGATTTAAGACTTTTCCTGCATATACCGTTTTCTGTTCTGACCTGACATCTCGACTTCAGTTACTTTTCTATCACTGTGATGTGGCTGCCCTGTGTCTTTTCTATAAGTACTTTCATGGCAATTGTTCTGGTTAACTCTTCTTCATGGTACCTCAACTAACTGAATTTCAACATAGTACTTGACTGGCAACTAGGTCTCATTTTACTATTGAAATAGCTAGATATAAACATAAATTCTTTTTATTTTTTTTCTCACACTTCTTTCTTCTGGAACTCTTTTCTTGCTTCCCTGCCACTTATAAGCTTGTAAAATTTAAATGCAATGACCCGTCCATGCATAGAATACTGCTGTCATATAAGATCAGGTGCCCCAGTTCATCTCAGTGTTTTCGACAGGCTCCAAAGGAAAATCTGTAATGTAATAGGTCCCGACGTAGCAGCTTAACTTCAGCCATTTTTTCACCGGCAGGATGTGGCTTCCCTCTGTCTATTCTACAAATATTTTCATGGCTCCTGCTTTGACAAACTTAAGTCACTGGTGCTCCCGCTACAAGAATTTACTCATACAGCCAGACTGGCAACAAGGTCCCACCCATTTACATTTAGATCAACCAAATGCAGCCGACACACTCTACTCCAACAGCTTCTTTTCTCGCATTTCCCACCTGTGAAACTCCCTTTCATATACTTGCTTTCATGATAGCTACAGGAATTTAAATACAATGTTAATACCTATCTCTTATCTGGTCGACTCCAGTTCTTTCTACATCAACCTGTATATCTTGTTCTTTCCTTTATCGCTACCTTCTCAACTGTCTTCACACCGTGTTTCCATCCTTCTCTTGGCCTTTCTCTGACACCCCCTGTAACTGGTCTGTCTTTCTCTTCATTCTCCTCCTGTCTAATCTTTTACTCTTATGTAGCCCCCTGCACATCAGTGGCAGTACCACCTTGCTTGGGTTAAAGCGATTAAAAAAAAAAAAAAATCTTCTGTCATCCTGAATCCGGTTCTTTTACTGTTTATCTTTATCTTTCGTTTTTCTCTTTAAATGTGTCTTGAGCATTTCTTAATTCTTAATGCAACTGTTTACTGCTCTAATTTGACTCTGACCAATATGTGTGTATGGGTGAGTGGTTAGAACATTCTGTTTCTGATCCTGAAACTTGGGTTTGAATCCCACCTTGGTTAATTTGTCAGTAAGGTGACTTCTTGATGGTATCCAGGTGATCTAAGTGTGTGGCACCTTCATAATGTGCCTGAAAAAGCATATTATGGATCAGCCCAAGTCTTGTCAGTGAAATTGGGCAGAAGAAATTGTTTAAAAGCTGTTGATGTTTGTGCTTGAATGATGACACAAGTCATCATGACCTAAGGGTTTGAGCATACAGGTCTTCTTCAAACTCTTAATCATGCCAGAGGAAGTGCTCTTTCGTAGAGATTATGGTCTACTTAGCATAATTGCAGTAGAAACCACAGGTGGGCTTTGTGGATGATGAACAAACACAAATGTGCCTGCATCAGGATTTGCTACCCTAGCAGACAGAAACTGTACTCAGAAACTACAAAGGCAACCATATTATATATATATATATATATATATATATATATATTTATTTATTTATTTTTAGAAAAAATTTTTGATTTATTCCAATGGGTAATACATATTTCACCGCATAATGCTGTTATTATAGCAGCTCATCAGACCCAAATGGTACAACAGTTGATCCTCAAAATACCCCTCCCCCCCCAAAAAAAATTATTTTACACAGACGCTCACATGTCCATATTTAGAATAGATATTTATAACGGTTATTTTCGATAAATTTCTCACTCATTCAAAAAACCCCAAATAATAGAAAAAAGCAAGGATAAAGAAAAAGAAAACTATTGATTAATGGAAAGAAGAAAAAAAATCAATATATATATATATTGATTGTTTAATTACTTAGTTTCTGGTCATAATAAGATTACACCAGTGCACATTTGTATTAAAAAGTGTTCAATACAATTATATTGTAGAACTTTTGAATATTTTCCATTTGTAAACAAGTTGTTACTCCGCCTAGGTTTCTACCATGAGTGGTGTCTTCAGGCGATTTGCAATAACTGATTTTACCGTGTACCATTTTTTTTTTTTTTTGTTTGCTCACGTAACACTGTTTTTTTTTGTGTTTTTTTAACACTCACGTGGCATGGAATTTTTGAACACACAATTTTTAAAAAATACAAGGAATTATAACATTTTCATCCATGGTTGCATGAATGTAAGAGGTATTTTTTAGTCTGGTTGCACTTAGTCATAATTTCCGTTCTTTCATTCAATAGTTCGTTTTTGTTTGGGAATAGCATAATCAAAGAAATAATGAAAGAATGGAAATTATGACTAAGTGCAACCATACTAAAAAATACCTCTTACATTCATACAAACATGGATGGAAACGTTATAATTCCTTGTATTTTTAAAAATTGCACGTTCAAAAATTTTATTCCACGTGAGCGTTAAAAATAAACACTGTTACGTGAGCGTTCTTAAAAAAAAAAATTATAAAAATCAGTTGTTGAAAATCACCTGAAGACACCACTCATGGTAGAAACCTAGGTCATGTAATGAATTATTTACAAATGGAAAATATATATATATATATATATATATATATATAAACAACACAAAAATAAATTACTATCTAAATGTTAAAACATGAGGCAAAATAACAATATCAGAGACAAAAACAACATTGAGAATTGGTATAGATGTGTTTGAATGTGCTTGGGACAATAAAAATTATGGATAATTTTTGTATTCCTTAACTCCTACAAAATGGAAAAATATTAGGATCCTGGAAAAACTTAATGAAAAGTTAATTAAATCTTTCTTGTTGGCCATATTCAATAAAAATATTTGAAAGAAAGGTTGATTAATTATATATATATTGATATAAAAAAAGAAAAAAGCAAAAAGCACATTTTAACTACTTCTAAATATAAAACTCTAATGTCAGAATTTAAAATTTCTTCCAAGGAGTATCAGTATGAGATATGATCATAAATTCAATACATTTACTGATCATTTGAAACTCGGGGTCAGTTGGTTGAAATAAGTCAATTAAACTCTTTTGAATTGATTGCATACAAGAGTTCTCATAGTTTAGAAAGCTAGCGTTTTGGAAAGCAAAGTTTTCTCATTTATTTTTAAAATTAATGATGGACATACTTTTAGATAAATGATCCAGTCGTCAAAGATTGGGGGCCAAGAGGACAAATTTAATCTTTGTTTAGGTCTTAGTTTCAGCAAAAAGTGAGGAGGTAGAAAACGGCTCCCATTGGACCCTGTTGTACCAACAGGGATGTTTTTCAAAATGCTTAATAGTAAAATGACTTTTAAGTTTGTTAAAAGAAGAAAAAAAGATGATACGCGTGTTGTGTAGAAAGTGAAACCTGTGAACTGAGTTTGAATTCTTGGTTTTTGTTGCATTCACTCTCACACATATTACTCTGGGGAAAAGGCATGAACCCTCCTATAACTTTAGGTGGCAATCATTATAAGAGAAGTAAATTTGGGAATATCAGACCCTGGAGTAAGCTGTGGAAAAGCACTCTACTGTTTTCCCCCTGAAGGTGTTGCAATTTCACGGATAATAAAGAAATGGAATCTGTGGAGTAGGCAACAGGAAACCACTCGACTCTCTAAATTCACAGATAGCAAAGAAAAGGAAACGGTAGAGAGTCAGGTTTGCTTATGTCCTTGAAGAGGCATTAAAAAAGTTAAGATGTATTGGAAAAAGGATATTTTGGTGTGTTGAAAAGATAAAATTAAATGAAGCGCTAAAATAAACACAAAATATTTTTGAAATTTTTTTTATTATCAGCATTATTTATTTTCATTATTCTGTATGACATGGTGCCTTTCAATTTTTTTTATTCTTTTATTAAGTTATTAGGAAAATTAATCAGTTTATATAATCTTATGATATCAATAGGACAAATAAATAGAAACTTTCATTCACTCAAATGATTGCAGTAACATTGACAGAAAATAGTAAATAGGTACAGTAAATATAATTTTACTATAAAAATACATTGCATGTGGATCAATTGCAAAATCATTTTACTATGAGGATTCATCATAAAATGAGGAAGAAAGGGATTGTCAGTGGTCAGGAATGAATGCAAGCATTACTGATAAAATAGGGATATTCTATGTATAATGTAAATGCATTGCTATTGATTTTACTACAGAAATGCATTGAAAATGAGGAAGAGAGGGATTGTCTTGGGTCAGGAAAGAAGGCAAGAATTACTGATAGAAACAGGTTGCCAATAAGTTAAAAATTTAATTTATTATTTACATCTTTCTTTATATGTATGTGTGTGTGTCTCTGCATGTCTATTTTTTGTTTTGCCTTTTACTCTGTCATGTCATTTTCTGTTTTCTCTCTGAACAAAAAAAAAAAAAAGATACAAGGAAAGTTAAACTTCTGAGAAAAGTCTCCCTATTCAAAAAAATAACGTGATTGAAATATTGAGTGTCGAACAAAGAAAGGTGTAAAAACTTCCTTACCTGACGGTGGAAATTTGGAGTGTTCTTGGTCTTCTTCAAGGGACGAGAGAAAGGGAAATGAAGGAATGTCTGCAGAATCTTCGCTTAAATAGGAGAGATCGCCCATTCTCTGATTACCGCCCCCCCCTCCCCACCGCTTCACAGGCAGCAAAAATTCCGAATTCTGTTGGTTGACTGTACGGCAAGCCAAGCGGGAGGACGTAGATCAAAGCCTACACGGAAAAGTTGATGGGAAAAGAAAGTGTCAATTTATCCAGCACTAGAAGATGTAGGAGGTGGTCGAAAGGATTGTCGCAAGCTGACTCTATCCCCAGAGTCGGCAGTAGCCCAACCCTCTTTAGCTCCTCCCCACCCCTACCTCCTCATCTGGCACGAGTTGATGTGCGGCTGTCATCTCTCTCACTAATGGCAGTGATATCTCACTTGATTTGTCATTTGTAATATGATGATGCAAGCGGCAAGCAAAAAAAAAGGAAAAGAGAAATATCGACAAAACATGACTGTCCTTTGGTTAAACCAAAATGGGGGTGGGGAATGTTTTAACTCCCTACTATTACCTTGCTCTTCCATGATAGTACCATTTCTTTGAATCAGTACTTTTCTGTATATATCTGTATAGACATACACAAATTCACGGACACCTTAGCACAGGGTAGTACTTAGCAAAGATAGTCTTCTCAATGGAAAGAGTTCAATCCTGACTGGGTTCATTATAGAAAATTTGACATTGAATAATTTGTTATAAAATCAAATAACCTAAACTATACTCATATTTTTGTAACTTTCCCCCTCTCTCTCACTCTCTCTCTCTCATATATATATATATATATTTTTAATCATATTACCCCAAGCAAGGCGGTAAGGCCACTGGTGTGCAGGGGGTTACGTAAGAGTGAATAGATTGGAAAAGAGAAAGCCGGAAACCACGTCCTAAATAGGGAAAAAGGGATGAGCCTGTACACCTGTTCAATAGATGTGGGTGGAGTGTGAACCGGGCGATAGTTTAGTCTATCTACTCCAATTGAAAAAAAAAATAAGCAAAAACGAAAAGTGAAAAGATTGGAAAAGAGAAGGCCGGAAACCACATTCTAAACAGGAAACAAGGGATGAGCCTCTACACCTGTTCAATAGACGTGGGTGGATGTTTTAAACACGTATTAAACAATAGAGACAACTTAGTCTTGTATATTTTCTTTTGTATTTTCTCATTTTTTCTAATGAGGCTTTTTATTTCCGAATTATATTTATGCAAATATTGTCCATGGGTTAACCAGGTACTTTTGAACGTTTGAAAGTACTTGGTTAACCCATGGACAATATTTGCATAAATATAAAAAGCCTCATTAGAAAAGAAAATATAGAAAACTAAATTGTCTCTATCATTTAATACGTGTTTAAAAGAAAAAAATGTTGCCAAAATATACGTACTTTAAATATATATATCGCTCATTCAGTAAAATGAATTAGAGCACTCTGGCTATTGGGTTCGTATAACGATAATATATACGCTTAAAAGTCTGCCTTTTTCTACCAAACACCCCTAGCCCAGAGGTAGAATTGCCGACTGACGCCAATTTGGTCAGGTTTCAATCCTGGGTTAAAATGCAATCGGAGTCTAACCGTACTGATGAGCTGTGATACAGCGAAACAGATCTGTCTGCGGATATATATATATATATATATATATATATATATATGGCTTGTGGTGCAGTGGATATCAGCTTGGAACAAGAAATCAGGGGTCTGAGTTCGAATTCAAGTTTAATTTGTTACATTCATTCACTCACAAATATCCTTGGGAAAGGTATTAATTCACTGCTCCTCCCTTCAGCTATAGATTAAATAGCAGGACAGATTGGCTTCTATAGCCTTTTTTTAGAACCAGTCTATCGCAGAAAATTATGGCAACCTACTGTGGCAAAATATTCTGCCCAGTTAGTCATGTCATTTTTGAGACATGATTGCCCAAGCGTGTATTATGTATAGCACTTAACTGATATATCTATATATATATATATATATATACACAGCAAATATTCATCCAAACATGTGTGATTTAAAAGAACTGATAAGATCAGTCTGTTTAATTTTTTATTATATTTTACATTTTTTTAATTAATTGTTGTGTATTATACTGAAATTTGTAGATAATGAAGTTTACATTTTATTATTGTTTCTTCTTTTGACCATCGTAGTCGAGAACCAATATAGTGTCTCTGTGGTAGTTATTCCTTTGACTACATCCTGGTATTTTTTAGGAAGCTGGAAGTTTGAGATAATAATAATATATATATTGGGTGGCTGGCTATACTTACATTTCAAATTATTTTAGAACCTTCTTATAAATATAAATCAAAGTAAATGTAATAATCAACAACAGGTAATTTTTTTTTTTTTTTTAATGATTTCTAATGTGCAGGGGGGCGCTACATAAGAGTAAAAAGATTAATTAGAAGAGAGTGAAGAGAAAGACAAACCAACTAAAATGGGGCAAGAGAAGGATGGGAATACAGGTGTGATGACAGTTGCAAAGGTGGAGAGAAAGGAAAGGATATACAGGGTGGTGAAGAAAGAACTAGAGTCAAGTGGTCAAGAGATGAGTATTGACATTGCATTTCTTACGGTTTCATAACCGATTGTAGTTAATTGCATGTGGTTCGTATATTAAACAAATTTAGACATCTTTTGTCGATCGTATGGGAACTTCTGTTTATGTTTATTTTAATTGTATCGCCCTGAGAAAGGCAGTAACACCACTGATGTGCAGGGAGGTACATAGGAATAAAGAGAATAGATAGGAGGGGAGTGAAGAGAAAGACAAACCAGTTAGAAAGGAGCAACAGAAGGATGGGAATACAGTTGCAAAGG
Source organism: Ascarosepion bandense (assembly GCA_037127315.1). NCBI lineage: Eukaryota > Metazoa > Mollusca > Cephalopoda > Sepiida > Sepiidae > Ascarosepion > Ascarosepion bandense. The sequence continues at coordinate 3,335,882 of JBBBDQ010001648.1, forward strand.
TGGAGAGAAAGGAAAAAATATACGGGGTGGTGAAAGAACTAGAGTAATTAGTAAATAATGAATAAAAAGTTAACAAACTACTGCATTCAGATCCACAATCATTTCTACTTAGTGAGGAAAAAGAACAGATTACAAGAGGACAGAAGATGTTGATTGTAGCTGCATTGAAATCTTTGAAAATTGTAGGTGACAGGGCAACAAGAAATTGAAAAGGAGCTCCACAGGCAAGAAGTGCAAGAGAAGAAACAATTAGTTATATTTACTTACAGTTATATTTAGCTATTTCAACCATGTTTATAAATAAAAATTGATTTAAAGAGAAAGAACAAACGTAAAGGGAAGAGGAGAAGGAAAGCGAAAAGAATCTTTGTTTGACAGAATTTCTGCAGATAAAATTCAATCATTTTTCTTGATATGCTCTTATAATTAGTCAAAAGAAACTCTGAAAAAGACATCATCTAAAAGCTGATCATCCATTCTTCCACGTTGCTTTCGAGAAAGAGAAAGAAGAATAAAAGAAGGAAGATTTGCATTGAAGAAGAATAAGTATGAAAGAACAAAAAAATCATAGAAATCACAAAGACTGAAAGGCTGAATGAAATTAGATAAAAAAAAGTTATTACTAAACAAAAATGCCTTTCTCTACATATATACAAACACGCAACACACTTCTTTTTTTTTTAAATCGTATCACCCCGAGCAAGGCGGTAACGCCACTGATGTGCAGGGGGGTACATAATAGTGAGAAGACTGGAAAAGATAAAGCCGGAAACCACATCCTAAACAGGGAACAAGGGATGAGCCTCTTAACCTGTTCAATAGATATGGGTGGAGTATGAACCAGGCGATAGATAGATCTATCAATGTTCAAAACATTAATTTAAAACAGTGCTCAATATAAAAATAGAGCAATGAATATTTATTATTAATTATTACTTTAGAACATGTACAAACTACAAACATTTTTCAACAATGTTCATTCAATGTCAAAACAAAATGTGCAATTTTGTAGTTTGTACATGTTCTAAAGTAATAATTAATCTATATATATATATATATATATATATATATAAGACAATCTATGAGTCTGTGTGATTGTTCCCTATGCACGCCTACATTTTTTAAGCTAAACCATTCAAACTTTCTAGGGACACATATCTACATGGAAGCCAGGTCGACACATACTTTTTGAGTTAAAGTTCAGCAATTTTCCCTTTTGCACTTTTTGGCCAATGGAGCCAATTGTTTACATTTGCTCCGTAAAACATCTAAGATCTAAGATGGTTGCTAGATTACGTCACAGAAATCAAATCACGCATGTCAAATGCAACTAAAATAAAATTTTAAAAAATTGAGCCTTTATATTTAATTTTTATTCCGACGTTTGAAAAATGAATTTGGTCAACAAAAAAATATGAATATCTTCCCCCGTAATTTTGAAACAAAAGAAATATTTTTTTAAAAAAAGTGTTTTTTCAAACAAAAACATAATATGTAAAACAAAAAGTGCCAATGGTTAATTTAATTATTTAAGACTTTTTTTTTTCAGATTTAATATTTCATACTTCAGAAATAAAATAAAAAAAAAATAAAGCTTTTTTTTTCGCTAAATACTTCATGCAGGAAATCAACTGTCTGTAAATGATTTCCATCTACTTCCCTCATTGGCGTCTTCTACTACTAAAATGTTCTAAGTTGCACGGGCAACGCTGGGCTATGATGTTAGTAATATATATATATATATAATTGTTTAATTACTTAGTTTCTGGTCATAAGATTAGACCAGTGCACATTTGTATTAAAAAGTGTTCAATACAATTATATTGTCAGTCAGTTAAGTGCCATACGTGATATACGCTTGGGCAATCATGTCTCGAAAGAGACATGACTGACTGGGCAGAAGATTATCCCGCAGTAGGTTGCCATTGCTTTCTGCAGTAGACTGGTTGCCGACCAAGGCTATAGAACCCAATCTGTCCTGCTATTTAACCCATAACTGGAAGGAAGAGACGGATTAATACCTTACTCAAGGGTATTTGCGCGTAAGTGAATACAATGGATTCAACTAGAATTCGAACTCGGCTCTCCGGTTTCTCGTTCCGAGCTGATATCCACTGTACCACAAGTAGTACATTTAAATATTTTCCATTTGTAAATGAGTTATTATGCTAATAACTCATTTACAAATGGAAAATATATAACTGGTCACTCGTATTCAAGAATACCAGGGCCGCTAGCTAATCCTCATTGTAGACGCCTACTCAGGCACACTTGTGCTTGTTAAAAACCCACAAGGCCCACCTGTGGTTTATACTACAACTATGCTGAGCAGACCTTAGTTAAAAGCCAGGACACCGAAACCTTTGGTCATGATGACTTGTGACTTCAAGCTAGCCCAACCATTGGCGACTCCTCAAAGGAAGCTGTCTACCCAATGTCACTCACAAGGTGGTATGTTTTTCAGGCACTTTACAAATGTGCCACACTCTATGATCAGCTCTTCCAGACCAATGACATCAAGAAGTCACCTTCTTGACAAATTGACCACAGTGAGATTCACCCTGGCTTCATGGTCAGAAAGCGAACATTCTAACCACTTGGCCACACACCCATATATATATATATATATATATATATATATATATATATATATATACACACACACACACACGATAAAAAAAAAACAAATTTTGCAAAACGTTGCAAAAAATACCATTTCAAAAACAACTAGATGACCCATGGAGTAAAATTGTATCAAAATTGCTGAAAACAACATTTAAGTATAAAGATGAAATCAAATTTCACAAGTCAGTGTAAAAAACTTTTTATAACCAACAAAAGGTGGCAGAAGAGATTTAATGTGCAAGTGTGAAAAAACAACAAACACACATGCATATGAACTTTCTGACCTGCTCACCACTTGACATATCTATTTATACACAATACTTTAGCCATCAGCAAAGCAAACGGATCTCGATATGTAAAGTCACAAGTTTATTCACCTGAAAAGTCAACTTCAGACTCAAAATACGTGTAGCGACACAAATACCATGATAGACGCTTAATATATCAGCCAAAAAGCAAGTAATAATAACAATAAATCTACACTTTAAACAAAAAATTCACAGCTTCTCAAACTTTTTCTTCTATACAAATTTCTCTCGTTGGAACAACTCTTATTTCTGTTTTTAACACACACATATATACATACAAACATGCACATATATCTTAGTAGTATAACAGTCATTCCTTTTCCTTTCAGCCATTCCCTTCTGTTTGTGAGCTATGGTGTTATTATACCATGGATATAGTAATGTCCATGAGGGAGGAAATACAAAAAGGAGAATAAATCTTTCTTCCCTATCTCTCTCCTGTTACAATAGGAAGATAAAGGAAGAAAAAAGGTGAAAATTATGAGGTGAGAATGAAAATGAAAGAAAAAGTAGTACAGAGAGTAAAAAAGAATTAAGCCCTGAGCCACTGAATTTCAGCTAACCAAATTCAGCCATTTTTATTAATTAACTTTTAAGATTAGTTAAAAGAACTTCAAAAAGGCAGCGTATAAGAGCTGGTCATTTGATCTTGGATGTTGTTTTGGAGAAAGAATAAGAGGCAAAAAAGATTTGAGATGGATTTGCATTAACGAAGAAGAAAAAAAGTAAAGAAAACCCCAAGGCAAAAGGCTGAAGGAAATTAGAGAAGAAATGAAACTTACTACTAAAAAAAAACCAACCAAATACAATATTAAAAATGGTAAAAACAAAACAAATATTTCCTCTCATGCTCTTTGGGAGAAAGATAAAAAAGGGAGAGTTGGATGATTGAGTGGGAATAAAAAGAAAGATGGAAAAGACAAAAATACTGACAATGCAAGAATATAGAAGAAAAACAAAAAGAAGTGATAAAGAAAAATAAGAGAAAAGAGGAGGAAGAGGAAGGAAAAAGTGAATGAAATTATGAGCTACTGAATTTTATACAAACAAAAAATAAATTTCATATATCAGACTTAAATTTCAACTCCATTTTGACTCCTTGTTTCAGTCTTTCCAGAACCATCTGCTCCAAATTGACAGTGATAGAAAGCTGTTTTTGCTTTCAAGTTAATTCGCAATTAATTGAGGAAACAAATCAATTAACTAATTATTCTTTTCTCATTAATAACTGTAAATTTCAAGCAATGATTAGCCTATCAAAGGCAATGAGAAATCACTTAGATGAGGAGGTGCTGAAAATTTTTGACCCAATCCAATTTCAAATATTTGACCAAATGACTAAACGTTAGAATTTTATAAAAATCTTTTTTTGGTTTTCCTGAGTATTTTCAATACTATATATATATATATATATATATATATATATATATATATATAATCTAAATCTAAATCTAAACTTATTTATAAATGGAACTTTGTGTGTGTGTCTGTTACCTATAGACTCCAAAACAGCTGAACCAATTTTCTTGGAAATTTACACAGTTGTACTATAAGCGTCTGCGAGTGTTTTTAGCTAGATTCTGTGTCGAGGTACCCTCAATAAATATCGAAAATCGATGATGGAAAAAATCATGTTATAGAAGGAGTGTTCCAATTTTAATCAAATTTGACACACTCATAAACAAGGACATAAGAAACGATATTCAGAAGTTTCAAAATTGCAGTTCTTACAATAGTGCAGAAAATCGATAATATATATATATATATATAAAAAGGCAAGATGTTTGTGTGTGTTTCTGTCTGTTTATCTGTCTGTATGTATGTATTTTTTCAGCCCTTTTATTTTAGTTTTTGCTTTGGGTTTGGCTCTAAGTAGGTATAATTTTAGTTCTTAGTCTTAGCCATAATACCATTTACTCAGAGGACTTATTTAGCCTTCAAAATTCAGTTTATGACGAAAAAACTTATTTGATATCGATACCAGGAAATCAAAATTTGACTTACATCCATTCATTTTTCTTTCAGTCTACGGTTTCGCTTTAACTAGAAACAACTATTGTGCTTTAGTCTTTCGTGTCAATGTCCAAAGAGTCTGAGCTCCAAGACCATGGATTAGTTCAAAAGCTTTCATTACACCCGAGCAATGCCGGGCTATACTGCTAGTATATATATATAGTGTATTGAGGCAGCAACTAATTGTTTAAACATATCTTGTTGAATATAACAGACAATGAATATCTATTATGTTTAATCATGGGCCGTTCTTAATGTAGATGGCCTCCAATAGCTGATGTTTCTTTTTACTGTGTGTTTGTGTGAGTATTGTTATCAACTAATATCTGTCTAATATTACATACATGGCTGTGCTTTTGTAAGAAAAATGTTGTTTAATTGAACTATGAAAGCTGACAGGTAAGTTTACAGGAAAGCGCAGGTGTAGTAAAATCAATATATGTCAGTTAAGTGCCATATGTGATACACGCTTTGGGCGATCATATCTTGTAAGAGACATGACTGACTGGGTAGAAGATTATCCCGCAGTAGGTTGTCATTGCTTTCTGCAATAGACTGGTTGCCATCCAAGTCTATAGAACCCAATCTGTCTTATTATTTAACCTATAACTGGAGGGAAGAGATGGATTAATACCTTTTCCAAAGGTATCAGTGCGTAAGTGAATGCAAGAAATTCAACTGGAATTTGAACCCAGCCTTCCGATTTGTCCTTCCAAGATGATATCCACTGCACCAAAACACAATATATGTAGTGTGTTTATTATTAGTATCAGAAATACAATCTCTGAACAGACATATAAATTGATACACTACATTGGTTTTCTGTAGAGTTTGAGTTTTGTTTAACAGCATATCAACACCTCTGTGGGTTATTTAATGCCAAAAAGGTAGGGTTTTAAGGTAGTCGTTTGTAATCTTCAGTTATAGTGAGAAGGTTGATTTAGTCAGATATTCATGAGATTTTTATTTTATTTTATTTTTATTTGCTGTATTTACTGTTCTTTAAAGACAACATGTGGTTGTTAAATCTTATCTTCCACCTGTTAGAAGTGCTTCCAAAGTCGAATGAATTTGAGCTCTATAAACAATACTTTCAGACATACATTGGCCATTCAGTAGGCAGGTTTTATTTTTTTCGGCAATTGCAAAATGTTATTTTTGCTATTAGTTGAGTGACGGATGTTGTTTATGTGGGTTAAATATTTATTTGATATCATAACATTATTTTGTGAAATATATTTATCTGTGTTTTTAACCTGACTATAATTGACTTTAACATATTTTTGTTGAAGATTTTTTAATGTCGGTGAATGGTAGAAATGTTTGTGAATTAAGTAAGAGTTTACCAATGTTAGTTTGGGTGTTAGGGCTGAATGATGAGTTAAAAGTACTGCTTTGTTCATACATTATTGGAAATTAAAAAAACAAGAACCCAAGTATTACCTGGAATATCTTAGCTAAATCCAAACTTTACAATGGAAAAGAGCATAAATGTAATCTATGCCTTTTAGAAAAACTTGTCATTTTAAACCATATCATTAATTTTAATTTGCATTATAAAAAAGTGATTTAATGACCACATGCTGTTATAGGAAAAAAAATGCTTAGTTAAATTCTTAGACTCAGATTGATATAGATTCATCTACATTCCTCTCCTCTTTCTTTTGTTTTTTTACCCCTCAATATTACTTTTAATAATTATGAACTTATTAACTTTAACTTATTTATAGCATGAAATTTAGAATAAAGCTATTTCTTAATCACAGAGTTGAACTTTTTGACCTGCATCCCATATATCAAATGTGTTGACAGGTTGTCAGATTAGAGATAAGATAAATGTATGATGATCACAAGTGACATAATTGTACATATTTTTTGGCGGTAAGGGGAGGAAACTGAATAACATGATCCATTAATTAGCACATAGAAATTACCATACAAAAAAAAATTCATATACACAAAAAAAAAAATGAAAATGAAAAATTATTTTAAAAATAGGGAGGCAGAACAATTTGCATTAATCTTTTTAATTTTTGATCACTAAATATAATCTTTGCTTAATAAGTTTTTAAACTAACCCCTTTTAAGTTTTTTAAAAATATTTTTGAAACTTTGTAAATTATTATAATTGGAACGAAAATAAAAACAATTCTTTAAAATTTCATTAATTGAAAAAATTATTTCCTTTAGACTATAATGTCCTTAATTTTTATTATTTATTCAAACAATTAAAAGCTTATCAAATTAAAAAATGTCATAGTTATATTGCATTTTTTAATTTACTATTGGGAGCAGATTTTCGGAAATAGAGGTAAAATTTCAAAAAAATAATAAATGATTTACATTTCCCAATGTGTCTTGCGTTTGACTAATAAAACCATTTATCGCAACAAAATTTAATTTCTCAAAATTTCATGAATATACGTGAATGGGGTGGGTAACAAATGTAAAAAAATATATTTTTACCAAGGTTAATAAATAATATGAAATAATTATTTCAAAAGTAATTTCATTTGTGAGTAAGTCATGAAAGTTTCATTAAAATCCAACAATTATTTGATGTTTGCAAGAATTTTCAAATTAATATGTTTGTCACCAGAAAAAAACTGAGTTATGTAATATTAGGCTTTCCATTGTAAACTCTCGTAACAATTTGGTTACTCGCTAATTCAAATCAAAAGAAGATTTTTGACACAAATCTTAAACGTGTTAGAAAGGGTTCAAAAATTTTAAAATATAATTAAAAGATACTTTGATCTTTCCTCTTAATAATAACATGAACATTTTGATATGAAAAGTTTGTTCTTATTAAGTCTGGGGCTTGAATTTATTTATTCTATGCTGACTTTTTAGTGATTTAGTAGAGGTTCCATATATATATATATATATATATATATATAAGTCATCCACATACAAGCCTGTTTCACCGTATCACAGCTCATCAGTGTAGCTAGACATCCACTTGTTTCCAGCCAGGACCGAAACTCGATTGATTTGTTGTCAGTCAGCATGCCTACTCCCTAAGCTATTAGCGCACAGCTAAGAGAGGAGGAAATTTTAGCGTATTATATATGTGCGGTGTATACACACGCCAGCTACCGAGAGAACTCAATTCATTATTGAAGAGTATAGTTTTAAGGTATTTATAGGTGAAAGTGCTCAATATCAGGAATGGAACATAAAATCAACACATTGCTACATGCTTCAATACAATCTTCAGGCCATGTTGTGTTCAAGCATGAAACAGACTGTTGCCACTCAAAGTTGATTCTGGTGTCTACTCTTATATTTACACAGGCTCTATCCCTGTTTTGACCACTTTTATAGATAATTATAGATTATATATATATTTTTTTAACCTCTTCCTGGTTGGGCCAAGAACTTTCAGATCCATACACCTCTCATGATATAACTGGGAGTTGTATCAGTTTGCCTGAAATGAGTTAATCTATTAAAATGATATTATATTCTAAATAAGTCCCACAATTTTTTTTTTTCCATTTATTTGAACTGATCTGAAAATGGATTTAAATTAATCCTAAAAAGAAATGGATTAAAGACAAACTTTTTTTGGATTTGTCAGATCGAATGAGAAATTTGACAAAACATTGTTGTTTCTTACTTTATTTTAATTTTTTCAGAAAATTTCTTTCGTGTTGGTTTCCAAAAATATTAGAAAAGTGATCTTTTTCATTGTTCACTAAACAAATTGAATTCAGATCATTTTAATATAAAAAAGTATATAGAAAATTTTTTAGATTGTAATGTTATTTCTAGTTCAAAACTACAAGGAAGGATTAGATGCAAAGTTGAGGTATCTGGTAGGCTAATGTTTATCCAGATGCCATAGACTACCAGTACTTGTACCTAGCCTCACTCCATAATACTGGAATATTAAATGTAAATAGGGGAGGTTTATATGCAATGTTGAGGTATCTGGTAGGCTAATGTTTATCCAGATGCCATAGACTACCAGTACTTGTACCTAGCCTCACTCCATAATACTGGAATATTAAATGTAAATAGGGGAGGTTTATATGCAAAGTTGAGGTATCTGGTAGGTTAATGTTTATCCAAATGGCATAGACTATCAGTACTTGTACCTAGTCTCACTCCATAATACTGGAATATTAAATGTAAATAGGAGCTTGTTATGGATATTTTTGTCTTGTCTTTGTGCACATATCAGGTGGAATTAATTAAAGAAAGAACAGTACTACCAGATGAGCCACACCAAGAAAAGCAAACCGTTACGACTTTGCTAAGAGCACAGAAAAGAACAGTTGGAAACGGAAAAAAAATAAAACTATAAAACCTCTGACTCAAAAGATGGACTAAAACAGCAGGTTGTAAAAAGAAAAAATGTCACTTGCACTAATTTAGTAAAAAGGTTTTCACGCCGACAGAATTGAGATGAAAGTAACAACATAATCTAATGCACAATAAAAGTGTGTGTGTGTGTGTGTGTGTGTGTGAGAGAGAGAGAAAAGAGAAGGGATATCAAAAAGTTTCTTGGCTACATAAATAAACACGTTCCAAACATAATATCGGAAATCATTTGTTTAGACCTTTGGAAATTCACCCTCTCCTTACATATATGTATACATCAAAAGAAGTTTTGTTGAAAAATATAGGCACAGCCTGTCTGTCTGTACAATTTTTTTATTAAGTTTCTCCATCTTAAAATTTTAATTATTTCCACTTGGAGATAAGTTATCTTTTCTACACACACACACACACACACACAGAGTGCAATGGGTAAATTGTCTCCATTTTATAATTTTGCACATGTGCATCATTTGTTTCTGATTTTGTAGACTGCACGGTATAGTAGGGTCAGTTGGGCACTATCTGCCATATGTCAAAAATGGAGCACCATGACGCAGATCACTCTGCCAGAAATTTGAAAAAAAGAAAGCTGTACTTCTAGGCATTCATACTGAAAGTTCCAATACAAACATATCAGAGTGTTTGGGTGTCATTCCAAGGCTAGTGCAGAAGATCCAGAAAGAGTTGGATGAGTCTAATGGTGATTATGAAGGTGTGGCAGCTTGGAAAACTCACTCTGGTCAATCTGCTAAGGAAATAACTCCTGAATTTGTTGGTAAGGGCCTGAGATTCAACACAGAGGCCTATATCAAGTGCCCTGAGAAGGTAGTGCTGTCCTGTTTCAAGAGGGTGTCTATTGGAAGACCCTATGTTGGGCAACTCTGTACCATGCCACACAAACAGGAGAACTCAGTCATGGCTGTCAGACAATTTCGGCAATCACATTACCCCTTACATCTGGCCATTGAACTCCCTTAGAATGCAAGCCCCGTTATTATTATGTGTGGGGTGCGGTTGAGTGAGGGACCAACAATACACCTTGTAATAGCAAAGATGTACTGAAAACAAGGATTATGACAGCATTCACCAACTTAAACAAGGACAGAGTCTAGAAGAGTTACAGAAGATTCCGAAGTCATCTTGAGGCGGCAGTTGAAGCCAATGATGATTTTATTGAATAAATGTACTCTATAGTATTTCAGTATATTTTGAAGAATATATCTATTAAAATAAGATGTCAGCGTTATTTTAATTTTTACAAAATTGAGACAACAATTTATCAATTTCACCCTGTGTGCATGCGTGTTACATTGAGTAAAAGAAAAAGAAAAAGAAAAAGAAAAATTGAGTATGTAACAGAAAATTATACCAAATACAGGTTTTCACTTTTACAACAGTAAAAATGAGCAAAATTTTCAGCAAATTATAAATTTGGTTAAAACAATGAGTCCATTCTTCATATTTTGTGCAGGGATATTTTTGACATCCCCAAATCTGTCAAATACTCTTAAAGTTTAGGTTTGGCTCCCTGTGACTTCCAGATATTAATAATTGAAAAAGAGAATATTTTAAACTAGGGTTGAGATTAAGGAGAACATGGTAACTTAGGTGATAGTAATTCATGGGTAATAAAATGATGAATACCATTAGTCTGATATATACTTGTAGAAATTTCTCTATAACAGCCTCATCTACATGTAGAAGATGGCTAAAAATAATCAAAGTATTAATAATAAAAAAGGAAAAGACAACATTCAATAATATCAACTATAAACATGACCACAATGTGTTGACCATGTTTGGAAAATAACAAAATATTCCTATCACTATAGTTATGCACATAAAAAAAAATCTTCATGTTCAGATAAAAATTAAAAGAAAAAAAAAACATTATTGGGAATGGTTAATAGAATATCTGAAAACTTTTGAACAGCTTTTACACACTTTATGTTCAGAAAATGAAATGTTTGTACAATTGCCAAAAATGTGCATAAAAACTTAACCACATTATTTTGTTAGTTGTTTTTAATAAAACTTCCAGCAATTACTCCATCCATTGTCAGGGAATATCATATATATATATATATATATATATATATATATATTCATATAGATAGGTGTGAGTTTGTAACCCTGGGTTTCATGCTTTTGCGATCGTCAGACAAACTGATTAATTTAAAAAAAAAGAAAAAACAATTAATCAGTTTGTCTGATGATCGCAAAAGCGTGAAACCCAGGGTTACAAACTCACACCTAACTATATGAATATGTCTGCTGTATCACTGATATTGAGCACTTTTAAATAAGTACCACACATATATAATATGTAAACAATATAATATATATAACAAATTGCATATATATTGATATTTATAATTATATGCATACACTTTTCACATATATATATATATATCTATATCTATATATATATATACTTGGACAGCAATCTTTCTTTCTTATATCTTTCATTGAATAAAGCCAACAAGGAAGATTTAATTGATTTTTTATTAATTTTTTCCAGCATCCTAATATATTAGATACACTACCAACTCCTTGAGTAGGTGCCTTACATGACACTTATCAAGTCAGAGTACCATAAAAGTAACATTTATTAACCTATAATTTACAAGAACCCTTAAGGAAAATTCTGATTTAAAACAAGAGTTCTAGATAAATCACAATATTAAAAAAATATCGCTTTTAGAGAGGCTCTGCAGTTCAAACATTTCATTATTTAATAGTGAAAATGAAGTATTGAAAGTTTTTTTTTTTTCAAAAAGAAAAATGTTCACGCAAATTCCATTCACTCACAGTTAAGTGAGAGCTTGGAATGAACACTCCTTTTTCAAAATAAAACAAAATAATTTACTACAAAACAGTCAAAACATGAGGAAAAAATAGCAACACCAGAGACATAAACACCCTTGAAAATGGCTACAGAAGTGGCAGAAAGTGCTTGGGATGATAAAAATTATGGACAATTGTTATATTCCTTATCGAAAAAACAAAAAAATGTTAGAAATCTACAAAAAATTAAAAAAATAATGTAATTTTCCTTGTCAGCTGTATTCAATGGAAAAAAATTAAAATATATATATATATATATATATATATTCAGATACTTTAATCCAAGCGGAAAAAGCAGGAAGGTAAATTCCAAAAACTCGATCCTAATTAATATTAAAATTTTATTTTAATATTAAAAAATGATACAGGAAGAGAGCTCCATGTAATAAAATATTACAGAGCAAATATAAATTAACTAGGATTAATTCAAGGATGTTGAATGACCATTTCGATATAAAGGAAAATTCAGCACATCATCTAAAGAAGTTATAAATCATAACTAATTTCGACAACTTCATCTCCCCAGATCACAGTTTTATTTGGTATCTATTGTGGTCTGAAGAGATGAGCTTATTAGCTTATCTAAATCAATTGTAATTTATAACCACTTTAGATATGTTGAATTTTTTTTTTATACATATCATTATTACTCTAGATAATGTCCATTGAGCTCTCTATGCACATGTGTAACATAATATTTTATATTAAATAGATCTTTTTGGATAATTCTCTTCATTTCCAGATAAAAACATTTTCTAATTAAAAAAAAAATCTAGCCAAGATGACAAGATCAAAACACGTAACAACATTAATTCAGTGTGGAAATTTCTTTCCCAAGTACAATAAGTATTTGATTGAAATTACCCTTTGTCTTTCTTCCTCAACTGATGTGAGGGCACTGAACAAATAAAGATCCATTGCAAAGATGTTTCCATTTCAAAAAAAAAAAAATATAATGTTAATGGAACCAACTAAATCTGGGCAGGGGTGGAGAGTTGGGTGTCTAGAAGCTTTTAAAAGATCAAACGTGGACATGTAACAAAAAAAAACAAAAAAAAAACATGCTGACTTGCAGATGACAGGATATGGCTTTTGGTGAAACTAACGTCATTCTTTAAGAGAATAGATGTTATACAATAAAACAAAGTGCGAAAAAAGACAGTTCCTGTTTTTCTCTGTTGGACAGGGCATTAAGAACTAGTTGAAATAATTTACGACCCACCATTGCATCAAATATGCCACATTGTTACTTATTTCATGCCTGCAATCATTTATTCATGCCTGCACTGAACACAAAGAAAAACAAAAATGCTTAAGATTTCTTTTATGTGCCGTATCGCTTCAGGATGTGGTGATCATGACTCTTTGCTCTTTACAACTTTTTTTTGTTACTTTAAGTAATCTTTGACTGTTTAACATCTCTCTCTGTCTCTTATCATCCATTCACACAAACCTATTAAATAGTTCTCTTGCTGTTTATTTCTGCTTCTTATGCCTTCAATCTGCCCTCTGTGTGTGAAATTCTCTAAACCTTTTTTCCTCATTTAGTGTCATTGCGTGTCCTGGAAATTTCAACAATTAAAACATTGTGATAATAACAACAAAGCAAAGGACATTAGTTCAAATATAAATAATAATGCAGTTTTTATTTTGCTTCACTTTTAAAAGGTAATCATTTACCATTCTTTAATACCTACTTCTAAATGCCACATTCCTTTCAGAAGGTTGGCGTTATGGCTCTACACAACTTCCTGACTTTTGTTGTTCTAAGTTTTTACTAATATTACTACCCATTTTTATTTTTGTTCTGTCCTCTATTCACATAAATTTGTTAAGTAGATTATTTGTTGTTTCAGCTAATTTCTTTCGTCTTTAGTATGTCTTGTGAGTGTTAGATTCTCCAGACCTCTCCTCTGAAAAGTTTTAGCTGTTTCTTTCTGAATTTAAGTATCAGTTTCCTTGTAATTCTTGTTTTCCTTAAAACTTCTACATTGTTCACATGCTCTGTCCCTGGTATTTGTAGCATTCAACAAGAGAACCACATGTCTGTCACTTCTTGTCCTTTCTTCATTTGTGAAGAAAGTGTCCAAGATTCACTGTTGTCAGATTGAAGATTAGATATTATATAGCAACACGTCTACACACAAAGACTTTTAAAAATCCGCTGAAGTCTCTTTATAGCTGTAAATGCAAATAAACGGTTTCCTTCCATCTAATGTATTTGAAGAAAGTCTCAGTTTACTGAGTAATTTTTAATCTAACAGACGGAATTTAATACACATTGATAAAACAGTCTCGTTCTGATTGTAAGTATATGTTTCCTTGTTGTTTTTAGTTTCCTAAAGATTTTCTTATTGCTCACATGTTCTGTTTATGGTATTCTTAGCATTCATCACTAGACCCATATCTGTCACCTAATTAGACTGTCCAGGATGCATGTTAGAGATTAGATGGTAGCTGGAAAATTTGCTGATGGACAATTCACTGACAGGATAATTAATTGATGTAATAAATCTTTTCAAGTTCAATCTCTCATCCAATATTTTTATTTTTTTTAGAACATTCTTTCTAAGCTCTTCCGTTATCATCATCATGGAGTTTGTTAAAACAGAACAAGGTGACAGAAAGCTTGTAGAATCACTTTTACATGCACGTACATACCTACATATACATCGCCATGCACGCACGTTCGTACACATATACCCACACACACTTACGTAAGGACCGCACGTGAAACCTACTTTTTTCCCACATTTATTAAGAAATATATAAACTGATTCCCACACGTGTCTAACCAGTTGGAAGATGTTTTTTTCAGAGTGTTTGGACCGAAAACCATTCGTCTCTTTCAACTCACACAAACCACTAATTGCATTCAGCAATTAGCCACATAAAATGTTTCTCTCTATTCTATAAGAACATTTCAATACAGGTATAATTATATTCATTACTATTCAGTACAAACATATTATTTCCTTTCAGGGATTCTGCTATCATGAATATTCAGACAATATCTTTGATATCTAAGAGAGAACTCTTTTCATGACATCTTGCATTTGTGAATTATCCAGTTCTGTAACCTTACTTAATACAATGTTGTTATATTCGTTACATTGTGCCTTGAGTTATTGTATTTATAATTGTGGTGGTTTGGACAACCAACCTTTTCTTCATTGTTGACATCACTACCCCGACGGTCAGTCTACTACAAATTGGTACCCGAGTTGTCCAGTCCATTACAAGCTTTTATTTCAGGGATATGCCTATATTGTTGACAAAACTAGGGAATCTAAAAGTGACTGGACGTGTGAACAATGAAAACTGTTCAATACAAGATTGACAACAATTGATGATGTAATTAAAAGAATGCCTTCAGAAGACTTGCATCCAACAATACCTTGACAGTTTGTCTAGAGTTTATAAAAAAAAAAACTGGATGAGAGCTTGAAATTGGAAAGACTTAAAATGTCAACCAATTGTCCTGTCGGTGAATTGTTTTTTGGCAAACTGTCCGCACACAGATTAGATATTACCTAGCACACTTTTTCCTAAAGAAAGTTAGTAAGTCTTAATACTTCACTTAGATTCTGAAACACATCTTTCCTTACCCTTATGTGCATTTGAATTAAAGTTTAGAAAAAAAAAAAAGAAAAAAAGGAAGAAATCCTTTGCTTTTAAAATGAGTTACAATTATTTAATAACTGTAGGTTTGTTACTGATTTTCTACTAATTTATGGTCTGAAATCTTTAATCGAAACACCATAATGAGGGTAATGGATATGAAAGCCCACTGGAAGACTTAATTTTTTTTTCTTCTAGACAACTTCCCATCTCTCTCCAAGAGCTTAACCACATATGAAAATTGGTTTGGTTTGGTTTCATTCAAAAAGTTGGAACATTTTTCATTCAAAAAATTTGTTGGTCATTTTTCATTCAAAAAAGGTTTTGTTGGATTTTTCATTCAGAAAAAGGTTTTGTTGGTAATATTTTTCATTCGAAAAGGTTTTGTTGGTTATTTTTCATTCAGAAAAGGTTTTGTTGGTAATATTTTTCATTCAGAAAAGGTTTTGTTGGTAATATTTTTCATTCAGAAAAGGTTTTGTTGGTAATATTTTTCATTCAGAAAAGGTTTTGTTGGTAATATTTTTCATTCAGAAAAGGTTTTGTTGGTAATATTTTTCATTCAGAAAAGGTTTTGTTGGTAATATTTTTCATTCAGAAAAGGTTTTGTTGGTAATATTTTTCATTCAGAAAAGGTTTTGTTGGTAATATTTTTCATTCAGAAAAGGTTTTGTTGGTAATATTTTTCATTCAGAAAAGGTTTTATTGGTAATATTTTTCATTCAAAAAAGTTTTGTTGGTAAATACTTTCATAGCATTTTGACTCCAGTTTGGGGGTTAACTATTTACCCATAGCTGGGACCCTAACAGGTGCTACCACTCTGGGTCAGGGTGAACCTGGGAACAACAGCAATTAAGAGGTGGTTCCATGCTCCTCACAACCTCCAAATCAGAGGCCTTGCTGCCGGATGCAGTTTAAGGTCATACCCAGGACCTATGAGAATTATATATATATATATGGTGGATGTGAGCTGTGGTGCATCGGATATCGGCTTGGAATGAGAACTTGGAGAGCTAAGTTCAAATTCCAGTTGAATTCGTTGTATTCACTTATGCACAAATATCCTTGGTTAAAGGTATTAATTTATCTCTTTTCCTCCAGTTATGAGTAGAATAGCAAGGCAAGTTGGTTCTATAGCCTTAACTGGCAACCAGTCTACTGCAAAAAGTAATGGCAACCTACTGTGGGAAAATCTTCTGCCCAGTCAGTTAAGGGTAAAAAAAGACATGATCACCCAATTGTGTATCACATATAGCACTTAACTGACTGATGTATATATTGAACACTTATTACCAAGCTTTTTTGTTCTTTATTCAACATGAAGACCAAAGAATACAGTGTTCTATGAAAGCTAAATGTCATGGTAAATTCTGATAGGTCTGCTGAGACATTTATCAAATATGAAAAATATCTGTCTAACCTTCTAGGGGTCTCCAAACGTGAAACGTATAACAAGTGGGTCATCGGTGAATTATTGAATTATTATTATTCTGCAACCTCTGATAATATGGCAATAGTTCTAAAAGAAAGGTGGCAAACAATTAATGGTCTAAGTAGTTAAAGATATAAAACATGCATAATTAGCAGGTCAGAGGAGGATTACTGTATAATTATTATGTAAACTCTGATAATCTGGCAATTGTTCTGGGAGAAAGGTGCCAAATTTAATGATCTAAGTGTCTATTAGACTGAATTCTTTAAAAGATATTTGTTATACGTAATTAGAGGGTCAGAGGTAAATTATTAAATTATTGCCAGGTGACTCCTGTTAATTTGGCAAAATGGATGATAATCAATAATTCTGGAAGCAAGATACCAGAAAATTGGAAGAACCAATCCTCAAAGATATTAAACCTCCCCTATATACATTTAATATTCCAGTATTATGGAGTGAGGCTAGATACAAGTACTGGTAGTCTATGGCATCTGGATAAACATTAGCCTACCAGATACCTCAACTTTGTATATAAACCTCACCTATTTACATTTAATATTCCAGTATTATGGAGTGAGGCTAGATACAAGTACTGGTAGTCTATGGCATCTGGATAAACATTAGCCTACCAGATACCTTAACTTTGCATATAAACCTCCCCTATTTACATTTAATATTCCAATATTATGAAGTGAGGCTAGATACAAGTACTGGTAGTCTATGGCATCTGGATAAACATTAGCCTACCAGATACCTCAACTTTGCATATAAACCTTCCCTATTTACATTTAATATTCCAGTATTATGGAGTGAGGCTAGATACAAGTACTGGTAGTCTATGGCATCTGGATAAACATTAGCCTACCAGATACCTTAACTTTGCTTATAAACCTCCCCTATTTACATTTAATATTCCAATATTATGAAGTGAGGCTAGATACAAGTACTGGTAGTCTATGGCATCTGGATAAACATTAGCCTACCAGATACCTCAACTTTGCATATAAACCTTCCCTATTTACATTTAATATTCCAGTATTATGGAGTGAGGCTAGATACAAGTACTGATAGTCTATGCCATTTGGATAAACATTAACCTACCAGACACTGAAATCCGATTGTGCATTGGGATAGAAAAAGATGCCTTTCAAAAGCTAAAAAAAAGTATTAAGAAACTGAAAAACTTTGTTAGAGACAAAGGAAAGAATACTGAAATTTTATGTGACATCAGTGAATGTTGGACAATTTTTTTACGAATGGAGAAGAGCCTTCAAGCAACCAGAAATATTGCTATACAGAAGGATGCTGAGAATACCATAGACTGAACATGTGAGAAACAACTAAATTTTAGAAAAAATAGAATCAATAAGGAAACTTACACTTAACATCAGGAAGAGACTGTTGAAATTTCTACAGCACATAATGAGGAAAGAGGGCTTAGAAAATTTGATACCCACAGGGCATATTGAAGGCAAGAAGGACCAAAAAAACAAAGCATAACAAACTTGAATAAATGGATAGTAGAACAAGATTTAGGAGAGATAACAAAAGACAAAATTTTTTAAGAGATACAAAGGTCAGGAAATTGTGGAGAGCCGTGATTGCCTGAAGGAACATGGCACATAAAAAATAAGGATAGTATTTTAAAACAGCATAAGCAGATATTGATGAAAGGTTTCTTTCATACTTTATCAGATGTGGAATGTAAATTCATAGTAAGAATTGCATGTATGGTAAGTGAATCCAATTTAATTTAATACTTTGTAATAATGCTTTGTGCGTTGTGGTGCAGTGGATATCGGCTCGGAACGAGAAATTGGGGAGCCGAGTTCATACTCTAATTGAATTCCTTGCATTCATTTATGCACAAATACCCTTGGGAAAGGTATTAATCCGTCTCTTCCCTCCAGTTATGAGTTAAATTATAGGATAGATTGGGTTTTATAGCCTTGGCTGGCAACCAGTCTACCGCAGAAAGCAATGGCAACCTACTGTAGGCTAATCTTCTACCCAGTCAGTCATGGCTCTTTCGAGACATGATGGCCCAAAGTGTGTATCACGTATGGCGCTTAACTGACTGAATGAAGATAATAGTTGGAAACATAAGTAAAGCTCCTACTGGGCATAAAGTAGGGGATCGGTTTTCTATTGTTATGAAGTAATAAACTGATCCCCCATTAATTGCTACTTATTAATACAATCCGTCTCTTCTCCCTTCAGCTATAGTTTAAAGAGCAGGATAGAAAATCTTCTGCCCAGTCAGTCATGTCTCTTTCGAGACATGATCGCCCAAAGCGTGTATCACGTATGGCACTTAACTGAATGAATAATGCTTTATTTAAAGTGTGTGATTTAAATGTGAATCCAGTGTAATAATTTCATGGGCAGTAAGTGAATCCAGTTGTAAATCCAAAGGAATTTAATACTTCAAATGAACATTTGGATTACAGTTTCACATTTCTGATCCATACAAAATGAACCTTGAATGTGAACAAGCGTTAATATTTTTTATGTTGATTTCTTTGTCACACAACTATTTCTAGCTGAGAAGGGATGAAGATCAACCAGCTACTACACTCTGATCATTAGTAGAAATACAGAATGGTCCTATATATAAACAATGTAATCATAATGTTTTTTCTAGCCATCTTGTCATGAAAACTTACCTCATTAGGTTGTTGATGTGTTATTTTGCAAATGCTATTCCATTTTGTTTTTTGTTTTTGTTATTTTTCCTTCAAACTACAAAGGATGATTATTTCATCTTTACTGCTGACCTTTTCCCCTTCATAAAAAGAACTTTTAATCTTGTGTTCATTTGGAATTGTTTTCCTTACTGATCCATTTTCTTTTGACATTGTCTCAGTCTGTGCGCATTCTTACTTTTTCTTTCATTCGTTATTCATTTTCTGAAAATGGAGGAATCGAACTTCATCTCTTTCCTTGGTTGTTTACTTCAAAGCTGAATTTTTTTTGTGTTTTCTATGCCCATCTCCGTGGTTAGGCCACTGGACCAAAAACTATATCTTACCAAGTTTCAAAGATAAATAATCGAATATTGCTGCCACATCAGGTTTGGTACTCCTGCTATATATCTAGACATTCTTGATAAAATTTAAAGAATAATATGCAATGTTATTAGTCTTGACCTGGCATCTTGGCTTCAGTCACTTTCTCTACCACTATAATGTAGCCTCCTTGTGTCTTTTTTCATGTTAATTGTTCTGATGAACTCTCCAGTATTGTAGAGAGACTTCATGAATTTGAGTGCTGTAATAGATTGGCTGTAATAGATTGAGTGCTGTAATAGATAGTCAGGGATGTGCATTGTGGGGCAATGGATATCGGCTCAGAACAGGAAATCGGGGAGCCGAGTTCGAATTCCAGCCAAATTCATTGCATTCACTTATGAGCAAATACCCTTGGGAAAGGTATTAATCCGTCTCTTCCTTCCAGTTATGGGTTAAATAACAGGACAAATTGGGTTCTATAGCCTTGGTCGGCAACCAGTCTACTGCAGAAAGCAATAGCAACCTACTGCGGGATAATCTTCTACCCAGTCAGTCATGTCTCTTTCAAGACATGATCGCCCAAGCGTGTATCACGTATGGCACTCAACTGACTGACTGAACATATTTAGAAACACGGTTAAGGTTACTGCTGGGCATAAAGTGGGGCATTGGTTTTCTATTGTTATTAAGTAATAAACTAAACCCCCACTAATTACTACTTAATAATATAATACATTTATTCTCCCTCTAGATTTAAGTCAAATAACAGGACAGATTGGGTTCTGTAGCCTTGGTCGGCAACCAGTCTACCACAGAAAGCAATGGCAACCTGCTGCGGGATAATCTTCTGCCCAGTCAGTCATGTCTCTTTCGAGACATGATCGCCCAAGCATGTATCACATATTGTACTTAACTGACTGACTGAATAGATTGGCAACAAAATCTGTTAATTTTACAGTTAAAATGGCTAGTTATGACTGTAAGTTTTATGGTAACACTTTTTTCTGTCCTGGCTATGATAATAAACAATGATACAAGGTCTCTGATTAGGAGATTTTGAGGAGCTTGTTCCCAGGTTTACCTTGACCCAGAGTGGTAGCACCTGTTAGGGTCCCAGCAATGAGCAAATCATTAACTCCTAAACTGGTGTTAAAACACTATGAAAGTATAAGAATACATTTTCATAGCAAAAATACCAGCAATTTTCATAGTAAAATAAAAAATTTCCAGCAATACATTTTTGTAAATGAAATTACTAATGCTCCAAAGAAAATTAAATTTCAGCATTAAATGACCCATAACGAGTTGATATCCCGATAAACAAACCAACCTTAATAGCTTCTTCTCTAGCACTTTTCACTTGTAAAATCCTCTTCTGTCTTTTTGCATTCCAGTTAACTCTGATTTTTAAAAATTTAAATGCAATGTCAATCATTATCTTCTGTCTTTTTAATTTCTGTTCTTTTATTGTCCTTTCTTCTTAATAGTGCTTGTTTTTTTGGGTTTTTTTTTTTCATCATATTCTCTAATACTCATTAATCTCTAATACTCATTAACTCCTTGTGGCTTTATTGCTTTGTGTGAGGTGAAATGATTAAAGAAATATTTATTGTTATTTTAAAATTAACCTGTTTAAAACATAAATTATCTGGCCATTGAAATACATAAAAAATCAGTTGTATGGCATTCATGTAAGGGAGAGAATTTTAACTGTGTATGGATGAGCACTCTCCTTTAAAGTTACTCATTTAGCAATCTATACAAAAATATTTTACAAAATATTGTCCCTCATAATTTTACACTTTTTTCTCTATTTATACATTTATCTATTTTTTTATATAATTGTGTTTATATTAGTACATGCACACACACACACATACACATGCATATATATTACATTAAAAAAATTCAAATTTTCTTAAATCAAATGGCCATTTTGATGGGTAAATTTAGTACACATCTTATCAATGCAAACCAAACATTTTGGGAAAATAAATTTATTTGTTTGTGTAGGTGTGAAAAAAACGAAAGCAAGGGTAGGGAAAAAGAAAAAGAAAAAGAAAAAGGGGCAGATTATGACCTGTTAGACATGCAACTTGGTGACAGAAACAAAAAGAGACACAATAAAATAAATTAAAAATAAAAATAAGAAAGAAGCCGGGTTGGTGAAATAACGGCTTTTCAAGGCCACTGTTAAAGGGTCTCGAATAATGTTAATAACAAAATAAACTGGTTAAACATAACATAAGTTAAACATTAAAATGAGAGAACTAGAAGAAATATAGACTCAAGAATCGGAAGTTATTCTATAATATTTAATTATATGGCTAATAAGAAGAAATGAAACCACTATTTTAAGGAATTTTAATTTTATATTAATTTTTACGGAATTAAATTTAAATCTATGAATATTAAAACAAACTGGTTAAACATAACTTGAGTTAAAAATAAAACAATAAAACTAGAAGGAATATAGATTTGAGGGAAGTTATTGTTGTGACGTGGCTCGATCATATGACCGGGTTCGCTTATATATAGAATGAGTGAGTCAGTTGAAGGAAGAAGTTAGTGTGAACTGAGGGCTACTGTTAACCTGCATGTTACTTGCTAACTTAACCACCCATATTGTTGCAAACTACTACAGACTATTATATTGTCTCTACCAAATAAGATATTATTTTATCATCTGTGTATTGTTTACCACCTCGACGATATAACAATTATATAATTTAATTATACAGCTAATAATAAGAAAACATTTTAGGAATTTTAATATTAGATTAGCTATTAGAAAGTTTGTATTTAAATTTAAATTTATGACAGCATTTGCTTATAAATTCCTTCCTTAAGTTCAAAAACAAATTTTTCTTAGGATATTTTACTATTTTGGTTTTTTCAGCTAAACATAGATTGCATCTATCATAAAGGTTATAAGAGGTGTGGCTATATATACATATATGAATCTGTTTTGTCATTTAGTGTCCTAACTACATAAATTGTGTTATTAGACTAGCAACTAGATCTCACCATTTTACTGTTTAATTAGCTAGATAAATCGCTACTTCTAGTCTAACAGTTTCTTTTCTCATACTTCCCACTTGTGCAACTCGGAGTGGTAGCACCTGTTAGGGTCCCAGCTATGTGCAAATAGTGAACCCCCAAATAAAACTAAAACATGATGAAAGTATAAAAATACAATTTTAAAGTAAAAATACCAACAATACATTTTTTCTTTAACAAAAATTATCAACAACACCAATTTATAATAAAAATTACCAACAATACCTATTTATAATAGAAATAGATTTTTAAAGCAAAATGACCAGCAATACACATTTTATAGAAAATTGATCAACATTTTATCTGTAGTTGAAGCCATAAATAGTGTTAAAAATATTTAGATTTTAACATTAAATAACCCACAGTGGTTGATATGCCGTTAAACAAAATCGACCATCCAACAAACCCGTGCAACTTTCTCCCGATTTCTTTCTTCCTCGCCTACTACACTCTTTAAAAATTGAAATGCAACCTCGGTTACCATCTTCTGTCTTCTTGAATCCAGTTCCTTTATTGCCCTTTCACCAATCCTCCATCTTCTCATTCTCTTTCACTTTCACTACCTGTAACCCCATTGCTTTCAAGTGGCACTGTCACCTTGCTTGGGGTGAAAAGATTAAAAAAGAAATTTCACAGCAAACTATGTGCATATTGCTAATTTGCCTATTTTTCTCTAAGTTGAACATCAATGATGGATGTCATTGTGAGAGCATAAGAGGAGGAAGTAAGAATTGCATATTATAAAAAATATGCAGGTGAGATAACGGTTGATAGATACTTGAAGAGGTTGCGATTGTAGTGTTTGGAGAAACACTCTCTCAGGAGTCTGTCCCATGAACACTACGCCTTCTCGGCCTTACCCTGTCCTCAGACCTCAAATGGAACCGAGCAATACACTACGCCTCCTCGGCCTTACCCTCTCCTCAGACCTCAAATGGAACCACTATATTGAATCCATAGCAAAATCTACTGCTAAGAAGGTTGAGTCACTATGTCGATCCAGAATGTTTTTTCCACCTGAATCCATACTGCATATATACAAGTTAACCATCCGTCTGTGCATAGAGTACTGCTGCCATTTATGGTCAGGTGCCCCTACCGTTCTCCTCAGTGTTCTTGACAGGCTCCAAAGGAGAGTCTGTAATGTGATAGGTACTGATCTGGTGGCTCGACTGCAGCCACTTCCCCACCGTCGAAATGTGGCCTCCCTTTGTCTGTTCTATAAATACTTTCATGGCTTCTGCTCAGACGAACTTAAGTCACTGATGCCTCCTCAACAGGTGTTTACTCGTGCAACCAGACTGTCAACTGGGTCCCACCCATTCACAGTCAGGTTAGCCAAATGCAGACGACAATTCTACTCCTGCAGCTTCTTCTCTCACACTTACCGCCTGTGGAACTCACTCCCATATTCTTGCTTTCCTGACGGCTACAACCTCCAGAAATTTAAATGCAAAGTCAATCCTCATCTACTAACCACTGGACTCTAGCTCTCTCCCCACCCCTGTATAACCTTCCCTTTCTCTCCACCTATGTATCTGTCATCACACCTGCAATCTCAGATTTCTATTGCTCCTTTCTGACTAGTTTGTACTCCTCACTCTTTTCTAATTTTTTTACAGTTATGTAGCCCCCTGCACATCAGTGGCATTTCTGCCTTGCTCGGTGTGAAATGATTTAAAAAAAAAATTGTTCTTTGGAAGAAGCTGTTAGGGTTGAACTTTCTCTTTATTAATGGAATATGAAGGGAATGCAGATGAGTCGATTCTTTGTACGTGACCTGGCTGAACATCCAAACTAGTGGAGCGAAGCAATGTAACTCATCTGAACATTTGACATGAAGTTAGTAACAGTATAGCAAGCGTTTCATCGATGAGAAAAGGGGTTGCTGCATAGAAAAGGATTCTGATTGCTCTTTTCTCTTAGTTAAAATTATTCTTTTAAAGTCAGCTTTTTGTGGATCATGCCTGAGATTAGGGAGGATGTAAATTAGACCATGGTGATCCCAAAATAGGACATTGCAGATAATGAGAGTTCTTTTGAAATTAAATAAAGGGATATTGCTCCAGTTAGGCTATTTGCTTTCATGTTTCTTTTTATTATCTGTTAAAATATACCAGGAATAGTTTTTGTATATACCCTAGACATGAAGGAAATGGGAGAAAGAAACGTCACTATTAAAAATCTTGAAATTGTAAAATCATTGCTACTAATGCATTGAAAACAAGAAAGAAACAAATTGTCATTGGTCAGGAATGAAGGCAAGCATTACTGATAGAATAGGGCTATTATATGTATAATGTAAATGCATTGCTAATGATTTTACTATAGGAATGCATTGAAAATGAGGAAGGAAGGGATTGTCAGTGGTCAGGAATGAAGGTAAGCATTACTGATAGAATAGGGCTATTGTATGTATAATGTAAATGCATTGCTAATGATTTTACTATAGGAATGCATTGAAAATGAGGAAGAAAGGGATTGTCAGTGGTCAGGAATGAAGGCAAGCATTACTGATAGAATAGGGCTATTATATGTTTAATGTAAATGCATTGCTAATGATTTTACTATAGGAATGCATTGAAAATGAGGAAGAAAGGGATTGTCAATGGTCAGGAATGAAAACAAGCATTACTGAGAGAATATTTATAATAGAAATGCATTGATGATGATTTTACTATAGGAATGAATAAGATATTTTTAGGTAGAATTTGATTAAAAAGAAGTTATATTAGT
The DNA here is from genome assembly GCA_037127315.1 of Ascarosepion bandense. Classification (NCBI taxonomy): domain Eukaryota; kingdom Metazoa; phylum Mollusca; class Cephalopoda; order Sepiida; family Sepiidae; genus Ascarosepion; species Ascarosepion bandense. Next base: position 3,361,868 of record JBBBDQ010001648.1, read on the forward strand.
TCTAAAAATAAATTGCATTCTTTTTATTCTTGTTCCCATTACACTTGATGCTTTACCATTTCTGACCAAACTTCCCAAAAAGTATCCGGATGTAGAAATTGTCAGTTTTACATAAACACCACATAAGTTTCTGATGATGACTGTAAAACACGAAAGCCTTTAAACTAAAATCACAAAACATAAATGTCTGTCAGTTTATTTACCATGACTTTGAATGAAATTCTCAACACCTTATCCAAAAATTGGAAAAACATGATGAAAAATTAAACACAGACTTTTGTTGGTCAAAATTGTTTGGAGATATATATATATATATATATTGATTGTTTAATTACTTAGTTTTTGGTCATAATAAAATTAGACCAGTGAACATTTGTATTAAAATGTTCAATACAGTTATATTGTAGAACTTTTGAATATTTTCACTTTTGAAATCAGTTATTATGTAACCTAGATTTATTTACCTAGTTATTGCAAATTGCCTGAAGACACCACACATGGTATAAACCTAGGTCGCGTAATAACTTGTTTACAAATGGACTATATATATATATATTAAGAAATGAATATTTTTACCCAAATTTATTTCTAATATAAATGTTATTTTTTAGTGGGTACACATATTTGTGTTGATATTTCATTAGGGGGAGGATTTTTAAGCAGTAAAATTAATAAGTGTCCGAAAGTGAGAAGTCCTATCAAAGAATGATTGTGTCACTGAAATACATCTAACTTCTATTCTCTTTTCCATCAGGGTAACTGCTTCTATACTCGATATAGGTTCCATATATGCTAGCCTTTTTCACTACTAGAATTTTTTTAAGTCCTCGCAGTATTTAGTATCTTGACGTTATCAATAACATTTTTTGGTTAAACTTTACAAACTCTGTGTCATTTAATTTTGCAAACCAGCTGATGAAATTTGTTTAGAAAAATACTTTGACAAAAACCTTACTTTGCAGTTTAATAATTTCTTTAATTTAATAGGACTTCATGGTAAACAATATTTTTTTTAAGAAAAATTCTTTTTTACCTTTTTAAACAGTAAAGAATAAATTCTTAGAATTTCTTACTCTTGAGCATGCAACATACATCTGGCCATGCGTAAATATTTCTTTCTGGAGTCAAATTCCAACTTTTCAAAATATTTGGCCTTGTGATTTGTTTATAATTCTTACAAATGCAGGACAAACTGTAGAAGTGGTATCTGTGATGGAAAAGGGGTTAGGGTTCGATTCTTTTCGAAGGATAATCTTTCATCAGTATTAACTATTTCATCATCATCAGTGGCATTAACTATTCCATCACCATCATCATCAAAAGCATCAACTATTTTTTCAATAGCTTTAATTATTCCATAACCATAATTATCAATGGCATTAACTATTCCATGATCATTATCATCAATAACATTAACTATTCCATGATCATCATCATCAGTAACAGTAACTATTCCATGATCATCATCATCAGTAACAGTAACTATTCCATGATCATCATCATCAGTAACAGTAACTATTCCATGATCATCATCATCAGTAACAGTAACTATTCCATGATCATCATCATCAGTAACAGTAACTATTCCATGATCATCATCATCAGTAACAGTAACTATTCCATGATCACCATCATCAATAGCATTAACTATTCCATCATCATCATCAATAGCATTAACTATTCCATCATCATAGTCAATAGCATTAACTATTCCATCATCATCGTCAATAGCATTAACTATTCCATCATCATCGTCAATAGCATTAACTATTCCATCATCATCGTCAATAGCATTAACTATTCCATCATCATCGTCAATAGCATTAACTATTTCATCATCATCGTCAATAGCATTAACTATTCCATCATCATCATCATCAATAGCATTAACTATTCCATCATTGCCCTATGCATTAACTATTCCATCATCATCATCAATAGCATTAACTATTCCATCATCATCATCATCATCAATAGCATTAACTATTCCATCATCATCATCATCAATAGCATTAACTATTCCATCATCATCATCATCATCAATAGCATTAACTATTCCATCATCATCATCATCAATAGCATTAACTATTCCATCATCATCATCATCAATAGCATTAACTATTCCATTGTCATCATCAGTAGCATTAACTATTCCATTGTCATCATCAGTAGCATTAACTATTCCATTGTCATCATCAGTAGCATTAACTATTCCATCATCATCATCAGTAGCATTAACTATTCCATCATCATCATCATCATCAATAGCATTAACTATTCTATCACCATCATCAACATCAACTTTACATTATAAACACCTAATTTGAAATTTATTGACTTGAAATTATCATTTTTAATAATTAATTTTAGATACAGAACTTTAAATACAACTATAGCCATTAATATTATCCTTGATTATAATAAATGGGTTTCTTTAAATGTGATAAACTGAAAAGTTTAGATAATTTTAAGCTTTTAAAATGCATATTTCTATCCAACAGGGAAGCACCTGGTTTGTCTACCTCAGTGTTACAAATATTTATTAGAGAAACCGATTAAGTCAGTAAATCTACAGGATCTGAACAATTATTGCGTAATTTATCACGCAGTTTTAATAAAAGGAATAATGAACAAATGTAGCGTTAGCCCAGAAACCATCTCTACAAATGCCACAATTTGTTTCGGGTAGATTCGCTGACGCAGGTGAAGAGGATAGCGGCTGGTAGATTTATCATGTCCTTTATGACAATAAAGATGGCTTGGTTGACAAGGAAAAACATAATCTGTACCAGTCAATCATGGCTTCTGACAGGACTGAATTGTTAGCAAGGAGACTGTCACCTGCACGCAGGTTAGGGTCAGGAATGGACATGGAGAGAGAGAGAGAGAGAGAGAGACATGTAGTGTGAGACAGTGAAATAGAGAGGAATGCAGAAAGCTTGAAAGTGTGATCAAAAAGATTATGATAGAGAAAAGTGATACGGACAGAAATAGAGACATATAATATGAACCAAAGAAACGCTGAAATTGACATACAGTAAAACCAAGAAAGAGACTAAAACGACTGATAGCAAAATCAAAACAGTGAGACAGAGATAGACATACACTGTGAGGCAGAGAGACATTGAAACTGACAGTGAGATAGAGAAATAGACATACTTATAGTGAGACGAAAATTGAAATATCTATATTTCTGAGATGAGGTATTATAACAACACTATTTACATTGTTTGGTCTGTTATCCTCATCTTTATTGTTATATTCATGTTTCAGTCATTGTACACTCCGGCCTTCTACAGTTGATATGTTGAAATCTTGAACTGAACCCTTTATTTTGTCCACCAATGTAGATTGTTTTAGTTCTGCGTGCCATGCCTTTTCTGGATATCTCAATTTCAGCTATTTGTCACCAAGTTTTTGTTTACCTCAAATGTGGCCAGGTATTGAACTCAAAACTCTTTGGGTTAAGTCTGGATTACTTTAACCAACACTTTTATCTACTGCAACATGAAATATCCAGAAAAGGTATCGCACGTGGAACTAGAACAATTTACACTGGCGAACAAAATAAACGGTTCAGTTCAAGATTTCAACACATATCAACTGTAGAAGGCTGGAGTGAACAATGGCTGAAACGTGAATATGACAATAAAGATGAGGACAACAGTCTAAACTATGTAAATAGACATTGGCGTATAATGTATGGCAAAGAGACATGAAGGGAGATCAATTGATTTTTTTTTTTTTGTTTACTGCTTATCAACCCTTTGAAGGTTATTTAAAGACAGAAAATATTTTTCGATTGCAAGAAGCTTTTGGAGATGATATCATTGAAACAGTTAAAGACTGTTTTAGCTGAAGAATGGATAAAAATTTCTTTGGAAACAATTCAAAGAAGTCCCAACACAGAGGCGAGCTGATATTGAGAGAGAGAAGAAATAAGTGATCAAAACTAAACTTGCAACTTGATCTTCTATCACAGACTTCCTTGTTACTCCTGTCTCTTTTGGAGCAAGCCAATCACACTCTCTCGTTAACCAACAAATGTCCACTTGAGCAATTCCCATTCACCCTATATTTTGTCAAATGCTGAATAATAACAAGAAACAATATTATTATGATTTGTGGGTAGGGCTTAGGTGAAACATCAACTTAAGAGAACTCAAATGACTATAAAATTAATAATATAATTATGAAAGTCTTTAAAAATATTTTCCTAAAATAATTAGATAATTTATTAATATTACATTCCCTCTCTCTCTCTTTTTTTTTTTTTTTTTTTTTTTTTTTCTACTTTTGGATTTCGGGATTAGTGGGACATTATCACTGTCCCCTTCAGCCTCATTATTTTATAAGACGCCTTCACCCCCTATTTCAGCAGGAAAGATTAACAAAAATGATTTATTGATAGTACATCAAATGTTATCTTGGGGCTTGGATGAAACTGCAACTTAAACAGAACATAAATGACTACAAAATTAATAATATGGCATAATTACAAAAGTTTTAAAAATATTTTTCTAAAATAATTATATAATTGATTAGTATTACATTATCATTTTTTTTTTTTAAATTTCTGGATTTCAGGATTGGTGGGCCATTATCAGTATCCCCTTTAGCGTCATTTTGTTGGGTGATATATAATTCAACCTCCACTCTAATTTCAGCGAGGAAATTTAGCAAAAATGATTCAAATGTTACCTGAACCTCCTTCTTGCTTAAAAATAAGTTTAATTCCAGACATTTTTTACAAATATAATATTTCTGATAATTTGTTAGAGAAAATGTGCCTTATGCGCATATTTTAGAGGCAGGCAATGTTACATGGCATTAAATCAAAGTTCTTCTTTCTCTGATGGCTGAAAATAAAACAAATTAATGTAACTCTGGATTAGTAGTGAAAAAAAGATGTGATTTCTTTTTGTTTTTGATACATGCTATCTATTTTCGAGAGTTGTTCAGACAACTGATCTCATTCTTCTTGTTTAAGATACCTTCTATCATTTTGAGAAGAGTCATTATCATTACAAGAGTTGTTCACACTATTGATCTCATTCTTTTTGTTTAAGATGCCTTCTATCATTTTGAGAAGAGTCATTATCATTGCAAGAGTTGTTCACACTATTGATCTCATTCTTTTTGTTTAAGATACCTTCTATCATTTTGAGAAGAGTCATTATCATTACAAGAGTTGTTCACACTATTGATCTCATTCTTTTTGTTTAAGATACCTTTTATCATTTTGAGAAGAGTCATTATCATTACAAGAGTTCTTCACACTATTGATCTCATTCTTTTTGTTTAAGATACCTTCTATCATTTTGAGAAGAGTCATTATCATTACAAGAGTTGTTCAGACTATTGATCTCATTCTTTTTGTTTAAGATGCCTTCTATCATTTTGAGAAGAGTCATTATCATTGCAAGAGTTGTTCACACTATTGATCTCATTCTTTTTGTTTAAGATGCCTTCTATCATTTTGAGAAGAGTCATTATCATTACAAGAGTTGTTCACACTATTGATCTCATTCTTTTTGTTTAAGATGCCTTCTATCATTTTGAGAAGAGTCATTATCATTACAAGAGTTGTTCACACTATTGATCTCATTCTTTTTGTTTAAGATGCCTTCTATCATTTTGAGAAGAGTCATTATCATTGCAAGAGTTGTTCACACTATTGATCTCATTCTTTTTGTTTAAGATACCTTTTATCATTTTGAGAAGAGTCATTATCATTACAAGAGTTGTTCTCACTATTGATCTCATTCTTTTTGTTTAAGATACCTTCTATCATTTTGAGAAGAGTCATTATCATTACAAGAGTTGTTCAGACTATTGATCTCATTCTTTTTGTTTAAGATACCTTCTATCATTTTGAGAAGAGTCATTATCATTACAAGAGTTGTTCAGACTATTGATCTCATTCTTTTTGTTTAAGATACCTTCTATCATTTTGAGAAGAGTCATTATCATTACAAGAGTTGTTCACACTATTGATCTCATTCTTTTTGTTTAAGATACCTTCTATCATTTTGAGAAGAGTCCTTATCATTGCAAGAGTTCTTCAGACTATTGATCTCATTCTTTTTGTTTAAGATACCTTTTTTAGCACTCCTAAAATTAAAAATCAACTAAATTAATATTACTTATATCATAATATAAAATAAAATAAAAGATATATGTAAGTAATCAATCAACTTATATGAAAATTATTAACTATATTCTATGATGAACATTTTACAATGTCTATGTATGACTGTAATTTCATTTTGTTTATGCAATGTATCCTTTTTTTTTTTTTTTTTTTTTAAGAAACTTAATAATGTGATTTTTGGTGCAGTGAATATTGACTCGGAACGAGAAATCATGGATCCGAGTTTGAATTCCAGTTGAATTCGTTGCATTCACTTACACACAAATACCTTTGGGAAAGGTATTAATCCATCTCTTCCCTCCAGTTATGGGTTAAATAACAAGACAGATTAGGTTCTATAGCCTTGGCTGGCAGCCAGTCTACCACAGAAAGTAATGGCAACCTACTACGGGATAATCTTCTGCCCAGTCAGTCATGTCTCTTTCGAGACATGATCGCCCAAGTGTGTATCATGTATGACTGTTAACTGACTGAATAATGTATAGCTTTTTATTTAGACACAAGGGGCATGGGTTATTTAAAGACTTAGATATTCTCTCTTTTTTTTATAATTTTCCATTTTGTTTTGTTGGTTTTATTAGTTTCGTTTAAATAATAAAAATATTTTGATAAGGATGTTTGATTACGGTACTTACTTTTATTAAAGGAAGAAATATGCTGGTACCATCTTAATTTAAATGAGTTTTTTATTATCAGGGTTTTCAGTAGAAGAAATAGTACATTCATAAACAATAGTTTCAGTAAGACATTTATTTTTCAATGGACACTTTACAGGGTTTGTACAATTACATATTTCATTGTCTAAATTATTGATTTCAGTTTTGGAATTATTCTTATTTTTATTTAGGCTTAAATTTTTATTTAAAATTTTATTATGTCTTTTTTTAAAAAGAAAAAATTTATATATATTGTTCAAACGACTTCATATGAAGATGATATGGCAACTTAACTTCAACTGATCTTTATCTTTGCCAAGGCTCATAGCCATGGACAATTGAGTTCAGCAGCATTTTTTTCAGGGTCAGAACACACACAGTTGTTGATACCCTTGTCTATTGTGGAAGTACTCTTGCTAAAGAATGTTCTTTGGATCCCAAAATCAATTGCTGAATTGAAAAAAAAAGTTTGATTTAAGTTTTGAGCAAGATGTGTACCTAACCAGTGTCTACCAATCATGTATCCTGCCCTCCTGTGCTCTTTGGAGACATGGGCTATATATTGCCATAATATCAACACCTTGGAAAGATCTCATTAAAAGTCCCTTCCATTTATCTTAAACATTAATTGGCAGTCTTTCACACTCGACACAGATATCCTGCAACAGGCCAAGACACCTAGCATAGAGAAACCACTTATTCAAAATCTGGTGCACTGGGTGGATTATCTGAGGAGATGAAAAGATGAGAGATTGCCTGAGCACATGTTTCACAGAGTTCACTCTTGGTAGGCTCCCAAGGCACAAACCCAAAAAAACATTTCAAAGATGCTGTTAAAGACAACTTTAGAACTCTTGAAATTGGTGTCAAAGACTGGGCAAAAGAGGTAGAGAATCAGTCTGGTTTGGAGAAAGCTAGTTTTTGATGGTTGAGGTTAAAAAGGGTTGAGCCATTAAAAAGGACTCTTAGGAAAAGTGATGTAGACTCTTTCCCCAGAGGATATTCAGTCTTAGCTTGCATGTAACATTTACAGGAAGGTTGTCCTATCTTGTGTCAGATTTGCTAGTCACTGAAGATCATATGAAAATTTGCCATCTAATGTTGACTTAGAGGATGGGCCTCTCATATTTACCCTTCTCCCCCACTTGAGAGAGATGTGACACAAGGTCTTTTTTAACGTGGGGAACCTGAGTGCGTACACCCAGGTACTGGTCAAACATTACCTATCCACCGTGGTGGACTGGTTCAAAACCGGTCATAACTGGTCTTAACTTGTCTTATGTGTATCCAGCCTGAAGGCTGAGGATGGACCTCTCTGATAGATACTGCAGGGTACTTATGTCAGTTTTGTGATAAACTTTGCAGGCTTGCCACCAATCTGAAGCAGCTTGGAAGAGTCTATATAGGGAAAGTCAATTCAAGTTTTTGTGCATCACATTTGTAAAATAGTACACATGAACAAAATTGGTTTATCTACACTCTTTTTTGCTTACTGATTCCTTTTTCTATTTATCTCTCCAGACATGTGATGGTGCTTTGAAGCAAAAGACTGAATTTGTTGCAAAATTAGAAGAGAAAACCGAACAATTAGTAAATAGTTTGAAAGAAATGGAGAAACGGTAAGTGTTGCTATGCCTTTTCTTTTGTTTACTGCATGATTCACTCTTGTAGTTTTTAGTTGCTTCCTTAAAATTCTTTAGATGTCGAATTACAAACATGATTTTGTTGTTTTTTTTTGTTTCGTACCAATCTCAACATTTTATTATTTATATTTGCAAACTTTGTTGAACATAAAAAGAACTTTTGGAAGATTGTATATTTTCAATTTTTTCAGTTAAGGAAAATTTGGTAATTTTGAACAACTTTGTTTCAAGTTTTGAATATCAATCAGGAGTTCGAATGGAAAAATATTTATAAAGGGGTGGGGGGGTTAATCTTTTTTTTTTTTTTCTTTTTTATCTTACCTCAAATTTCTGGACTGTCTTTTTTCTAAATACTTGACAGTCATTCAGATTTTTAGAAAATAAAAAAATATTAGTGTCTTTTAAATTTTTTTATTTTATGAACTAAATCCCAAAACATTGGCAGAAAATAAATATAAAATTTTTATTTTTCTATTTTTATTCTGTTAGATTTTTTTTTTTTGTCAACAACATGCTGAAATCTGAAGCAGTAAAGTAATATTTTTGGTTTGATCTGACATTTTTAAGAACTTTTGACAGCATTATAACTTTTTGTTTGGGTTTGCAGAATTTGGAAATACATAAATTTTTAAATTCATTTATGCCTTCAAGTATTTTATAAGCCTTTTTTTTTTTCTTTTCGAAACAAAATTAAAAAAGATAATGAATTTTGCATTTAAAGCCTAGTCAGGTAGAAGGACAGATCTATGCAACTCCTAGTGACACTCAAACTTGATATCAGTTACAGTCTGCAATACTAGCTTACTAAACATTGCTTTAAAGTGAGGAACTCATTTGCTTTTCCATAGCATTAATTGGTCTACTTATCCATCCATGCCATCGAAATTCAATTATTGGATACAAGATAAAGCTAAAAAATATACATGTATATAAAATGCTTTGTTATATATTTATATATAATATAATATATATTATATATAATATAATATGTAATATAATATGTAATGTAATATAATATGTAATATAATAATATATAATATATAATATAATAAATAATATATATAATATAATAATATAATATATGATATATATAATATAATAATATAATATATGATATATATAATATAATAATATATAATATAATATATATAATATAATATATATTATATATAATATATATAATATAATATATATTATATATAATATATATAATATAATAATATGTAATATAATATATGTTATATATATATAATATATATTTATATATAATATATTGTTATATATTTATATATGCTGAGATGGGTGACTTTTTGTATTTCGTCCAAGATACATATTTGTTATTTATCACCAAGACCTTATGCGACTGTTATACGTAACATCTCTGCTTTTAGGATCATTTATTTGAGTTCTGTTAAACGAGAGTTCCAAAGATCCTTGCAAGAAATGACAAAGGTCTGACATTTATCTGGCTCCAGGCCAGTTGACATCTTGGAAACGAGGACTTTGTTCCCATGTTTTTCTGATGATAACAAGTAATTGGTTAAATTATTTCATAAGACTATTGAAGAGCAAATTTGCAAACAACTTGTTGACATAATAGCAACTTTTACTTTTCTTAGTGATGGCTTAGTGGTTAAATACAAGGTCTGAACATTATGACATACAAAAGTGTTCTTGATGATGAACAGAAGTTCCTGGAAATTGTTTTTAAGTTCATATGTTCTGAACTATGCAATAAAATATATATAATCTTAATGACAATTCTTTGCTGATTGTTGTTAAATCTTTTAATGTTTTGGGTCTAAACTAGATCTGACAGCAAGACCTCACTGATCCGGAAGTTTTGAAGAGCATGGAACCACTTCTTAATTCCTGTTCTTCCCAAGTTCACTATGTCTAGCGGTAGTAGCAACAGTTAGGCTCCTCGCTATAGGAAAATAGTTGAGCCTCACACGGGTGTCAAAACACTATGAAAGTATAAAAATAAATTTTTATAGTAAAAATATCAGCAATACATTTTTGGGGGGCGGGGTGGGGTACCAGTAATGAATTTAAAAAAGAAAGTTACCGAAAATGCATTTGACTCTTGACAAAAACCTTCTTTACAAAAATACGTCAATGAAACCTGATCTACAAATTGGTTTCTTACAAAGAATACATATTCTGTTTATACAAACCTATCGCAAAAATCTTGTTAGCATTAAATAGCCCATCGAGATTTGATATGCCATAAAAACAAAATAAACCAAATGAAACTAAATGTTGTAGAATAAATGGTTATGCTTTCTAAGGAAATATTTAAGGAATATTTAAGGAAATATTTTGTCTTTCATTGGCTGAGCAACCAATTCCATTTTTGGTTGAAATTTTATAAAATCTTTCTCTTGAAAGAATCTTTTTAGGAAAATAGGTTTCTCCAATTTACTGTTACCACTATTTGCTGTATTGATGGAATTTTCTTCCTAACTTTTTGTTTGAAGTAGTGTAGAATGTCAACATCTTGATTATGATAGATAAAGCAACGGATGATTATTAAAATGTAGAAAGCATACATTCATAACTGTTTTCTCTTATTTTATTTAAAAAGAAACACATTGACACATACTGTTAAACAAACACAAGTTTTATCTTCTACATTTTGAAATTCATCCGTTGCTTTATCACACGTGACACGTATCTGACCTTTGAAACTACACCTCATTTAAAAATATTCTCAGATTTTTAAATCATACATCCTTATTAAATCTCTGAAGACGCTTGTTATAAGTCAAAGACACTTTTTCCTACTTGTTCTTTATTTATTCTATTCACACACACACACACACACACATATATATATATATACTCTATTATAATAAAAACATATTGTGTACTTGTTTGTGTGTGTGTGTGTATATATATATATATATATATATATATATATCCTGTCATGCTCATGGGTGTGGAAAAAAATTTTTTTTTTTTTCTCATGTCTAAGGTACATCAATATATAAGTTGCCATCATTTTTAAACAGCATTTTGCTAGAAATATCTTGCTATCATTTTTGACCGCATGGGCCCACTAGTAACTAATATAATAGAGGATATTTGGAATTTCTAAAAAAATTAACAACTTCTCAGAAAAAGCAGGTATTTAACTCAAATCCTGCACACATCAGTTGAAATATGTTGGAAAATTTCCATCACCTAGACTGGTTATCAACCATGGCTAGAGAACCCAATCTGCTTTGTTGTTTATCCCATAGCGCTATTCTTTTTTAATCATTTCACCCAAAGCAAGGCAATACAGCCACTAAGTCAGAGGGGGGTACTGTAAAAGAACCTGAGAAAAAGAAATAAACCTTATTAAGGAGAGAAAAGAATAAAAGAACAAGAATTAAGAACGCCAGAGATAATGATTAACCTGCATTTAAATTTTAAAAGATTAAAGTTGACTGGGAAGCAAAAAGCCAGAAGAGGATTCCGCAAGTGAGAAGTGCAAGTGAAAAAACTGTTATGGTGAGTTAGTTAGTTTAATATAAATAGAGTCCTCATGGGTCACTTAATGCCAAAATTTAATTTTCTTGGAAGCATTAGTAATTTAATCCAGAAAATGTTTTTTTATTGTTTCACCCCATGGAAGGTGGTAATGCTACCGATGCACAGGGGGCTACATAAGAGTAAAAGATTAAATAGGAGGAGAGTAAAGAGAAAGACAAACCAGTTACAGTGGGTGTCAGAGAAGGGGGCAAGAGAAAGATGGGAATACAGGTGTGGTGACAGTTGCAAAGGTAGAGAAAAAGATATGCAGGGTGATATAGAAAGAACTGGAGTCAAGTGGATAAGAGATGGTTATTGACATTGCATTTAAATTCCTGGTGGTTGTAGCCATCAGGAAAGCAAGAATATGGAAGAGAGTTCCACAGGCAGGAAGTGCAAGAAAAGAATCTGCAGGAGTAGAATTGTCATCTGCATTTGGTTGATATAACTGTGAATTGGTGGGGCCCAGTTGCCAGTCTGGTTGCACGAGTAAATTCACGTGGCAGGGGCATCAGTGACTTAAGTTCGTCGGAGCAGAAGCCATAATGATATTTATAGAAGAGACAGAGGGTAGCCACATCCCATCGATGAGATAGCAGCTGGAGTCGAGTCGCCAAGTCAGTACCTATCACATTATTGATTCTCCTTTTGTATTGGTGGTAATTCAGGTTTTTTACTATGAAAATGTATTGCTGGTATTTTTACTATGAAAGTATGTTTTTATACTTTCATAGTGTTTTGAACATATTTGCCCATAGCTGGGACCCTAACAGGTGCTAACACCAACTTAACAGTTACATCTAGCAATTTCAATTGTAAAATGATGAGGCATAGCTGCTAATCTAGTCAGTTAAGTGCCATACGTGAAACATGCTTTGGATGATCATGACTAACTGGGCAGATGATTATCCTACAGTAGGTTGCCATTGCTTTCTGTGGAAGACTGGTTGCCAGCCAAGGCTATAGAACCCAATCTGTTCTGTTATTTAACCCATAACTGGAAGGAATAGACGGATTAATACCTTTCCCAAGGGTATTTACGCATAAGTGAATGCAAGGAATTCTACTAGAATTTGAACTCAGCTCCCCGATTTCTCGTTCCAAGCCGATATCCACTGCACCACAGTAGTGTGTTTTAATTCATAAATCAAGGTGTCAAAGAGGATCAAAACAGTTACCATGAAAATATTAATTCAAAAGGCACAGGAAAGCTACAGTACAACTTTTGGGAAAGTGACTGATACTGAGATGCCAGTTTAGGATTGATAACATTGCAGATTTTTCTTTGGATTTTGTCATGTATCTCTAAATATATAGCAGAAGCACCAAACAAGATGTGGCAGTAATATTCAATACATTGGATAGATTTTTTTCCCAAGGATATTTGTGTGAATGCAATTGTTCGAACCTGAATATACACTACTGGCCATAATTATTAGGCCACCCCAGTTTTTTAAAAGAAATTATGTATTTCATACTATTTTTAGCATTTATTGCCAAGTGGATAATTCTAAATGAAAATAGAATGTTTTTTTTTGTTACTATTACTTTGTAAAATTTTACAAGGCAAGGAAGCAAAGATGAACGCGTTCAAATCACTCAAAATTTTCTTCATTCTTTCATTGATGAAACTGCAATATAGGTAATTATTAAATATTTATAAATTCATTTGATGCACATGTTATTGTGCATTATTAACAAAAGAACCATTCTATTTTTATTTACAATTATTCAATACTAAAAAAATACTAAAAAATAGTGTGAAATACATCATTTTTCTAAAACACTGGGGTGGCCTAATAATTATGGCAAGTAGAGTGTGTGTATATATATATATATATATATATATATATATATATAGTAAATCTACAGTGTGCAATGGGTAAATTGTCACTATTTGCCTTGTAACATTTTGCAAAGTAATAATAACAAAAAAAACATTCTATTTTCATTTACAATTACTCACTTGGATAGATACTAAAAAATATATCCAAATACATAATTTTTCTAAAACACTGGGGTGGCCTATTAATTATGACCGGTAGTGTAGCTCTCCCTGAAAAATTCAAGTCTTGTTTCTGATTATGCATTGAGAGACCTGACCTTTCACTCTTTGAATAGTTGAAGGTAGAAAATATTTTCATGCATTTTGTCCTGATTTACAAATAAGACCATTATAGCCAACATGACCTCAAGGAACCAATCATTCTTTCACTTGACCCTTGCTCAGGCCATACTACAGTTTTCATTGACTGGCATTCATGAAATCCTTGGTCATTTTTATATCTTGACAACGTTTCTTTCATCAGATTGTTTACCCCCACCTCAATAACCCAAGTGTTTCATCAACCGCACTGTGTAACAAAGAAGACGGCAATTCTAAAACAAGTTTAATTTTGAAAATTATAGTTGACAGGAAAACAAGAAGCTGTAACAAAGTTCTGCAAGTGATAAGGGCAAGAGAAGAATGCAATGACATTAACTATCTTCTGTCTTCTTAAATTCTGTTCTTTTATTGTTCTCTCTATTTAATAATGTTTTTCTTTTTCTCATTTTTTCACACTCAGTAACTCCTTGCATCTTAGTTTCTATATTGACTTGATTAGGCTGAAATCAATAAAAATAAACTATTAGGATATAAGTTACAGTTGCATTTAGCAAATTCAACAGTAAAATTATGAGACCTAACTGCCAATCTAGTACTATACTTTCTGAAGTTGAGTTACAAAAGAAAAAATGCTATTGAGATCAATTCTCATGAAAATATTGTTGGAAAGGCCCATGGAAGTTATGTTACAGTGGTAGAAAAATGATTGAAGCCAAGATACCAGATCTGATAATATTGCAGACAGTAGGCATTACATTCACCAAGCCTTCTTTCCTTGTGTATCTGATTGTTTCTTTATAGTTTCTATTTTACTTAAAATTTGAATCTGAAAACTCTGATCCAAATAAATCCATTTATAATAAATCTTGCAGTGTTAACTATGTTCAAAGTCATGTTTGTATCAAAATGACCAACAATACATTTTTATAGCAAAATGATAATCAATGTTTTATAGTAGACTTTAAGACATGGCGTACATTGTCAAAAAATTAAATCATAAAAATTTGCTCTGACTAATCTCATATTTCTTGTAAAGACAAACAAGATTTTACTCCTTGTTTTATTTTGTAAGATTATTTGGAGGAAAAATGCAACCAAGTAATTATTTAATCAGGAAATCTCATTATTTTGAATTAGTCGTGTTCAAATTTTCATGTTTAGATTTCGGTATTAAATAGACCATACTGGCTGGTATGCCACTAAACAAAAAGAACCAAACCAGTGAAAAGACTAATCGAAATAAATTTGTGTATAATAAATCTTGCAGTGTTAGAGACAATGTGAAATCCTGATTTTGAGATTTCAAATGGCTTGAGAGATGGCATCTTGAAACACCTGCCTTTGCAAATAAAACAGTACTTAGAAATACATGGCTACTATAAATTTTGATGACATCTCAATTTAGTTTTTGACAAGTGGTGAATTTTTTATCATCTGTTTGTTTTAGTGCCTTACATGTTGGAATTGCAGCCATAAAAATCCAGAGATTTATCTAATTAGTTCAAATCATCTCTTGGTACGGATGGAATAAATTTTCAAACATATTTCTTGTTATTGCTGCAAAGAAAGAAATAAAACCAAACCTTGATTTAGTAAACATGTGACATGTGTGGTCTGAAGTTTGGAGATTAATGTTATTCATTATACCACACATTTTTAGGACTGTTATCTCAGTCTTTCTTGTTTTTATCACAACCATTCATTTGGATCCAAAACAAATTGAACAGAAAAATTGAATAATCTGTTGTAAAAGTTTTATTTTTTTTTTTTTTTCAAGAAAATGAAGTCATTCTCTGAAGTTCTCGCTTAAAAGATTTTAATTATCCTACAGACTAATATCTTCATTTTTATTTTATCACTCAAGGTCAAGGATTACTAAGGTCCTGGGCATGACGGTAAACTGCATCCAGCAGCAAAGCCTCTGATTGGGAGGTTGTGAGGAGCTTGGAACTACCTCTTAATTGCTGTTGTTCCCAGGTTTACCCTGACCCGGAGTGGTAGCACCTGTTAGGATCCCAGCTATGGGCAAATAGTTAACCCCCAAACTGGGGTCAAAACACTATAAAAGTATAAAAATACATTTTTATAGAAATATATACATAAAATAGATTTTTATAGAAAATATGTATTTTTAAAAGAAAAATATTACCAACAATATATTTTTGAAGAAAAAATTATTACCATAACACATTTTTTAAGGAAAAATTCTTCTCAGCAAAACATTTTTGAATACAAAACTAAAAGACATTTTCAGTTTTCTAAAATAAAAAGAAATAAAAACAAAAAAAAACTTTATTAAAATCTGACTAAATCAACCTTCTCACTATAACCGAACATAAAAAATTACCTTAAAACCCCACCTTTTTGGCATTAAATAACCCACAGAGGTGTTGATATGCCATAAAACAAAACTCAAGGGTTACTAAATAAGGTGCATGTGCAGAAGAAGAGAAGGTAAGAAGTGTAGATGATGATAATTTGTAGGAAAGATGATGGTTAACCTTAGACTTGAAGAGGTTAACATTATAGTGATCAGGGAAGCATCCTCTTGGGAGTCTATTCCTATAGAACTTGCTTCTTACCTATGGTCGATTGATTGATTTTGCATTTTACAGCTTGTCAGCCTCTGCGGAGAAGGCTTACAATCACATCACATTGAAACAGCATTTCCTGTATGATCACCAAAGTTAAGCAACATTGATCCTTGTCTGAACCAAGATGAGTGATCATTTGGGAAGACCAAGTGCTGTAAGCTTGGATGTGCACATGGTGTAATGGATAATAGCTCAGAATTGTTAATTAGAGAGCTGTCTTTCAATTCCCATTGGGTTATATTTATTTTCTTTCCCCCAGCTATAGGTTAATTAGTAAGAACCATTATTATAACTTCCAAAAAATAATTCTTAGAATCTAAAAATATTTTTTGGCTTTAAATAACCTGAAAAAGGTTGATAGGCCGTAAAAAAACCCACTCCATCAATCAACATGGGTTGTTCTTGCTCCTTAATAATGCTTCTATTTTTTTTTTATTCTCTAACATTCAGTAATCCCTTGTCTTAGTGGTTTTACTGCCTTGTATGGGGTGATATGATTACAAAAAAGAAAGTATGAAAACAGATACTTGAAGATGGCCTTGACAGTACATCATCTGAAACATTGTTAGAAAGCCGTCAAGATGAAATTGTTGGTCTGAATACTAAAACATTTTAATGCAGTAATGACTCTAAATAGAAGCTTATCCTAGCTTTAATTGACCAAATTACTGACTACTACACTTTTGACCTCTGAGTAAATGAGTTCAATCCTCACTCGGTGCTCCATACTTTTGGCCTTGTGCTACATCTGAGCAACATTTAGAAAATCATCACTACACTCTTGACCTTTTCAAGTCTACAGTTAACTTCTCTTTTCTGCAAAACCCCATGAATTTCAGTTCTTGTTACTTCTTACTCTCATACAATACTACACAGTAACTAAGTGGCTCTTAGGCCTTGCATTGGGTGAGTATGTATGAAAAAGAAATGGAGAATGTTTTGTAAATGAATTGAGACTTATAAACTCTTTAGTTATAATTGACCAAGAAACATGGATCCATAAATTGTAAGGTCATGGAAGACAGTCGATTAATTATGTTTTGGGGTAAAGAGATTGCTTCATGAGTACAATACAAAGGTCAGCAGATTTTATTTTACCCAATATAAATCCCAAAAGCCACTCAAGATAGAGTGTTACTGGAAGTATGTAGCAGACATGTAGGAATAAGTATAATTTTGTATATTTTGGATTTTATTTACACTATTTATATTCAAACTATTGTCCTCATTTTTGTTGTTTTTATCAAAATGTTTCGAATGTTGTGCCCTTTGGCCTCCCTCAGATTTTTATAGGAGGATATAATGACAAAACATTTTGTCAAAATCACCAAAAATAAGAACAATAGTCTGGATATAAATAGTGTAAGTAATAAATGCAATGTCATCAGGAAAAAGACCAGCCCAAAATGCCAAATACAGGTGGGGGATACTAAAATCAAGCAGGTACAAAAATTTAAATGCCTGGGAAGTGTTCTAACAGAAGATGGAAAGTGCAACACAGATCCAAAGGCGTATTGGCATGGTGAAGGACACGTTCCTGAAGTTGAGTAAAGTATTAAGAAACAGGACAACTTCGCTAGAAACAAAGAGAGTACTGGATTGCTATGTTATGTCAGTTCTTCACTATGGCAATGAATACTGAACAATATCATCAAAGATGAAGGGAAAACTTGAAGAAATTGAAATGTGGTTCTACAGAAGGATGCTGCAGATATCATGGATCAAACGTGAGCAATGATGAGGTTTTGGAAAGGATGAAAATGAAAAGGAAATTAATATTGAGCATCAGGAAAAGATAGCTAAAGTTCCTGGGACATGCAATGACGAAGGCGGGCTTGGAGAACCTGATACTAACAGCCCAAATAGAAGGAAAGAAAGACGGGAAAGCAGCGGATAACATATTTGAAGGACCTGATCAGATGGATGACAGAATGAGGGTTGTGTGGTGTAACAGGAGAAAGCATGCTAAGAGCTGCCAGGGATAGGTAGATGTGGAAAGCCATGATTTCCTTCGTCCTGAAATAGAAGAAGTATAACTGCTCTTTCCAGAGATTTGTTAAAAAATTTTTGGTTTTGTCTTCTGGAAATGTATAGCTTACAAAATGTCAGTCCTTTGTCAAAATTTGACAAGACAAACTTTAAAGAGATCATGTCGGTCAGCCTTATTTTTGTTTTCCACTTCTTTTTTTCCTTTTTTTTTAATGAATAAAAAAATGTATTTTGTTTGGTTTAATATTCATGAAACATTACTTTATGTTAAAATAGACAGGAGTTATAAAAAGTTTGCATTTTGTGTGTGTCATATGTATTCGACGATTTCAATCTTACGCAGACTGATGTCAGTCAATCACTTAAGTGCCATACATGATACACACTCGGGCGATCGTCTCTTGAAAGAGACATAACTGACTGGGCAGAAGATTTTCCTGCAGTAGGTTGCCATTGCTTTTGTGCAGTAGACTGGTTGCCAACTAAGGCTATAGAATCCAATTTGTCCTGCTATTTAACCTATAGTTGGAGGGAGAAGCAATGGATTCATACCTTTCCCAAAAGTATTTGCACATAAGTGAATGCAACGAATTCAAACAGTTAAAAAAAAGTTTTGAACCTTTTATTTTATTTAATAATGCCCTTTTCTGTTAAGACTTGAATGCATGCATAAATACAAATAAACATAATAATAACAATCAACAACAAATAACCGAGTCGTCGATAATAAAGTTAACAAACAACACCATAAAATAACCACAAAACTGCATTTGGATCCACAATTATTTCCACTTAATATTCCCTAGAATAATTTGAAACGTATCCATTACCACCCACCTAATAACCATTAGAATAATACAATAAACCTACTCTTAATGTATCATTGACCAGCATATATAGTCAAGCCAAAATGCATCGCACGTGGCTTGATAATTGAGTTTAAGTATGAAACAGTCTGTCGCTGCTGGATGTTGACCTCAGTGTCTACTTTGGTCAGTCTGGAGTTTGCTGAGAATTCCAAGATAAGCAGTGATTTCCTTACACACAGGTTTGTCTTTCATTCTGAATTGATGACACTTATCTAACACATGGGGGTGTAAATACATTGCCTGTAAAGGGCTGTTCCACTTCTCGTTATTTCTCTCACTCTGTGTGTGTGTGTGTGTACAGAGCATAAAGATCAGAACGATGTTAAGAAAAAGTTTAAATGTGAAATAACTTTTTATTTTAAAGCTTCATAGAACATTTTATCAAGGAAAAATAAGGATATAAAGGCAAATTATATAATTCCAAAATATAAAGCTCAATAAACTTATTTTGATAAAGTTATAAGAATAAATATACAACATTCCAAAAAAAAAATAGTTGATCAAAAAACATCAGAACGATTAACAAAATCATACTATTATAATGGGTACATCATATCCAAATAAAAATAGCGTTTGTAATTCATAAGTACTTGATGTGAAAAACCTTTGCTTTCAATAACAGCTTGACATCTTTTGCTACATAAGTGAATTAATGTCTTGCATTCATAAATGGATATTTTCTCCCATTCTCCTTTCAAATTAGTCCATAGTTCTTCGACGTTTGTTGGATTCTTTTCCTTAGCTTTTTCATTTAGTAACTTCAAAACATTCTTAATAGGATTCATATCTAGGCTTTGAGCAGGCCTCTCCATAACAGTAACATCCTCCTCAGAAAGAAATGTCTTAACAAACTTTGCTGTGTGACATGGCGCGTTATGCATAAATACAGCTGGTTGATTAATTGCAGTTCTCAAATTAGGTAACGCATGTTTCTTCAATATCTCTTTGTATATAGTTGTGTTAATTTTACTGTATAGCCTAACAAGAGGTCCCATACCATAAAATGAAATCATGCCAGACACCATCACACTTTTCTCCTCTAAATTTAATGCTACTTTTAGTGCACTGAGGCAAATCTCGTTCCTTAGGACAGTTTAAACTTCGACTCATCTCTGAATTGAACACAATCTCACTGTACTTCTGTCAGTTCAGTGTTCAGTGGCAAATTTCAATCGGATCATTTGATTCTTTTTAGAAATGTAAGGCTTCATAAAGGTAACTCGACTGTTCAGATTTATTTCATTAAGTCTTCGGGAAATATTGTGTCATGATATTTTAATGCCAAGGTTAGCATTAGCTCTTTTTTGATTCTTTACCAATCCATCTGTCTTCCCTTGCAGTAGTTTTCCTAGGCCTGCTAGGTGGTTTCTTGGCTTCACATGACCCAGTTTCCTGAAGTTTTCTTAAAATACTATGAATAACACTTTTAGATTTTCTCCAGACACTTTGAAATATCCCCAATTGAGAGTTTATCTTCATTACGTAATTGACTATAAGTTTTCTAAGTTCTAAAGACGTCACAGATTTTTTTCACCATGTTTACAATGCAAGAACCAGTAAAAAGCCGGTGTAATTTAGTAAAATACCCGATTTTATATTCTTACCCTAAAATAATTTTCAATAATGCAAAATAATTATTAAATTTTATGGATTTATTTAATAATTTTATAACTTTATCAAAATAAGTTTATTGAATTTTATATTTTGGAATTATATAATTTACTTTTATATCCTTTTTTTCCTTGATAAAATTTTCTTTGAAGCTTTAAAATAAAAAGTTATTTCATATTTAGACTTTTTCTTAACATCGTTCTGACCCTTTATGCTCATTATTAAAATGTACCAATCCTCATAAATATGTTGGACACTATTGTAAGCAGGGGATATTGCTGTCTAGCAGTTCATGGCTAGCAGTGGTTATCTACTTCATGCAACTGGCAAGAATTGTATTTTGTTGATGTTATAAAGATTACTATTTCATTTTCCAACATCTGATTTGGTTATTTCTCATTCAGTAACCTGCTTAGATTACAATATATATATATATCCACAGAATCACAATACCTAAGGTTTAAAATAAATTTTTAGAATGAAAAATCTTTCTTGAAGCCTTTATTTTAGTTTTAATTTCTAGCTAGCAGCTTAAATTTTATATTTCCTGTAAGCAAACTACTTTGGTGTATTTCAAAGTTAATTCAAATTGACTGGATGAAGTTTTCATTTTGACATTGCTAAGAACTGCAGATTTTAGACATCTTTCATCCCAATGTAATTCTCTTTATTAAAAGAAATCTTTCATCATCATCTAATACTCTTTATTAAATCTTTCAAAAATAAAAAATATACTTTTCTGTAACTTTATTTGAGGAATATTAGGAGTTGAGTTGAGATTTTGACAGCTTGATCAACAAACAGAACTTTAATGTTTTTCTATAGTGGATATATCTATAAAATTTACTTGAAAATATAACATGAGCACCATTTTTATATAATTTTTAACAAACTAATAATCTTAAAAATTTAGGAAAATATTCTCTGTAATCTATTGTGAAATTTTAGGTGCTTTGGCTTTAAATTTACTATAGTTATCTTTCTGATAATGTTGTGTATGGATGTCCATATTTACAAAAATCGCAACATTTATATAAATAAAAGTCAAAAATCTTTTTCAAATATTGGGCATTAATAAATTGTACAGTTTCCCATTTATGATTAGTAAATATGATTTCATACATAATGACAATATCACCTAAAATGAGAAAAAGTAATACCGAAATTTAAAAAATTTAAAACTTTCTCAATTATTCTAATTAAAATTTAAAAAGAAAAGGTAAAACAGTTCTTGTAAAAATTCATTATTCATTGAAAAATTGTTATTCCTATGGCAATACTGTTCATATTTTATCTCATTCATAAAAGCAATTAAAAGCTTTTCTAATTAAATAATGTCTTAGTTTTATTTCATTTTTTTATTTTAAAATTCAGCGTAGATTTTCAGTAACTTGGGTGAGGGTCCTGTTTTAGAAAAAAAAAAATAGACGATTTAAATTCTTCAAGGAAATGGAACAAAAAGAACTCATTCACAGTCAAAGAGAATAACTTGCAATACAAAGAAATATGAAACGATCAGAAATATTAAAACTCATGACTAATTATTAAATAAATAAACTGAAGTTGACTTCAATAAACCAAAATTTTAAAATCCTAAATCATTGGAATTCAATGAACAAAAAGTTCAATAAAAATCAGAGTATTTAAATTTATTTTATTCTGATGATGTTTACAGTTAATGTGAAACTTATGAAAAAGTTTTTCTCCCGCACCCCTGAAACCTTGTATCCACCCCCAATCCTAGAAAAAGAAACTTCTCACTGTTTGAGAACCCCTTACCTCAGTGATAATTATTTTGGTCTTTTTCTCCTTAAGAATTAAAAAAAAAAGAAAAACATTGTAAATATTTTTTACTAAAAAATGTTATTAGAAGGGAAATTAACACTATATATTGATAAGATTATGAGTGTTGGTTGGTTAGTATCAGTTTGATTCTGGAAATGTTGATTTGAATAGCAAAATCTGTCAGCGTATGAGGACATAGCTTTTCATCTATGAATTTGGGTGAATAAAAAAAGAGATAAAAGAAAAATCCTTGAAATCTATTGACATTTACGGATTAAGATCTATTTATCTGTTAAAGGTTTTCCTTATCTTGGATTAAGAGGAAACAGGATTTAGTGCTGTAAGCCAGATTATTATCACCAAAGTTAGGAGTTATGAATGTGGAAAAAGTGAGAGAAACAAGGAAAGAGAGAGAATGGAATAAAGAGAGAGAAGAAAAGAGAGAATGGAATAAAGAGGGGAGGAAAGAGAGAATGAAATAGAGGGAAAAGTGAATGAGATAAAGAGAGAGAAAAAGAGAGAAAATGAAGTGAAAGAGTTCTTTGTCTGTTTCTGAGTACAATAAAACTGAATATTAAAAGCCATAATGCTCTGATTAAAGGTAAGTATTAATTAAATATTTGTTTTTTTTTTGTTTTGTTTTGTTAATATTAATTGTGATTTCATTCTATATATTGAAGTAGGCTCCAAAAAATCCTGAATTCACAAAAGATTTTCCAAGATGCATTGCCACGGCTCTTGGGGAATAAAAATAGTTAGAAATTTATTTCGAATTGTATTGGTTCTTTTTGTTAAAAAAATGTAAAAATAGTTTGAAATGTTTTTGAATAGTGGCATGTATAACAAATTTAAATAACTTTAGACAATTACTACTTGGTGGAAAAGCAAGAGAAATAAGATTAAAGAAATCCTAGTCAAAAATAAATAACAATTGCCAAGGCTTTATCTAAGAAATTCAGACAACTTAAGACTATTACTACTTGGTTGAAAAGCAAGAGAAATAAGATGAAAGAAATACTAGTCAAAAATGAATAATAATTGCCAAGGCTTCATCTAAGAAATTCAGACAACTTAAGACTATTACTACTTGGTGGAAAAGCAAGAGAAATAAGATGAAAGAAATACTAGTCAAAAATGAATAATAATTGACAAGGCTTCATCTAAGAAATTCAGACAACTTAAGACTATTACTACTTGGTGGAAAAGCAAGAGAAATAAGATGAAAGAAATCCTAGTCAAAAATAAATAACAATTGCCAAGGCTTCATCTAAGAAATTCAGACAACTTAAGACAATTACTATTTGGTGGAAAGACAAGTGAAATAAGATGAAACAAATACTAGTCAAAAATGAATAATATTTGCCAAGGCTTCATCTAAGAAATTCAGACAACTTAAGACTATTACTACTTGGTGGAAAAGCAAGAGAAATAAGATGAAAGAAATACGAGTCAAAAATGAATAATAATTAACAAGGCTTCATCTAAGAAATTCAGACAACTTAAGACTATTACTACTTGGTGAAAAAGCAAGAGAAATAAGATGAAAGAAATACTAGTAAAAAATGAATAATAATTGACAAGGCTTCATCTAAGAAATTCAGACAACTTAAGAATAGTACTACTAGGTGAAAAAGCAAAAGAAATTAGATGAAAGAAATACTAGTCAAAAATGAATAATAATTGCCCAGGCTTCATCTAAGAAATTCAGACAACTTAAGACTATTACTACTTGGTGGAAAAAGTAGTGAAAAATGAATAATTGACAATGAAATATGAATTAAGAAAGCTGAAGAATCCATCAACTGAAATATTGTAATAAAAACAACAAAAATGAAGATGATAGTTCAAAACCATATTGAATAATGAAAATAGTTCATCTTAGAACCTTTGACAATTCTAGAAGGCTGAAGAAGCCATCAACTCAAATGTTAAAAACACAATGTTAAAGATAATAGTCAGAAAATATATGTAACAAAGGTAGTACTTTCTCTCAGAGTTACAGGAAAGTGTTTTTTTTTTTTGTTTTTTTTTTTTTAATCATTTCACTCCAAGGAAGGTTATAATGCCACTGAGATGTATGGTGTGAAAGAAGACTTTAGTGATGAGAAAGGAAAATAAAAGAACAGGATTCAGGAAGAGAGAAGTTGCCAATTGGCATTGGCTTTAATTTTTTTAATTTTGGAGGTGGCAGGAAATCAAGAAGTCTAAAGAGTTTCACAGGTGAGAAGTGCAAGAAAAGAAACTATTAGAACATGCACTTGCATCTAACTAGTTCAGCAGTCGAACATTACCTAATAGCCAATCTAGTAATACGTTTAAATTCACGCAGTTAAAGTACCAAGAAGAAGAGCTTATTAAAACAATTGCCATGAAAATATTTATAAAACTAAAAAGAACAGTCAAAGACCGCAAACCTTCTCCAAGACAATGCCGACATCATCTCAGCGATTAGCAAGAGATGATTATTAAAATGAGAAAGAATAAATGCAATGAACTTGACCGCTCTCAGGAGTGAAAATACCAAAAAATGAACACAACTGCTGCCAAAATTAAAGGCACACTTAAAGTGTGCCTTTAAAGTGGAGACAATTTGGTATTTAAAATGATTGAGGGGAAGATAATTCAGTATTTGGCATTTGAAAGATAAAAATTAAGTTTTATTAATAAAACCACAAAACCCAGAAACTTTATCTTGTACCGGATTGAACCCAAAATCTAATCAGTTTGTGCCAGTCAGGGGGTCTTGAGATATCTTGACCACAGACAAAGAGACAAACGCAGCAAAATACAATATCTTTGACTTAAAGCAGAGATAAAAATGGAGGGAAGCCTCGGCAGTGGGGAAAGTGATGGAAGTTCAGATGCCAAATCAGGAACAAGAAAGATACAGACCATTTTTTTTTATTTTGTTGTGAATTTCAAAATAGGTGTCAAACCAGAACAGATCAGGTAGCAATGCTCAAATGCATGGACAAATGGTAAATTTATCAAGGATCTAAGATGGATTGTGACTAGAAATGAGACTGGGAACTAGGATGAGACCATGAACCAAGCTTCTTAGTATCACGCCTACCAATTGATTCAATATAATTGCGCATCTGGCAGCAAGGCCTCTAATTGGGAGGTTGTGAGGAACATGGAACCACCTCTTAATTGCTGTTGTTTCCAGGTCTACTCTGACCCGGAGTGGTAGCACCTGTTAGGGTTCCAGCTATGGGCGAATAGTTAACCCCCAAACTGGGGTCGAAACACTATGAAAGTATAAAAATAAACTTTTATAGAAATATGTACATTTTTTAAAGAAAAATATTACCAATAATACATCTTTGAAGAAAAAAAGTTATTACCATAACACATTTTTAAAAGAAAATAAATTATTCTCAGCAAAACATTTTTAAATACAAAACTAGAAGACATTTTCAGTTTCCTAAAACAAAGAAGAATAAAAACAAAATTTTCATTAAAATCTGACTAAATCAACCTTTTCACTATAACTGAACATTATAAAACAATATATCTTAAAACCATACCTTTTTGGCATTAAATAACCCACAGAGGTGTTGATATGCCGTTAAAGAAAACTCTGACTCAAACTCAATATAATTGCTCACCTTGATGCTAGTAGAAAATGTGAGACCAGAATGGTGCAAGGAGTTCCTTTAGATGAGGTGATCTGAAGAATATATCAAGTGATACTTTGTGTCAAAATGTTTAAGAAGTATTCTTTGAATCACGAAAATACTTTGTCTTGAAAATTTAAAAAAAAAAAAAAGAAGTCAAACTCTGAGAATTTCTTTGATTCTTTTAAATCAAGCAAGACAATTTCTTTTATTCAAAATTAGGCTTATGACCACATCATGTTGGAACATTGGTTCTTGTATGATCACCAAAGTTGAGCAAAATCAAACCTGGTCAGTATTCAGATGGATGACCACTTAGGAATACTAGATGCTGTAAGCATGGATTTGCACATGATCTAATGAATAATGGTTCGAAATTATTAATTGGAGAGCTTAAATGCATATTTTCTGGTTTTAAATAACCTGCAAAGGGCTGATAAACTGTAAAAAACAGAGCAAGCAATTAATCAAGTATTGATTAGCTACACAGTCATGTCTTTTAGATTTATTTACATTCTCTGAAATATAAATATATAAAACTTACTATGGCTCCAAAGTGAGGGATTAGTTTATATGTTAATTGCAATATAGAATTAATCCCTCACTTTATATGCACATTATAATTTGTTTATCAAATTCTGAATAGCTATGAATCCATCACTTCTCTTTTAACTAAGGGTTAAATATTAAAACCTGTATCATGAAATCATTGTTATCAAAAAATAATTTTTTTTATTTTTTACAATCTAAAAATTTTAAACCTGAAAAAGGTTGAGTAGCTGTAAAATAATGAATCTTTCAATCTATTTATTTAAAATTAAGAACAACAAAATGCTAAATTTTCTTGACTCTACAATTTTTAACTTCAGTTTTTAAACTTCTCCTAATTCAACCAACATGTGCCACATTGTTTTTAAAGTTTTCGCTATTGTTATTTAATTTCTTTACAGGATTTGTTATCTTCTATATTTGTTGATTTTACTTTTGGTTGTGTACATATTATTGTATATTTATTTTGCTTTGTAACTCTGTTGTTAATTTCTTTTGTTTGTGATTTCATTTTTAATGTTGTGCCTGTTTTAATTGCTTTTTTTTTGTTGTCTTAGCAGCCATTTCTTTCCCGTGCTTTAGTGGCAGCCAGCACGTCCTTGAATCATTCTTTCCTTCTTGATAGTTGCAGCAGTGTCTGAACTTGGTGTGAAGTGCTTTTTCCTTCCAACGTAACACAAAGGGAAAAAAAAATGACTAAAAACACACACATACATGAATAACCCCCTTAAAAACAGTGTAAATTTTCAGGAGTTACCTTCCCTTGCTTTTTGACTTTTTCATTCTTTCACTCAGTTATGAACAGTTAAGAAATAAATTGAACAAAACATCATCGAAAGTGATTTTATTATCTTAGATTTTAAAAAGAAAATGCTATTTTCTGGCAGGGTGTTTTTTGAAGAAGTTAGGTTTCATAAAATAGATTTTTTTCATAAAAGGTAACATAATCTTAATAGCTATTTTTGAAAAGAAAATATCCCAGCAAGTTAAATAACTTTTTCTTGCACATTATTTTATTAATAGCTTGATTTCATCTTATTGCTTTTTATTCCAACACTCTGAATCAACACACTCTTTCTTATGGAAGGGTTTTCTCAATTATAGCATTCTTCCTAACAGGTAGATCCCTGAAGATAGTTATTAATGACCAGTCCTCTGAGGGCCTGGCAATCAACACAGGCATCCACTGAGGGCCTGGCAATCAACACAGGCATCCACTGAGGGCCTGGCAATCAACACAGGCATCCACTGAGGGCCTGGCAATCAACACAGGCATCCACTGAGGGCCTGGCAATCAACACAGGCATCCACTGAGGGCCTGGCAATCAACACAGGCATCCACTTCTTTGACCAACCCTTTTTATGATTTATTAGGTTGTCCCAAAAGTTCGTAAACACTTGCAAAAAATTGAAATTTTACTCGCAAAAACAACAAAAATTATTGCTCAAAATAAAGACCATCATTTTCCAAGACTTTCTGCCATCGATCTGCAAGCTTTCGGATCTGGTCAAAGTACCATTCAGCCGGCTTCGAATCAAAGAATTCTTGACACGTTTCCTTGACTTCATCAAACGAGTCGAATCGGCGGCCCTTCAGAAAGTGTTGCATTGAGTGGAAAAGGCCATAATCTGATGGAGCACAGTCAGTACTGTAGGCTGGATGTGGCAGAACCTCAACGCCATCCAGCTCTTCAAACTTGTCTTTCGTCTTCCTGGCGGTATGTGGCTTGGCATTGTCCTGCTGCATCAAAGCGCACTTTCGGTTGATCAGAGCCGGGTACTTTTGCTTCAACTTTGCGGAGACCCACTCAAGTTGCTGACAGTAAAGTTTGGCACTGATGGCACGACCATTCGGAACCAACTCAAAATGCACAATTCCTTCAAAGTTCCACCAAACGCACAACGTGACTTTCTTGCGGAATCGATCTTGTTTTGGAACCGACAGTGTCTCTTGCCCTTTCTGAACCCATCGCTTGTCTCAATTGTGCTGGACCAGATAGACCCATTTCGCAAGTGTTTACAAACTTTTGGGACAACCTAATACGTAAATGATCTGCCTAAGAATATACTCAGATCCTTTGTAAATATCTATACCGATTATGGGATGATATACGGATGCGCCTCTAAAACTCTTGACATCAGAGATTTGCAGCAGGGCTATAATCTGATATAGTACTAAGTTCCCAGTGGGGGTGGGAAACTGACTGGTTGCATTTAATACTTCAAAAATCAAACGAGTTACATTCCATCACCACTGAAAAGGCCCTGAACTATCGCCACTCACAAGGAACAGATGTTGCCTCTTGGAGGCCCTGTGCCTTTAGAGAATATTGAACCTCAAACTCACATCTGACTTCAAGTGTAACTTATAATTATGATCCCTCACTAAAGATGCAGGTAAAATGATCAGCTCCCTGTACCCCTCCAGTAAGTACCTGCCTCCTCATGATATCTTCGACTATTACAAGAGCCATATCAGGCTTAACACAGTACTGTTGTCATATTTGGGTGGGAGCTGCCCACTCCTTGCTTTCCAGTCTTGACACAGTCCAAAAGCGTCTCTGAGTTCTTGTGAGTAAAAGACATTATTATCCGCCTTCCAACCTCTCACAGGCAGGATTTGACGAGCCTCACACTGCTCTGTCACTACTTCTATAGAGATGGCTTGGACAAGCAACATTTCTTTGGCGCCACCAGGTTTAACCTTGACAGGTGGGACCTGCCATGGCACTAACATTATAGCAAACCACCCACATTCCAACTGTATTTCAACTGTATTTGGTGAGAAGTAAGTTCAATGCGAACAGCCTCTTTCCATGAACTACTGCTCCGTGGAACCGATCACTACGATCTATCTTAACCTGTTCCAGTCTAGGGTTCACCATTATCTATCCCTTTTATCCATATAAACTAAACCTTAACATAATTGTCTACCTTGAGAGGCACCTGAGCAATTTACTGGATGAAGGTTAATGTACATAAAAAAAATTACAAGTTTTATTCCATCTTGATATTGTTGCTTTTAATCCCAACACCCTGGCTCTATACACTCTTCATTATTACTATTATTTTATTCCTAATTTTATTCCATCTTATTATTGTTGCTTTTTATCCCAACACTCTGACTCTATACACTCTTCATTATTACTATTATTTTATTCCTAGTTTTATTCCATCTTATTATTGTTGCTTTTTATCCCAACACTCTGGCGCTATACACTCTTCATTATCACTATTATATTACTTGATTTAGTCTGTATTGATATCAAAGTATTCAGATTAATAATGAAGTGTGTACCAATCGAGATTGGGTTAAAAAATTGGACTGGTTGGCATAAAATCCAATTTTATTCCAATGCATAATCCAATCTAGATTTTGTGTTGGCGTAAAAACCAATAATAATAAGATAAAATAATAATAATAAAATATTTTTTCATTCAATGTAAAAAAAAAAAACATAACACATTTTTTTATTATTTTAATTTTTACTTTTGTTTGACCACTATTAACTTTAAAAGAAAGATGACAGTGATTTGCCAAAATTCCAAGTTGGGACTCTGGGGTGAATTCTTGTAGATTATCTTGTATATTTTGAACTCTCTGTCAATTTAATTTCCTTTTTCTTATATCTGTTGTCGCAACACCTTGTTTACAAAATATATATCAATACATTTTTCTATCACCTTTGTATATCTCTACAATGTACATAATGTCTATTGTTCTCTTTCTAAATATTTCGACTCACCTCTTACAGGCTTATGCCCACATCACATTGAAACACTGGTTTCCGTATAATCACCAAAGTTAAGCAATGTTGAGCTTAGTTGGGTAACCACCTGGGAATACCAGGTAAACTAGCACGTGCAGCAGTGTAATAAACAATAGCTCAGAATTGATAATCAAAGAGCCATATTCCAACTCTCATTGGTCGTTATATTCACTTATGTGCAAATACCCTTGAGAAAATTATAAATCCATTTGTTCTCCCCCAGTTATAGGTTAATTAGTAAGATCTGTATCACTAAATCATTATTATCTTTTAAAAAAACAAATTCTTACAATCTAAAAAATGTTTTTTGGCATTAAATACCTGCCATTGGCTGATAAGACATAGAAAACAAATTCATCAGTCAATTGCCTCTCACAAGTGGGTGCTGAAAAGTTATCAGCCTGACACATTTCACAAAATTTGAACAATGACCAAACCTTTCAATTATTTTTGGTTGGTCT
The DNA here is from genome assembly GCA_037127315.1 of Ascarosepion bandense. Taxonomy (NCBI): domain Eukaryota; kingdom Metazoa; phylum Mollusca; class Cephalopoda; order Sepiida; family Sepiidae; genus Ascarosepion; species Ascarosepion bandense. The sequence goes on from JBBBDQ010001648.1 coordinate 3,393,195, forward strand.
GATAAAATTACAGCATCAAGTCATTTATATCTAAAACATCATTTTTATATAAATGCTTAATACGCATAGATCCACTAAAGGTTCTTTTGAAATGCAGAATATCATTGTCATTAAGTTCAAATCAATGTGTTTTGAATATTGCCATAACCAGTATTTAGCCACATGCATCTTTGTTACTTTCTCCGCAATGAAGGCATAACAGAAATCAAATTGAGTAGAAAAGAAAAATGAAACAAACCAAGAGATATTTTTTCAAGGAGATTTGTTTTGTTTTTTTAAGATATAAAAGACAGGAAATTGTGGAGTGCCATGGATACACACGTTTTGAAGGAACACAACACATATAAGATGTATTTGTTTGTATTGCATGAATTCATAAATAATTTAATAAAAGCTGTCAGGCAATTTTAAGATATAAAAAATTAAGACAACTTCAAAATGTTTTAAAACTTTGTTTTTCTTGTTTAACAAACCTGGAGAAATCTGTTTTGTATTGATGAAAGAATTTAAAATTATATCCTGCTTCTGAATTAAGGCTTATTTACTCACTTCCCTTGCACTTTTTCAGTTTCACCATTTATAATTGCTTTTTTTTTTAAGTGGGGTATCAAAGAATCTTTCTGAAAAAATGTCAGAGATATATATTATCCTATGTCTGTATCAAGACTCAGAGTTTCATGCACTATACTATGATCAGGTGCTTATAATGAAGTGACCATTCTGAGATTTGAATTTTTGGTTCTCGCCCTGTTCATGGTAGTTATATATTGTAATGTTGAGATGCTATTTTTAATTATATTATTTAATTTGATTTGGAGTAAAACTTAAACATGGAATAGGAAAGTTAAATTTAGATTAAACTAGCAGTATAGCCCGGCGTTGCTCGGGTGTAATGAAAGCTTTAAAACTAATCCATGGTCCTGGATCTCAGACTCTTTGGACGTTGGCACGAAAGACTAAAAAGCAATAGATGTTTCCAGTTAAAGTGAAACCATAGACTGAAAGAAAAATGAATGGATTAAGTCAAATTTTGATTTCCTGGTATCAATATCAAATAAGTTTATTTCGTTGTAAACTGAATTTTGAAGGCTAAATAAGTCCTATGAGTAAATGATATCATGGCTGAGACTAAGAATTACAATTATACCTACTTAGAGCCAAACCCAAAGCAAAAACTAAAATAAAAGGGCTGAAAAAAATACCGACATACAGGTAGATAAACAGACACACACACAAACATCTTGCCTTTTATATATATATATATATATATATATTATCGATTTTCTGCACTATTGTAAGAATTGCAACCTTGAAACTTCTGAATATTGTTTCCTATGTCTGTGTCTATGAGTGTATGAAATTTCATTAAAATCGGATCACTCCTTCTATAACCTGATTTTTTTGATTATCGATTTTTGATATTTATTGGAGGTACTTTGACACAAAACCTAGCTAAGAACACTTGCAGACACTTATAGTACAACTGTGTAAATTTTCAAGAAAATCGGTTCAGCTGTTTCGGAGTCTATAGGTAACGGGGACACACACACAAAGTTCCATTTATAAATAAGTTTAGATTAGATTAGTTTGATCAATAGGTAGAATATTTTTAGGGCAGAGGTTATATATTTTGTGCCTCTGGGTCAAGGGAGATTACTTGTTGCTTTTAATTTTAGGGGAAAATGAAAGCCATAAATAATATTAAAAAATATTTACTATTACTATAGACGTAAGATAATATCTATATTTATTAATATGTGCAGTATAGCTTTGTTATATTATATTGAGCACTATTTTATTAAAGCCGAAAAATATGTCTGTGTATATGTGTGTGTGTGTGTGTGTGTGTATAAGGAGGTGACAACATGAATGAGGTGAGAACTTTCAGAACTCACTCATTTATTCTCCTTAACTAAATAACTGTGCAGTCAAGCATGGTGGATAGCTGCAGCTCTCATCAGCAGGCAAATTAGGTTTAAGGCTCCAAGTTCTTCATAGAGAATTATCTCATGAGACAGTAGCCTAGGGAATTAAAATGCCAGTTGGTGACATAGTGATTGTAAGTTCAATCTCTGGGCCAAGTGGAAAAGGGGTGGGCAATAACTGAGCTGTGGTGAAAAAGAAATAGATGGGCAATGGAACGAGAACCGTCTACCCCCATCTGGAATTCCCTGTAGTTACCAGGCTCGATATGGATATGCGACTGATGAAATCTGGAGGGATCAATGGCTAGAACATTGTGATAATAACAACAAAGATGAGGACAATAGTTTGAATGTATAATAACTCTTCATGATAGAAATTAAAACAGAAATTACTTTTGAACTCCTTTCCATTTTCCTGCTTTCCTGACAGCTACAACTTCTAGAAATTTAAATGCAATGTCAATAACCCATCTCTTATCCACTTGACTCCAGTTCTTTCTACATCACCCCATTCATCTTGTTCTTTTCCTTTCTCTCTACCTTCGCAACTGTCTTCACACCTTCTTTTGGCTTTTCTCTGACACCCCCTGTAACTGGTTCATCTTTCTCTTTACTCTCCTCCTGTCTAAACTTTTACTCTTATGTAGCCCTCTATGCATCAGTGGCAGTACTGCCTTGCTTGGGGTGAAACAATTAAAGAAAAAAGCAATATTTTTTTTTTAAATTTAATATTTTTTGATTTTTTGGGAACTTTGAAAAATATACAATATCTCTTCTTTATTTACACTGTTCAAACTGTTGTCTTCATCTTTATTGCCATATTCATTGTGTTTTAGTCATTGTATGCTCACGGCTCAATGTTGGCTGATGGAAAGTGACTTGACCCAAAGAGTTGTGGGGCTCAGCCATTGGCCACAGCAGAGCAAACAAAAACATGGAGAGTTGAGTTATCAAGGGGAGTTAATTAAAACTGACATTTTCTGAAGTCATGGTACATGGGATTAGAACAAACTACCACTATGGATTAAATAGTGAGTTCAGTTCAAAATCTTAAATATAACCAGAAGATGGCCAAAATGTACAATGAATGTAAATAGTGCAAACAATAACTACTCATCCTAGAAATTGAAGCAGAAATTAAATTCCTCCATGTTTGCAAGGAATTTCACATCCCTCTTGCCAAATTAGACTGCAAGAGAATAATTTATCAAGTGGTTATGAATATATATATATAATGTCAAATTCTGTAAATACAGAGAATAATCGAAATAGATCTTTTTAATATGAATTATTAAAGAGATAGCTTGGGATGTCTTTATATGTGTCTGTATGTATGTGGATATATATGCGTATGTGTTGTGTGTTTGCGTATATACATATATGGTTGTGCAGGTATATATCTTTATTTTGTCGTTGACATGTTACCCCAATCGCTACACTTGACTGATGAAAAGTTAACTTTCCTTCTTCTATCTCTAATGACCTCAACTTTATAACACTCAAAGGAAAAAAATTCTGTGTCATGTTGCTTATTTTTCTATTTTTGGAACCTTTTACAAAAATTAAACCATTTGTAAATTGGGGTTTGATGAGATGGGTACAAAAAACTGACTCATCAAAATAAATTATAGTTTATAACCACCTTAGATGATGTGTTGAATTTTTCTTATATATATATATATATATATATATATATATAAAATTGTGTTATAGGCTTAATTTGACTTCATTTAGACTGATTGTCATTCATGGTTGAGAGGTCTAAGACGCGCCAGATCACATGGTGGCTTCCCCTATGTGGATAGGGGTCGCAGGTTCGTATCTTGCCGAATGACACACATTTTCATAATAAAAATTTATCGTAAATTATCAGGCCGGTAGAAATAAATATATAATACTCTTTGATTAAAAAAGAATATTTACTTAAATATGAGTATTGATCAAAAATAATATTGAAACAAATCATTTCAAATTGTCGGTTGTTTATAACCAAGTTTCGTTAATCTTTGTTGATTTCTGAATATATATATATATATAAATTTATTTTATGTTGATTCTTGTTCTTATTCTTTGACTTAAAGTGTTTATATTGGTGAGCTTGTGAAATAACGTATTGTGCAAAAGCTTCTAAAAATAGCGTTTTGCCGTCCTTTTCTTTGTTGTGTCCTGTCTGCATGTTGTTGTAAATTTTTATAATCTTTATCAAAATTCATGGTCATTTTATTTTGCACGGAAGCAGTGTTTATTTCAGGATGTGCGACGCGTGATGCAGTGGATATTGGCTCGGAATGAAAACTTGGAGAGCCGAGTTTGAATTCGTTGCATTCGCTCATGCGCAAATAGCCTTGGGAAAGGTATTAATCCATCTCTTCTCCCTCTAGCTATGGGTTGAATAGCAAGACAGATTGGGTTCTATAGCCTTGGTTGGCAACCAGTCTACCTAGCATGGAGAAGAAAGGGGTTTGCATAGGGTCAACATCCCTACCTGTAAAACATAAAAGTTACAGAAGAATCAATGACCCCTCATCAATGGCCTATGCTCCACTTGGAGCGATGGGGTTTAGGTTAAGTAGTGTTTATTTCATTTTTTGTTTTTTTCTTTTGCTTGGAGGGTGTTTTTTTTGTTTTTGTTTCTAGAAGTGCTTGTGGTGGTGGTGGTGGGCAAGATCTGCACAGACTTCAGTTTCTAGTAGATTTCAAAAGCATCTCCCATCCTTGTTTCTGACAAAGTGTTTTCCACCTTACAACCCATTTTCTCACAGGCAAAACATTACAAGTCTCTTGCTGATATATCTTTATTTCCGTTGAAAGTGTTCACACAAACTAAATTCCTTCGTTCCACTAGTTCTAGTCTTCACAGCTAAGACCCGCCATGCCGCACACATTATGGTTAACGCCCTCATTTCCTTTGTATTCCATTGGTGTGATGTAAGTTACACTCAAGCAGCGTCTTCTCATGATCTGTTGCTTTGTGGAACAGAGAATGTTTCCACAATCACAACCAGTTTATTTTTTTAATCGTTTCACCCCGGGCAAGGCGTAAATGCTACTGATGTGCCCGGGGCTACATAACTTAAAGAAAATTAATTAGAGGAGGGAGAAGAGGATTACAAACCAATTAGAAAGAAGCAATAAAAAGATGAAAATGCAGGTGTAATGACAGTTGCAAGTGGGAAGAGAAAGGGAAGGATATACGGGGTGGGGGAAGGGCTCGAGTCAAAAGATTGATCATTATCTTTCCCACATATCCCCATAAATTATGCCTCTTGCTCTGTAGCCCTCCCCACTCAAGTTTCTCTTTGGCTTTGTATAGGGTAAACATTGTTGTAAATGAAAGAAACATTTAAGCTGTGTACAGCTCTGACCAAAAGTTTTGCAACACCATAAAAAATCCGAGTTATCGATAACAAAACAACTATTTTTGCTTTAGCATTTTAAAATAATAATTTAAACTATTTCAAAGTAAAAAAAATTATTTATTATGATGTATGTTAAATTTTGATGAAAGGAGAAGCACCTCCAAATATGAATGAGGTCTGGATGGTTGACTGTGGATACCACACAATCAGGGTGGAATATTTCACCAACTCGATTTCTGAAACGAATTGATCCATTGCTGGCAAAGCAGCTAAAAGGTGATTCATCAGAAAAAATCACCTTTTTCCAGTCTTCTACAGTCCAACTTTTATGAATTTGACAGAAATTTAGTCGATCTTTTATATTTTTTCGTGTCAGAAATGACTTTCTTGCAGGCCTTTTTGACATCAATCATTTCGTCAACAAATGCCGCTGTACTGTGCAATCTGAAGCTTTCCTTTCAGTAACTGCTGACTACTGACCTGTCGATCAGACAAACTAAGTCACACCAGTCGTCAGTTATCTCGCTCTATAGACCCTTTTGGACGACCACTTTGAACCCCAACTTCAATTTTTCCAGTTTTCTTCCACTTCTGGACTATTCCTGTGACCATTGATGCATGAACCTGCTCCTGTTTAGCAATCTGACAACAGCTAAGACCGGCTTTGTGTAAAGCAATGATTGCAGATTGTTTGGATTCGGAACAATGACTTTTTCCCATTTGAATTACAATTAGATGTACAGAATGAATAATGTGGTTTTAAAAAAAGAATTTCTGTCTGCCGAATATGCGGTTCAAAAAGAAAATACGGTACAACCTCTGCACTCTTTTGTTTTCTTCTTCCCATAAAAAATATTCCTTCTCATTTCATAATCGAGAACTCACCTATGCAAATCACTTAAAATTTGCATAAGCAAATTAAACACATTCTATTTATTGATTAGTCATGGTTTCATTCACTTTTGGTATTCAAAAATATCTGAAGCTGTACTTTTACATAGTGTTGCAAAACTTTTGGCCAGAGTTGTAGTTGCCAAGTATCTGGTTGGAAAGAAAATTATCATTGTTTCCAAATTAAGTTAATATTCCATACAAACATTCCTTTCTAACCAGATATAATTTCAAATGTTGCAAAATCCAGTGGAGAATCTGTAATATGATAGATCCCAACTTGGCAGCTCAGATACAGTCACTTTCTCACCAGCGCAATGTGGCTTCCCTGTGTCTCTTCTACAAATACTTTCATGGCTTCTGCTCTGATGAACTTAGCTCACTGGTGCCCCCTATATATGAATTTACTTGAGACACAAGATTAGCAACTAGGTCCCACCCTTTTACTGTGAAACCAATAAAATGTAAATGCAAATTCTACTCTAGCAGCTTCTTTTCTCGCACTTCCCGCCTGTGGAATCCCCTTCCTTTACTTGCTTCTCGGACAGCTACAATCTCCAAGAATTTAAATGTAAAGTCAATAGTCATCTCCTATCTCACTAACCTGCATCCTCTCTCTCATGATCCCTTCTCTGTCCACTCCACTCTCATCAGTATTCTCATCCTTCTTTTACCCACTTCCTGACACCCCCTATAACCTGTCACTCTCTCATAACTTTCCTCCTATGTAACCCCCCTGCAAAACAGTGGTAGTAAAATGCCTTGCCTGGGGCGATATGATTATATATATTAAAAAAAAAAAAAGAACTTCCCTGTCAATTTTTTCTCATAAAATTTTGATGAAAATAAAAAGTCTTCATTATTTAAAGCAATGTTATTTCCAGAATAACTAATAAATTTAACTTGTGTAAAAATGTTTAAAGAATTTAAACGAGTCAAAAATATCTTATAACATTATTCTATACATAAGGCATTTGTGCAAACATTCATAAGTGACATAGTCAAAAAGTAAATATCTAAATTTCCCTTTGCCCAAGAAGATTATGCCATCTTGCAAAAGCATATCACAGTGTCATAATTTGTCATCTGTTCTTTTCTAAGACAGACTGTTTCATCCATGACACTCGATTATTATAAGAAGGGTTAAGTTGTCCAGAAGAAGCAAATAAGTTAATAATTGTAGCGGATGAAATGTTTACACCTATTCAATGTCAGTAAAAAATATCAAAGAAGAAAGTTTTAAAATCATTGGAATATTCTTGTATTTAGGGAGTGAAATATTTTAAAATATGGCTTGAGATGAAAAGCGCAAAGTTGTGCTAGGGAACATGAGTTATCTTATCAACTAAAAGTAAATATTTAAAATTCCTTTGTTTGCATCAAGAAGTAAATTACTGAAAAGTAATTGAAACTCGCCTGAAGTGAGCTGAATGCGTAATGCTCCTCATGGCAATAACATTTCCACCGAGCTTCTCTACGCCAAATGATTTCATTTAATTTATTGTGTTCCTCTCGAATTTATATTTAAACTAAAAGTAAATATTTAAAATTCCTTTGTTTGCATCAAGAGATTCTGTCAACTTTTGAAATAACACACTAGCACAGAGTAAATTATCTCATAAATAGCACTAAACTCATGATTTTCAAAGATGATCCATCTTGTCCATGGTATTAAACACATTAAGTAAATTTACTTGAGAGATTTGACCAACAAGAAAACTTGAATTATGTCTTCAGACCTGATGTGATCTGTAATACAACTCTTTTGAATCAGTTTCATTGTCCATGTTGTTTTCATCATGGATATGCAAGTTGTATAGCAGATTGTGACTTGGAATTTGAAATCAGACATCTGAATTTGAATTTCAGTTTGATTTATTACATTCACTTACATGCAAATACGATGGGAATGATAAAAATTCATCTCCTTCCCCAATTATGGTTTAAATAATAGGACTTGTATCTGGAAAAAATCCTTGTTATTCTCAGAAAAATTGTTTTTGCTTTAGATAATCCACACGAAGTGTAAGACATAAAAAAGAAATCAATCGCCAAAACTTCGTTTTCCTGAGTTGACAACTTTCATTCGTGGGTGTATGTTGTTCCTGTTCATTTACTTGTTATGTCTGGTGTTCCTCGTATGGAATTTTTCAGCACTTATAACCATTCTCCATGGTGCTACTATTCGACCAGGCAATCTTTTTGGCAGAACCTGATCCAGAGTTTGAATTTATAATCTCCAGGGAACCAGAAAAGCTTTTCTCGTGTTTTTTTTGTCCAGTAGATCATGACCACACATCATCTACTTAGAGACGATCAATGATTTCAAGTATATCATTGGGTATGTTAAGTAACTTAAAGATGGGATGGTAAACATTCTTAAGTCATCTGCGGACAATATTTATTGTTCACACATTTGGATATTAGCTTTGTTTGATGATTAAATGTTGTATAACGACTTATATACAGAAATGTAATGTTCCTCTCCTCTTAAATATGTGGACACTATTGCAGGGAAGAGTAGAGTGATTATACTGACGAGCAGTTCACTAGCAGTGTATCTACTTCAAGCAACGTGCAAGTTTTGTATTTGTTGATATACTATTATTACCAATCTCTATTTTACTGATTACTCACACAGTAACCTTTTAGGGTTAGAACATTAAATATTTTAATCTTTTATAAAAATAAAAACTTATTTGGCACTCCATGACCATTGTAGAGGTGTCAGTGTGACATAAAATCACACTTTTATTTATAACTAGCAGTATAGCCCGGTGTTGCTCTGGTATAATGAAAGCTTTAAAACTAATCCATAGTCCTGGAGTTCAGACTCAGCCTAAAGAATATTTGTGTGAAGTTTGGTGAGAATTGGATAAAAATTGTGGATTTGTATAAAGGACATACAGACAGATAAACAAACACACACACAAACATCTTGCATTTTATATATATATATATATATATATATATATATATTATCGATTTTCTGCACTATTGTAATAACTGCAACCTTGAAACTTCTGAATATCGTTTCTTATGTCTTTGTCTATGAGTGTATCAAATTTGATTAAAATTGGACCACTCCTTCTATAACCCAATTTTTTCGATTATCGATTTTCTATATTTATCGGGGGTACCTCATCACAAAACCTAGCTAAGAACACTCGCAGACGCTTCTAGTACAACTGTGTAAATTTTCCAGAAAATCGATTCAGCCATTTCGGAGTTTATAGGTAATGGACACACACACACAGACAAAGTTCCATTTATAAATAAGTTTAGATATGAGATAGTTTTTTAAAAAAAAGAATTTACAGAAAACCTCTTTTTTTGCAGCTATCTTGAAGAACCTGATGCTCATGGGGTGGATAGAGGGGAAGAGGAACAAGGGAAAGCAGTGTATGACATACTTAATGGACTTGAACAGATGTGGGGATTAAGTGCAATAACAGGAGAAGGGATATTAACAGCAACAAATGATAGGGAAAAGTGGACAGCCATGATCGCCTATGTCCTGAAGAGACACAGCATATAGATGATGATGATGATGATGATCTATCTGCCTGGTGCCTCATGACACATAAGTTCACTCTGCCCTGTCCACAGCTGCCACTTCCACCTCACCCCAGGATTACCAGCTCATTGATTTCCTCTCCTTCTCTATAGATTTTCATCATAATGTTCTTGGTTTTAACTCTTCTCTCTATCTTTCAATTGTCCACATAGCAGTCGTTGTTTGGGTCTTGCCTTAAAGTGTGGCTAATAATCTCTTGATGTGCATTGTGGTACAGTGGATATCGGCTCGGAACGAGAAACCGGGGAGCCGAGTTTGAATTCCAGTTGAATCCATTGTATTCACTTACGTGCAAATACCCTTGGGAAAGGTATTAATTCGTCTCTTCCTTCCAGTTATGGGTTAAATAGTAGGACAGATTAGGTTCTATAGCCTTGGTCGGCAACCAGTCTACCTCAGAAAGCAATGGCAACCTACTGCGGGATAATCTTTTGCCCAGTCAGTCATGTCTCTTTTGAGACATGATCGCCCAAACGTGTATCATATATGGCACTTAACTGACTGACTGAATATAATAGTTGAAAACATGATTAAGGTTTCTACTGGGCATAAAGTGGGGGATCAGTTTATTACTTCATAACAATATAAAACTGATCCCCCACTTATTACTACTTAATAATATAGTACATCTCTTCCACCTCTAGCTATGAGTCAAATAACAGGACAGATTGGGTTCTATAGCCATGGTCAGCAACCAGTCTACCGCAGAAAGCAATGGCAACCTACTGCGGGATAATCTTTTGCCCAGTCAGTCATGTCTCTTTTGCGACATGATCGCCCAAGCGTGTATCACGTATGGCACTTCTTAACTGACTGACTGAATAATCTCCTCCTAATAATACCTCAGCAAAAAGTGATTCTGCAAAGGCACACTAGAGCAGTTTTTTTCTTTATTCAAATGCTTTTCCTATCTAACCTGGAAGATATTTCTTCAACTCTTGTTCAGAAATAAGTCAATAAGCTTGTCATCTCCTCGATTTATTTTTCCCCTCTAGTAAAGTTTTTTTTTTTTTGCTTTGGCATGATATCATTGCATGACCATTATATAGTAATCAGTGTGCTATAAAAGCATATTCAGAATCAGAATCTTGACAACAGACTTAAAATCTATGTGAACCTACTAAAAATCCTTGCCTGGTACAGCATGATCATTATACAGTAATCAGTGTGTCATAAAACCATATTTAGAATCAGAACTTTAACAATAGGCTTAAAGACCATGTCAGTCTATTAAAAATCCTTGTCTGGCTCTTCATGACCATTATATAGTAATCAGTGTGCCATAAAACCATATTTAGAATCAGAACTTTAACAATAGGCTTAAAGACCATGTCAGTCTATTAAAAATCCTTGTCTGGCTCTACATGACCATTATATAGTAATCAGTGTGCCATAAAACCATATTTAGAATCAGAACTTTAACAATAGGCTTAAAGACCATGTCAGTCTATTAAAAATCCTTGTCTGGCTCTACATGACCATTATATAGTAATCAGTGTGCCATAAAACCATATTCAGAATCAGTACCTAGGAGATAAGTTTAAAAGACTATGCAAATCTACTAAAAATCCTTTTCTAGCACTAATTGAATAGATGTAGGTTTTAGCTAGTATCTTACTTTTTATTTTGTGTTAATGTTGAAAAATTCTCAGAATCACCAATAATTCTTTCCTAATAAACAAAAAAGATCTTGTGTTTAGTCATTTGACTAGATTTCTGGGCAGTGGGTTGGGCCGAGAACTTTTCCATCCCATCCCCACATATATGAACTGTATTAGGTGTGCAGTTAATATTCTCTGCTATTTGTCAATGTAGCTTTCATATTAGCATTGCATTGTTTCACTTTCACTCACTAGACTTCCTTGTTTATTATTGTGGAATAAATAACCCTAACCCCAGTAATACAAATGAACTAGGCCAGATGCTTTAAATAAAGAACTCCATATAAGTCCCAAAAATTTGTTAGTCAGTCAATTGTATTTCTAACAGACATTACAGTGAGTAACCTAAGCAAGACTTCATATTATACCCACTAGAAATGAGTTAGAAAATTTATAATGTCATATTGGGCAATGTTCACGGTAACAAGAGACTTTATTTTATCCATAGGGTGATGATGTTTTCATTCCTTGATTATTATTTTTTTTTTTTTTTTAAGATTTTAAAAAGTTATAACTCCAATTTCTATCTGAGGCATCATTCAGTTTTTCCATTGAATTTATGCTAACTAGATATTGAACTCACAACCTGTACGTATGCCTAATATTTTAAAAAAATCGAAGAATATTACTTTTTATCATACTTAGAACTAAAAAGAGAGGGTCGACATTTCTAAGATACAACAAGAAAAGAAGTTTGGAAAATTTGACACTAAATCTATGGGAGAATACAGATTGGAATTGATGGATGGATGGATCTTGAAAAAATACAAAACCTTCTTAGAGCTACAAAACCTAGGAAGTTGTGGAGAGCCATGAACACCCATAACCAGAAGGTAGACAGTACATAGAAAGTAATGTTATAAAAGAAGATTCCTTCACTTAAGTATTAACCAGAGTCAGTACTATATTTTAGACCAGGGTTTCCCAACCTGAGTGATATCGTCTATCATTGGGCAATTTTAACTGGCGGGTGGGTGATTGAAAATTTTGATAGATTTTGAGTATTAAAATGTATTTCAATATATACTCCCCCACCAAAAAAAAAGGAGATGTTAAGCAAAAAACCTGTATAATAAAAAAAAAAATAAAACAGGTGACTAAATGGGAATAACTGATGTAAGATATAAATATCTTGACAAACAAGGAATATTTTAGTATTTTCTATAGTTTTGAGAGTAGATGATACATGGCTGATAGCAGACACGATAAGGAAACTACAAGAACTCCTACAGAAGGTAGCTGAAGAAAGCGGAAAGAAAGGACTAAACATAAACTACAAAAAAACAGAATGCATGATTATCAGTAAAAAGAGGAACCCAAAATGCCAACTACAGGCTAGCGATACTAAAATCAAACGTACGGAAATTTAAATACCTGAGAAGTGCTTTAACAGAAGATGGAAAGTGTGACACTGAGATCCAAAGGCGAATTAGCATGGGCAAGGGTGCCTTCTAGAAGCTGAGTAGAGTATTCCATCCGTCCATACATGGAAAACTGCTGTCATATATGGTCAGGCGCTCCGGCTGTTCATCTAAGTGTTCTTGACAGGCTCCAAAGGAGAATCAGTAATGTGATAGGTACTGACTTGGCAGCTCGACTCCAGCTACTTTCTCACTGACGGGATGTGGCTTACTTCTGTTTTTTCTATAAATATTTTCATGGCTTCTTCTCCAACAAACTTAAGTCACTGGTGCCCCTGCCACATGAGTTTACTCGTGCAACCAGACTGGCAACTGGGTCCTACCCAATCACAGTTAGATCAACCAAATGCAGCTGACAATTCTACTCCTGCAGCTTCTTTTCTCACACTTCCCGTCTGTGGAACTCTTTTCCATATTCTTGCTTTCCTGATAGCTACAACCTCCAGGAATGTAAATGCAAAGTCAATACCCATCTCTTAACCACTTGACTCCAGTTCTTTCTTCATCACCCTGTATATCTTTTCCTTTTTCTCTACCTTTGCAACTGTCACCACACCTGTATTTCCATCTTTCTCTTTCTCCCTTCTCTGACACCCCCTGTAACTGGTACTCTCCTCTTTCTTTTTCTCTTATGTAGACTGCTGCACATCAGTGGCATTACCATCTTGCTTGGGGTGAAACGATTTAAAAAAAAAAAGTATTGAGACACAGGAAAGTTCTACTGGAGTGTTACATGATGTCTGTCCTTAAATATAGCAGCAAATGGTGGTCAATCTCATCAAAGAGGAAGGAAAGACTTCTTGAAGCATCCATAATGTGGTTTTACAGAAGGATGCTGAGAATACCATGGACTGAACATGTGAGCAGTGACAAGGTTTCGGAGAGGATGGAAACGAAAAGGAAACTAATACTTAACGTCAGGAAAAGACAGCTGGAGTTCCTGGGGCATGTAAGGAGAAAAGAGGGCTTGGAGAATAGAGGGAAAAAGAGACCTGGGAAAGCATAACATACTTGATGGGCTTGAGCAAATGGATGGTGAATCAGAGTTTCGGTGGGTTAATAGGAGAAAGCATGTTAAGAGCCACTAAGGGGATAGGAAGACAGAGAAGACCATGATCACCTATGTCCTGAAGGGACATGGCACATAGAAGACCATGATCCCCTATGTCCTGAAGGGACATGGCACATAGAAGACCATGATCCCCTACGTCCTGAAGGGACATGGCACATAGAAGACCATGATCACCTACGTCCTGAAGGGACATGGCACATAGAAGACCATGATCACCTACGTCCTGAAGGGACATGGCACATAGAAGACCATGATCACCTACGTCCTGAAGGGACATGGCACATAGAAGACCATGATCACCTACGTCCTGAAGGGACATGGCACATAGAAGACCATGATCACCTACGTCCTGAAGGGACATGGCACATAGAAGACCATGATCACCTACGTCCTGAAGGGACATGGCACATAGAAGACCATGATCACCTACGTCCTGAAGGGACATGGCACATAGAAGACCATGATCACCTACGTCCTGAAGGGACATGGCACATAGAAGACCATGATCACCTACGTCCTGAAGGGACATGGCACATAGAAGAAGAAGAATCAACATCCAAATAATTCTTTAGACGAAATAGCATTTTTTCTGGATATGAATCAAACTAGGGAGAACCAAGAACAAAAAAAAAATTGCCAAATTTTTATTAGTTCTTAGTATTTTTGATTTTATGTTATATCACGGGAACGATATAAATAACAAGGTAAATTCCAGGTAGAAAGATTTAGACAATACGTAAGGGGTAAACAAATAACAGAGTTTATTGTACGGAAAAGTACAAGTAACAGATTTCATAAAATGATAAGTCAAGACAGAATGGGAGTGAAAATCAAATCATCTTGTACTTCCTTACTTCAATATTTCTTAAACTCTTTGGCGAATCAACTGTCTGGGGTGATAGGATGTTCCCTTATAACATTTTATAATTCTGAACAAAAGTTGTTTTATTTTTTTTTGTCAACACTTGTCAACCCTAACCATAAAACTGTATACAGTTTTCAGTGGTCAAGTATCCTTTCGTTTGTTCTTTAAAACAGTATTAGTAGCTGCAGCATAAGTCAGTGTTATTTGTTACCTCACTTTGGTATTTTTTACTACTAATAAAGTCAGTTTATGAACCAGTACAAAAAATAGGTAATTGTGGCGAGTGATGATCGCCTATGTCCTGAGAACATAGAACAACAACAACAACAAATATTTACCAAACAAGTTTGTTAGGCTTTTGAATATTTACTGTATAAGTGGGTAACAGCACCAAAAAAAAAAAGGTTGGGAACCGATGCTAAAATCCTTATAAAAGATGTGCCAATTAGTATATGGTTGATTTTTTTGAGAAAAAACGTTTTTTTTTTTTGCAATGTTGAATAATTCTGGAAACTACTTGAACAAATTGTGGATGCCCCATTGTAGTGCGATGGATATCAATTCTGAATGAGAAATTGAAGAGCCAAGTTTGAATTCCAGTTGAATTTTTTGCATTCACTTATGGATGCATACCTTTCCCTTGGGAAAGGTATGCATCCATCTCTGCTTCCTCCAGCTATGGAATGAATAGCGGGACAGATTGGGTCCTATAGCTTTGGTTGGCAACCAGCCTACCGCAGAAAGAAATGGCAACCTACTGCAGGAAAATCTTCTACCTACTCAGCCATGATCACCCAAGCATGTCTCATGTATGGCAATAAACTGAAAGAGTCGACAGTTATTTAGGTGATGATTGCCCAAATGTTTATCATGTACGGCACTTAACTGACTGAATTGAACAGAGAGCATAGGCAGGTAATGCTTAATGGCACAGAAAATGGAGTTGGCGATACAAGTTCAAATACCAGTCCAGTCTGTTATGTTTACTTTTGTACAAATACCCTTGGGAAAGGCATGTATCAATCTCTTCTCATTCCAGCTATGGGTTAAATAGCAGGTTAGACTGGGCTCTCCAGTTTTGGTCTTAGAAAAAAAACTCTACATTCCAAAGATTGTAGGAGCCAGCTGGGCACCAGTCTCCTCTCTTTCCCAAGAATGCATGGAAATTCACAAATTATAAAGAAATGACTCATAATGTTTTTATTTTATTCTATTGTTCACTCAATACAGGGCTCAAGAGCAACTAAGGATAGAGGGTTACTTAATGAGCTGTTTTTAGAAATGCATATTACGAAGATATGTAGGATAGATAACAGTTGATCCTTGTCTGGAAAGGTTTAACATCATTGTGATTGGGAAGTTATCCTCTCGGGCATCTGATCCACAAAATAATACTTCTCAAAATCTGAGTAGAACTTCATCCTTACCAATGAAATACAAAGGGAATGAGAATGATCCAATCCTGTGTGTGTGGCATGGCAGGTCTTAATGTCTAAACTGATGGAACTAAGGAATGTACAGTACTGTGCAAAAGTATTAGGACAAGAATTATTTTATCTTTTATGAGGCATCAAAATAAAATTTAAAATCATCCCTGTCCTAACACTTTTGCACACTACCGGTAGTGTGCAAAAGTTTTAGGTCAGGGGTGATTTTCCTAAAAACCTCACCGAAATTCAAATACAGGATGAAAAGCCATTTAAATTGCGAATAAATATTCATTATTTAGGTGTAAAAGAAATGTATTAAAAAGAAGTTGTGTTTAATTTTTCCTATTTTCTATTAAACAAGTTATTTTGAAACAACTCTATTGAACATCTATGGGATATTTGGGATAAAAAAATTGATAAATCTAATGTTACTTTGCAAGACACACTTTGGGAACAAACACAAGCTGCTTGGAAGGAGATACCATTAGATACATTGAAGAAGCTTGTGATGTCAATGCCTGACAGAATGAAGGCTGTGATCAAAACAAAAGGCTATTATACTAAATATTAAATTTATTTTGTAACGAGTATTTTTTCTTGTTAAAGCATTTGAGTAAATCAAATAAAATTACTTTAATTAAATTGTTTATTTTCTGTCAATGTGTCTCATGAAAGATAAAATAGTTCTTGTCCTAATACTTTTGCACAGTACTGTATATCATCTGAACATTTGCAAGGAAAATAGTGATAGAGTGGTGAGAGATAATATTGTGAGGACCGACTTACAAATGGACTCGTCCACACCTTATAATTGGCTACCAACTCTGACTGGTGAGTGACTGAGTAGTAGCCACAGATGAAGTGAGTCAGGACGCCTGAGAGAGAAAGTACTCTCCAGTCCACATTTACCTTTGTACTATGTTTTCCAACGCCTCCTCGGCCTTACCCTCTCCTCAGACCTCAAATGGAACCACTATGTTGATTCCATAGCTAAATCTACTGCTAAGAAGGTTGGGTCACTATGCCGATCCAGGATGTTTTTTCCATCTGAATCCATCCTGCATATATACAAGTCAACCATCCGTCTGTGCATGGAGTACTGCTGCCATTTATGGTCAGGCGCCCCTGCCGTTCTCCTCAGTGTTCTCGACAGGCTCCAAAGGAGAGTCTGTAATGTGATAGGTACTGATCTGGCGGCTCGACTGCAGCCACTTCCCCACCGTCGAAATGTGGCCTCCCTTTGTCTGTTCTATAAATACTTTCAAGGCTTCTGCTCGGACGAACTTAAGTCACTGGTGCCTCCTCAACAGGTGTTTACTTGTGCAACCAGACTGGCAACTGGGTCCCACCCATTCACAGTCAGGTTAGCTAAATGCAGACGACATTTCTACTCCTGCAACTTCTTCTCTCGCACTTCCTGCCTGTGGAACTCGCTCCCATATTCTTGCTTTCCTGACGGCTACAACCTCCAGAAATTTAAATGCAATGTCAATACTCATCTAGTAACCACTGGGCTCTAGCTCTCTCCTCTTCCCCGTATATCCTTCCCTTTCTCTCCACCTATGTATCTGTCATCGCATCTGCATTCTCAGCTTTCTATTGCTCCTTTCTAACTAGTTTGTACTCCTCACTCTTTTCTAATTAATCTTTTTACAGTTATGTAACCCCCAGCTCATCAGTGGCATTTCTGCCTTGCTCAGGGTGAAATGATTAAAAAAAATATATACTATTCAATCTTATACCCGAGTCTGTGGTATCTTTCTATGGCCCTTTGGTCATAACAGATAAGTAAAATTTTGGCTGTGGAAAAGGGGTTTCAGGGTGGAAAATGATTTGTCACCCTATGATGGCCTATGTTTTGAAAGGAAGATTGCATTTAGAGAAAAGATCTGACTTTGGCTACTTATTACTCTAGTACTGGAACGCAACTTGGTCGCAGCATACAATTGACCTTATAATTTTTCGATGGGAGCCGGGGGAGATAACCAGTTATTGTCCTAGAGATTTAGGTTTTTTAATGAAATTATTCTGCTTAGTTTATACTTGAGATGATTTCCAGGTCTCGGTGAGATGATATTCAGTACTGAAAGGATTAAAAATATCTTAAAATCCTAAAATGAGCTCCAAAGGAGTTAACCAGCTATACGGCACATTAGAATTTGATTATGTGGGACTTATTCCAAAATATAGTTAATATGATATTTTTTGTATATTACAGATTTTGTGTATCTGTAAATTATTTAAAAAAAAAAATACATATATATATATATATAATAATAATAATAATAATAACAATAATAATAACTATGATTATTAAACCGACTCTGCGTGTATTCTAATCTCAAAATTCTTTAAACCGCGGTCGGTCTTGGCGATCTTGCTATTTTGTTAGTATATATATATATATATATATATATATATATAGTCATCCGCAGACAGATCTGTTTCACTGTATCACAGCTCATCAGTATGGTTAGACATCTGATTGCTTTTAGCCAGGATTGAAAACCGGCCGGATTGACATCAGTCGGCAATTCTACCTCTGAGCTATAAACACTTAATAGGAGGCAGACTTTTAGCATGTGACATACCATGTGACCACACGCCAGTAGATAAGAGTGTTCTAATTTATTACTGAATGAACGATGTGTAGATACTAGGGTAGCTACTGTTTTTTCAAAGTCTATCATTCTTCTATAGTGCTCAATCGATGTAAAAGCGTAAATAGTCATCCGCAGACAGATCTGTTTTGCTGTATCACAGCTCATTAGTACAGTTAGACATCCGATTGCTTTTAGCTAGGATTGAAACTTGACCAAATTGTCATCAGTCAGCAATTCTACCTCTGAGCTATGGGTGCTCGGTAGAAGAAGGCAGACTTTTAGCATGTAACATACCATGTAAACACGCCAGTGGGTAAGAGTCTTCTGAATGAACGATGTGTAGATGCTAGAGTAGCTACTGTTTTTTCAAAGTCTACTATTCTTCCAGAGTGCTTAATCAGGGCGTGACAGCGTAAGTATCAAGAATACATAAAAGAAAATAGGAGGGAGAACAAAAGATTGAAAACCGACCAGATAGGCATCAGTCGACAATTCTGTCTCT